>QLSR01001495.1:3527790-3574642 GCA_031780015.1 Citrullus colocynthis
AAAAAAAAAAAAAAAAAAAAAAAAAAAAAAAAATATATATATATATATATATATATATATATATATAGAAAGTTACTTTTTTAATTTTCAAATGTTGAACATCAGATATATTTGATCTATATTTTTCAAAATGTAACTTTTTAGCCCTATAATTTTTAGAATATGTATGTTCAGTCTCTAAGTTTTTAATATTTACCTTTTTAGTTTTCAGGTTTTTAAAAACAAGTTTAAAAGGTCCTTCAAATAACCTATTTTCTCCAAAATTATTCTTTAAAATTATTTTTTTAATTTAAAATATCATATAATTATTTAAAATAGTTTAAAAAAAAAATACTTCAATGACCTTTTAAACATATTCTTAAAAACTCAAGGACTAAAATGTATATTTTGAAAACTCAGGGGCCAAATACGTCTATTCTTAAAAACACGATGACTAAAAATGTATATTTTTAAAATTTAAGAATCAAACACACATATTCTTCAAAATTGAGAGACTAAAAAGATAATTTCTCCAAAAATTATATTTGAATGTGTTCCAATTTCCATGTTGAAATGAACCATTCTTTCTAGGGTTCTTGTTTTGCTTTATGGGGGTACTCTTACATATTGGATGACTTACAAATTTCCTCAATGACTTAAGGGAATTGGATAAATTGGTCCCATTTTTTCCCCTTCTTAGCTTTGAAGGGAAATAAGAATCCCACCTTTGATTGCAAAATAAAATCAAATCCCATCTATTATTCACTTTGAAAAGGGAACTTGAAATTTTGCCCATTACTTGTCTCCTTCATCATAGAATAATGGAGCCATCAAAATTCCTCCCCCACCTATTTTTCCTACTCTTCATATTCATTTATGCCATTTTATTACTTTATTTCCAAATCTTCTCATTGTCATAGCAATTTAGGAAAGAGTACAATCCAAATGTCATTTAAATAAAATTTGCCTTTTATTATTGTTACTCTTATTATTTTAATCTCCTTTGAAATGTTTTTTGTTTGAAAAAAAAAATTAAAAAAAAATCTTATGAGTGCAGTATAGATATATATTTTTAAATATAACAAGAATTTTAAATTTTATAAAAGTAGTATAATTAAAATTCTACTCAAATTCTGTTATGATATACACTAATATTTATAAATAAAAAATAAAAATTAGAACATTATTTTATACCACATTACGCAATTTATTGATTTTTTTTATATGAAAATACATGGAGTTCAAATAAATTGATCCAACTCAACATAGCTTAACTAGTTAAGCTATTATATCATTTACCAAATAGCGAGATATAAATCTTATGGTTCAGTAAAAAATCAAATAGAACATTTTAAAATTTATAGTGTCATGAAAACTAAGGCTCCGTTTGACTAATCATTTTATTTTTAGTTTTCAAGTTTTGAGAGTGGTACTTTTTTTCTCACAATTTTTTTTACAATAATTTTCACCTCTTATTCAAAAACCATTTAATTTATAACCAAATTCAAAAAATGAAACAAGTTATTTAAAAATTAATTTTTTTAGTTTCGAAAACTCGACTTGAATTTAAGGAACGCTCTAAAAATTTAGATAACAACATATCAAAATTTATAGGGGAGGCTAAGTAAAATAAGTTGAATTTAAATATAAACATCCACATTAAAAAACTAGTGATTTTTTTTTCTTCAAAATAATCAAAGTGGAAAATTTTCCTTAATCTCAGATGCAAAAGAGTCAAAATTAGATTAGATAGAGAAATCAAAATGGAGACCACCACTTGGAAAAAACTTTTGTAGTCATCATCTAATACAATCATACATTGTAAAGTTTATTTTTTATTTATTTATTTATTTTTTTTAATATATAAAAAAGAAAAAAAAATGCATTAAATAAAAAACATATGCAAGTGGAGCACCATGAAAGTAGATGTTGGTTTTAGTTGTCATCCATAATTTATGAAAACATGTTCATAATCTATACCAAAATTATGTCCCACCCCCTTTCAATTTCTTAATAAAGACTTTGAATTTTTTTATTTTCAATTGTCATGTAAAGAAAAATCGCAATCTACATATAATACACAGTTTCTAAATATTGTTTCCATGCTTAAATTACAAATATGACCTATATGATTTAGAAAATGATAGAATTTAATTTGAGCTGTTTTTAAATATAGAAAAATAAAATAAAATATCTATAAATATAGTAAAATTTTATTGTCTATCTGCGAAAAAACGTGATAGACTACTATCTGTATCTAATTTGTGTCATAATAAACACTAGTCTATCGAGGTCTATCGCAGATAGATAGAGGTCTATCGTGGTCTAATAGATACAATAGTAGTCTATCGTAGTCTATCACAGATATACTATGATATTTTGCTAAATTTGTAAATGTTTTTAACAATTTTTTCATTTAAAATAATTTTTCATTTAATTCTTCTATTTATATGGTATATATATATATATAAAATTCTAATCTTGAAAATTACATTGACTTAATTTGAACTTACCCCAAACCATAAGTATCGTATTTTTGTAATCTAATATTATTTTCACTTACCAACTTTTCTTTATTTTCTTAACTGTTAGTAAAATTTATTTTTGAATCTATTGTGGAAAGTTTAAATCTAAGGGGCCGGTTTTTTTTTTATTATTTATTTATTATTATTATTATTATAGTAGATAACTTGAATCTTTAATGCCCATAATTATAAATGGTCTGTCATTTTTAGACAACTATGTTTGTTTTATAAGAATATTTGAAATATTTAGATATCTGTGTTTGTGTTGAAAGATTTCTACTTAGAAATGTATTGAATTTACATAATGTTCCAAGAATGTCATCACAACTGTTCATTAATTTATATTTAATTTAATAGAATTTGAAGTTATATAACATATATTTTTCTTTTATTAATTTGAATTTTTTAAAATTAATATTATTTACATGTTATTTGTTTTCAATAAAATAATATATATTAATTCAAGATTTTTTATAAAATAAATATTAAATTACATTTAAATTTCAATATTGCTCAAGAATAAAAACAACTACTATATAAGGGGAGAAAGGTGATATATATATATATATATATATATATACACCCATGTATAAAAGAAAAATAACGTATTAGTAAAAAAAGTAAAAAAGTAAAAAGGGGTGCCTGACATAAAAGCTTAAAAAAATCATGTTTTAAGAGGGCATTCAAAACTTCTAAGATGTCTTCCATAAGGATAAGACATCCTTGTATGTTTTGATGTTGTCAGAGAATTTGGGCATGATAAAATAGGCTAAAAATCAGAAAAAAAAAAGAAGATAAATACAATATAAAGTGGACTTTGTTAAAAAAAAAAAAAAAAAGTTATAAGTGTCAACAAATCATTTATCCAATCAAATCTAATCCTATCTAGGACAAAGAAAGATCCATCTAATGCAATCCTAAAAGAAAAAGGTAATCTCATTATTCTCCCTATAAATACTTCATTAAAACTTCATATGAGATATCTTTATGTAAGATTTGGAACTTGACATAGACCTTGAACTTGATAAGAGATCTCTTTTTTATTATTTAATTCTTATACTGACTTTGGTATCAAAGTCGGTTTTCTTTGTTTTGTAGATCTCCTCTCTTTCCCAAATTACAAATATACTGTTGTTATCAATGTGAAGGTCAGATGCATTTTCTGTCAGCCAAAATTTGACATCAACACTTGAGAATATTTAGATACTAAAGCATCTTACATTACCATGAAAGAAACATAATAATTCATATGTCTAAATGTGGAAATTCTAGATCCAGCAAAACAAGTGACCTCTAAGAAATAATTTTCGGAAACGCATATATATTTTGTGAGTTTTTTTCTAAAATTTATTTTTCTAAAAGTAAATTAAAAAAGAAAAAAAAAACACAGTAAACTGAAATTTTTAAAACATAATATTAAAACAAAATCATTATCAAACACCTGTTAGTAAATCATAATTGATTTTTTATTTAAAAAAAAAAAAGAAGTACGAAATTTTCATCCTTTAAAAATTTTTTATTAGACAACAACTAAATTCCACGAAAATAGGTGGAGCAGTCAAGTAGTATCTAAATGTTTTTATAAAAGACGATGTGAGGTAAAGGCTTGGTTTGCTTTTTATAAAAAAAAGAAAAAAAAAACGCAGTAAACTGAAATTTTTAAAACATAATATTAAAACAAAATCATTATCAAACACCTGTTAGTAAATCATAATTGATTTTTTATTTAAAAAAAAAAAAGAAGTACGAAATTTTCATCCTTTAAAAATTTTTTATTAGACAACAACTAAATTCCACGAAAATAGGTGGAGCAGTCAAGTAGTATCTAAATGTTTTTATAAAAGACGATGTGAGGTAAAGGCTTGGTTTGCTTTTTATAAAAAAAAGAAAAAAAAAACGCAGTAAACTGAAATTTTTAAAACATAATATTAAAACAAAATCATTATCAAACACCTGTTAGTAAATCATAATTGATTTTTTATTTAAAAAAAAAAAAAAAAAACTTAAAGAAACTTATAAGCTTAAGCGCGTCCTCTTTTATTCCATTTGTATATTTGACTTTTCCTTTGAAATATTCTGTTCATATTGGGAATTACTTTGAAAATAGCGAAAATATTTTGGAAGAACACTTTTTTTTATAAAAATCAAACCAAGCCTTTACCTCACATCGTCTTTTATAAAAATATTTAGATACTACTTGTCTGCTCCACCTATTTTCGTGCAATTTAGTTGTTGTCCAATAAAAAATTTTTATAGGATGAAAATTTCTTACTTCTTTTTTTTTTTTATAAAAAGTTAAACTATTATTTTTTTACCATGTGATAAATGAAATAACGGTAAGAAAGAGATGTCGCCAAGATTGCACCTAATCTTTTATCCTATCTTTATATTGTCAAAGACACGATCTTCCATACCACCACATTGGTTGAGATAAATGAAACTCTTCCTTCTTCCGAAGTCATTGAACCATGAATAGGGATTTCATATGTACAATAACATTAATCATTATAATTATATTGGGCTTCATAATAGCTCTTAAATAAAAGTTTTGAAATAAACAAAAAAATATTTATTTGCATATTTCTTTATAAAATAAAAATTTCAAACTAGTCACGGATATTTCTTTATGGAAAATTCTTTACCACCAATACACGTAATTAGATTAGCTAATATGAAATCAATCTAGGTTCGCAATAAAATAAAATAAAATAAAATAAAATAATAAAATAATAATAAATATATATATATTGTTAATCGCTAATTTACCCAAAAATTTGAGCTGATAGGTGAAGACAAATTTAATTTCATATCAATTTAATACTCTCTCTCACTTGTGGACGTGAATTAAAAAGAATACCCAACAAGTAAAATCAATTTTAATCGGAGAGGAAATAACATTACAGTGTTTGAAGATATGACTTTCCTAGACCACCTACTTTTTTTTTAGTATAACAATTATGGTGATGGGGGATAAAAAAAAATAGACCACCTACTATGATACCATGTTGTAACAATTAAGGCAGCTAAACAAAATAATTTTCTTTTTGTAATGACCTGTTTGAATCACATATATTGTTTTATTAATTTGAATATTTAATATTTGAGATTTAAATCTCTACGATTTCTAGAATAATTAATATATGTTTTTTAATTCTTGGGATAATTAACTTTTGAGAGTAAAATATATGTGTTTGTTTTTACTAATTTTGTAGGTAGAAATTAAAATTAAATAATTAGCTAATTAAATGTAAATAGTCATAAATTAAATTTAATATTATTTAATATATTGGTATATTAATTAAATTAATTAAAATAAAATAAAATATTTTTACATTAAACTTTTAGTACAATAAGGGTTGGAGGATCAGTAAGACATATTATTTACCAGTTGAGTTGAGCTATGCTCTCTTTGCCACATTAAACATCAATTAAAAAGTAATATAGATAATTAAATAATTATATTTATTGACTGAAATAATTAAATAAGATTAAATTAATTAAAGTATAATAATATTTTTTATTAAATCGTTAAGTTGATATAAAACATTAACGGTAAATGTGTTAGTCATTAAGTTTAAATAATATATTTATATTTTTTTTCTTTTTTTTATAAAAGAAATATATTTATTTTTAATAGTTAATTAAAATTAATTAGTAGTTATTAATTGATATTAACTTATTTTTAATTGTCTAATGTACAAAACTTCTAAGTGTACTAAAAGAGAAAATTATTTTAAATGACAATTGTTGAAAATATTTACAAATAATGACAAAATATCACAGTCTATTTGTGATAAACTACTATGGATCTCGATAGACTAATATCTGTGTCTATCATGTCACGAGAGTAGTATATCGTAGTCTATCACAGATAGATAGTAAAATTTTGCTATATTTGTAAATATTTTGGTTCATTTTTCTATATATGAAAAGAGCCATATTAAACATTTATATCAAATGTGTTTTAAAATTTCATGGATATAAAATATTGAATTTTTGAAAAGGTGAAATACTATGAAACAAATAAGAATACTAAGGGCCTGATTTTGGTAGAGAATTTAAAAAGAATTTAAAAAGAAGGAAAATAATGAAAATACAATTGTATTTCATATTTTGATATACGTGTCTGGTAGCAGATTGATAAATTGGGTTTTAATTTAAACAATTGTTCAAAATGTGTTGCATATATATATATATATACAGACACATATAACTAGTTGTAGTTACCTATTAATATTTAGTTGATAATAAACTATTCTTAATCACAAAATAATTGCTTGCCAAAACAAGCTTAGCTCATGGAAAATTGACATGACTTTTTGTAACGACCCGACTTCCTATGACTTGAACTAGATCGTCACTATATGCATATATCTAGAATGACTCTTTTCCATAATTTTACAAAAACAAAATAACTTTTTGATTAAAATAAATATCTTTTGCAAAATCCAGATAACTGAAAATCTTTGATCGGGGTACCCTTTATACAATTTAAAAAAAAAAAAAACAGAAAACTCGCATAAAACATCTGACCATGAGAAATTTCAAAAGAAAAAAAATAAAATTCTAAATTCAAATGACATAACCAAAATTCTTAAAGATGAAAACATGAAATCTCTTGTGTGGAAGCATCTTACTAGTCCCAATGACACGGTCAAGGTTTTCTCCCATCATTCACCAAAATGTTCTTTCACTTACTAGAAAAACATAACATAAAAAGAATGGATATAAAATACTCAGTAAGTAACCTCACTACCAGGGTCGGGCTAAACACTTACATCCAACAAGTGTATCATACTAGTGGGACATGCATAGTTCTACTTGTCACACATCAATTATATGAGTGATTGGATAGACCCGTCTGGCACGTAGGCGGTTCCGGTAGTAAAATTTCTTACCTTAGGATAGGTCTTGATTCTCACAAAATCTTTAAATTAAAACCCTAGAATATGAATCAAAACTTAAATTAAGTCTTTAGGTCCGATTCCAAACACAATTTACTTAACAATTAAACCAAATAATCTTAGTCAAGGTGCAACTAAGTCACAATCGGGTAACAACAATTAAAACCAACACCAAAGAGTAATCATGAAATTACAAAAAATCAACAATACTTACCAAAACAGTCCCAACCTAACAAAATCTTGAAATCCCGGCATAAGCCACGAAAAACGGAGGATGCTGACGAAGCTGAACGCAAGGCGATGACTTACAAATGGCAGACCAAAACCCATTGAAATCGCTTAAGTATATATACATTTATTTAAATGATCTTCCATGTCCTTTTCCAAAACCCTATATATATATTTAAATTTCTCAACCCATCAAATCAAATATTTTTCAACTCAACGTAAGGCGGTGGTTGGAAAAGATTTGATTTGATGAGTTGAGAAAAATTATATTAAATTGGTTTTGTTTTGTTTTCTTTTGGGAAAAGAAAAAGGAAAGAGAAGTCTATATATATATATAGGGTTTTGGAAAAGGGAAAGGAAAAAAAAGAATTTAAAGAAGTATATATATATATTGTAACGACCAAACTTTCTAGGACTTAACTAGGTCATCACTATTGGAAAGCATACATCGCAAACGACTCTTTTTCATAAATTTAACTAAGAAGCAAAGTAAATCTTTACTAAAAATAAATATCTTTTGCAAAATCCAAATAACTGAAAAATCTTGGTCGGGTACCCTTGTATAATTTAATAAAACAAGAAACTTGCATAAAACATCTGATCGTTATAAATTTTAAAGGAAAAATAAAGTTCTGAATTCACATGAGAGGACTAGAAATCTTAAAGATGAAAACATGAAACTTGTGCGGAAGCATTTGACTAGTCCCAGGCACGGTCAAGGTTTTCTTTCATGATTCATTGAGATTCCTTTTCGTTTACCTGAAAAACATAACATAAAAAGAATGAGTACAAAATACTCAGTAAATAACCTCACTACCAAAGTTAGGCTAAACACTTATATCCAATAAGTGCATCATACTAGTGGGACATGCATAGTTCTACTTTTCACACTTCACTTATCTGAGTGATTGGTTAGACTCGCCTATCGTTGGAAAATGGTGTCCACGAGCCTCTAGTGAATCCCGTAGGAGACACTTACCTCTAGTGTATCCTGAAGGAACACAAACCTAAAACATAAATCTCTGGTGATCTCGAAGGAATACAAACCTAAAACACAAATCTCTGGTGATCTCGAAGGAACACAAACCTCTAGTGGATGCACAATCAAGGTAGGAGAGTAACTATCACTAACATGCATAACTGGTAAAATACATAAAAATCCCACAACATAGATTCATAATGCCTCTCATACAAACATCATCATGCTCATATCTTTGTAGTCATAAGAATTACATGCAAACAAAATATCTCATAGATGCCCCAAAGAAGCCAAAATATCTCATAGATGGCCCAAAGAAGTGAACAACATTTTAATAATTAAAATGCTTGGCATGTAGGTGACTCCAATAGTAAGATCACTTACTTTAGGATTAGGAATTACATGCAAACAAAATATCTCATAGATGGCCCAAAGAAGCCAACAATATTTTAATAATTAAAATGCTTGGCACGTATGCAGCTCCAATAGTAAGATTACTTACTTTAGGATTAGGTCCAAGCAGTCCATTGTCACAAAATCCTTGAATTAAAACCCTAGAACATAAATTCAAACTTAAATTAAGTCTTTAGGCTTGATTACAAATATAATTTACTCAACAATTAAACAAAATAATCTTACCCAAGGTGCAACTAAAACACAATTCTTCTTTCATACTTCAAACAACGGGTCCAACCAAAATGAAGTCTTTAACCCGCTCGGACACAGCTTGCTTCCGGTTTCAAAATCCTTCGAAGCTTGAATCTAAAACCCAAACTCAATGGGTAACAACAATTAAAACCAACACCAATGGGATGATGTCGGTGAAACTATTGTTTACCAAAACCATCCTAGCCTAACAATCCAAGCGTAACCCATGAAAAGGGATGATGTCGGTGAAGTTAAATGGAGAGAACAGTTGGGTGGCGACTTGCAAATGACATATCAAAACCCACTAAATCCAAGATTGGCTTAAATATATATATTTAAATTTTCCTTTTCCCAAAACACACATTCTTCAACCCATCAAATCAAATCTTTTCCAATCACCACTTAATAATTTATTTAACTAAAATATCTCCTGACGAATCAATTCTCCAACTAAATTCAATTTCAATTTATTCTTATATTTTCTTAAATCAATCAAGTTCTTAAATCTCACATAATTTTAGATCTTTTAAGTTAAATCCAACTTTTTAATCTCCCACAAATAAATTCAATTTTCCACTAATTGAATTATATCCAAATCTTTTATCACGATTACTTTAATGGAATTATTTTCTCAAAATAAACTCCTCAAAATTCAAACAACTAACCAAATAATTCAAGATAATTAATTTTTTTAAGAAAAAAAGATTACCCAAAAATTTGGGATGTCACATTCTTCCCTCCTTAAGAAACTTTTGTCCTCGAAAGTTCTAATCCTAGAAAAGCTCAGGGTACCTCGACCTCATCTCATCCTCTCGTTCCTTCGTCGTTTTCTTGAATTCATGATTTTGCCATAAAACCATTACTAGTGTTACGTCCTTGTTGCGCCAAGTCTTCACTTTCCTTGTCAAAATTTGATTAGACTTCTCCTCATAACTTAGGTTCTCATTTAATTGCAAGGGCTCATAGTCTACTATATGAGATGGATCTATCACATATTTCCTTAACATCGAGACATAAAAAACATTGTGACAGCGGCAACACCAACTGATAAGCCAGAGGACCCATCTGCTCTTGAATCCCAATGGCTCAATGAAACATAGACTTCACTTCCTCTTCCTTCCAAACCTCAGAACATACTTCCTTTTCCTTCCAAACCTCAGAACACCTTTCATAGATGCCACTTTTAGGAACACTTTATCCCTCACCACAAACTCAAGGTTCGTCGTCTTACATTAATGTAACTTTTCTGGCTGCTGTGTGATGTTTGCATGCATATTCTAAACTTTTGGGTAGCCTCAATTGTAGTCTACACACTCAGGTTCCTACAATTTCTGTTCTCCAACTTCATCCTAGTAAACTGAAAATCTGCAACTATTTCCATACAAGGCTTCAAATGATGTCATGCTACTAATGATCTGGTAATTCTTATTAGAAGTAAACTCCATGAGGTGCAACTAGGAGTCCCAACTTCCTAGAAAATTTAATGCGCAAGCGTGCAACATGTTCTCTAGAGTTTGGTTCAACGCTCGGCTTCACCATCCTTCTATAGGTGGAAAGTTGAACTGAACTCCAATTGAAAATCGAACACTTTCTAGAGACACTTCCAAAATTGGATGTTAGATAAGGGTCTCTAACTGACATAACTGGAACTGGTATCCCACGAAGTGTGATAACCTCTTTCATATAAAACTAGGAAACTTAAAATGTTGAGAATCCACAGTACTTTAGTTTACTCACTCTGAGAACCTTTGTGAGTTCAAGAAATCGTACTTTTTTGAAACATGTATCTGAACTGATCGAGCTGGCAGAGATAAATCTTCATACATGCGCAAAACAATTGGCCATACTCGATACAACATAATCCTAAGATTCGTAGAAAGGAAAATCTGGTCCATTAGAATCAACATTGTCCAACTAAATCTCATATTCATTAGATGCCTAACATGAAGCTTTATACTACTTAGGACTATAAAACTTACTTGTTAAACCTCATGTTACTCCTCAGTCTTAAAACAATCACAAATTACTATTTTAACCATGCTACGAACGAGCCTGGAAATCTTTTCCATAACAAGGATTCTAAAGTCCTTGGACACTATAGAACTAATTCAATCTAAAACACATCTCCATAACCTCAAAATAACTATATCCAAAGTCACAATCCCCTAACTTTTGTTAATTACTTTCAATGGTGCACCTTTTGACTATTAAAGCCTTAACATTCCATGTCAATAGCTTCTGAACAACCATTGCAACTAACAACTCCATTTTAGTCCATCTCTTTTACCCCTTTTATTCTAGAAAAAGACTTTAATGTTGAAACTGAGCTTCACAACCAACGTTTTACTTGATTTTTCCACCACCATGTAGTGAGGTCCAAAGGCCCAAATGGTAGTGAGATATTATTTACTACATTCAAGTACTTGGAGTTTTGAACATATTAATTTCTCTCTCTTTTTTTTTTTTTTCTCTCCAAAGTAGTCACCTTCCTTAAACACTTTTCTTTAAGACTAACACTTAAGGTGCTCTTCTTCCCTTTCCAAATGTGACATAAACTCTCTACACAAGGTGTAGTTCTACTTACCTCCTCCACAACTCTTACCTTCTCATTTTCATTTTGTAGAATTCTTTTTCACCAATTGTCATTGCCTTTTAACTCCAAAAGTTTCTCTCATGGTCTCTTTAGCTTAGCTAAATTCGTTTCATCTTGACCATGGTATGGGTAACTAAGTACCTTGAGGTACTTGTTAAGTTTTAACTCTTTAGTTCAAAAGTCTTTTTTTTTTTTTTTTTTTTTCTAAGTCTCAAGTCTTGTTCAAACTAGCATTCTTTCCACATCACCCTAACTAAACAAGGTATTCTTTAGAAGAGTTTCCTCACATGAAACTCACTTACTTTCCAGCTTGAACATTTTCACTATTCGAGTACTACACATGAATAACCAAAGTACCTAATCCGGTCCATCAACCTTAAACTTCACAATAGTAATCTTGTCATATTAAACCCTCAAGAGTTTTTATATAAGAGGCACCAACTCCAATAGCTAGAAATTCCTCGGGATGTCTTATCCCTTTATACAAACATTTTTTTTCCTTTTTAGGCATGTTATCCGAAAAGCCAAAACACACCTTAATCAAATTACCAATCTTCAGTACCACAAATGTGATCATATCCTAATAACCCTTTCAAAATTCTTCTTGAAACATTTGACTTAATGTTAAGCAACCTTTAAATGCCAAGCTGTAGAAGGGATCGCGAGACAACCCGAAGCGGAGGGAAAAATGTGAGATACTTTATTGCTTAGTCTGGCTTTTATGGAAGCTTTAACAATTTAAGGACTGGTTGTAGCATTACAACTATAATCTCTTTCTCTTCTCCTTCCTATTTTGAAAACATTCTTAATCTTTTCCTTAAGTACGTCCCTTAGAAAAGAATTTCCTGTACCACCACCAAGATCATTAGCCAATACAAAATACAATACTAGCCCTTGATGAATTCTTGTCTATACTATTTTATTCCTTGGCTTAATCATATATATACTTTTATTCCTAAATTCTCATAACTCTACATAATTTCATCAATCTTTAAGATCTCTGAACTGAAGTATATATATTCCTTTCAAACAGATCTTCCATGAGATAAACTAGCGCAAAGTGACCTCATAATAATTCTTTTTGTTCCTTTTTGTAGTGTCTTAATTGAATAATCAACTTATAATAACTTCTATCGAGTCACTAGCCTAGCGTTAGAACATAACTGGTCATTTAAGCTAAACAAATATTTTAATGCACAACTTTTCATGGAAAAAAACTTTACTTGCAAGGCATACCTGGCGATGACGAAGAACCCCTTGATTGCCATATGGACAATATGGACTTACATAGTAAGTCAGTCTACAGAACCAATAACTCTTGGCTTTGATACCAACTGTAACGATCCAGCTTCCTAGGACTTAACTAGATCGTCACTATAGGAAAGCATATATCGCAAACGACTCTTATTCATAATCAAAGGAAATCTTTACTAAAAATATATCTTTTGCAAAATCCAAATAACTTAAAAATCTTAGTCGGGGTACCCTTGTACAATTTAATAAAACAAGAAACTTGCATAAAACATTTGATCATTAGAAATTTTAAAGGAAAAATAAAATTCACAGGAGAGGACTAAAAATCTTAAAGATGAAAACATGAAACTTGTGCGGAAGCATTTGACTAGTCCCAATGGCACGGTCAAAGTTTTCTTTCATCATACGCCGAGGTGCCGTTTCGTTTACCTGAAAAAAATAACATGAAAAGAATGAGTACAAAATACTCAGTAAGTAACCCCACTACCGGGGTAAGGCTAAACACTTATATCCAATAAGTGCATCATACTAGTGGGACATGCATAGTTCTACTTTTCACACTTCATTTATCTGAGTGATTGGTTAAACCTGCCCTACCGTTGGAAAATGGTGTCCACGAGCCTCTAGTGAATCCTGTATGAGACACTTACCTTTGGTGTATCCTGAAGGAACACGAAACCTCTGGTGATCCCGAAGGAACAAAAACCTCTAGTGGACACACAACCAACGTAGGAGGGTAACTATCACTAACATGCATAACTGGTAAAATACATAAAAATCCCACAACATAGATTCATAATGCTTCTCATACAAACATTATCATGCTCATATCTTTCGTAGTTATAAGAATTACATGCAAACAAAATATCTCATAGATGGCCCAAATAAGCCAACAACATTTTAATAACCAAGCAGCTTAACACACATTTGGTCCCTTAGTTTTCAAAATATACCTTTCTCGTCTCCAAGTTTTGAATAATAGGTGCATTTGGTCTTTAAGTTTTCAAAATATACCTTTTTAATCCTCAAGTTTTTAAAGTAAATTTAAAAGATCTTTCAAATAATTTAATATTATTATTTTAAATTATTATACTATATTCTAAATTGGGTTGTCTTCAAATATAGGAAAATAAACTAAAATATTTACAAATATAGCAAAATTTCACCATATATCTATAATAGACAGTGATAGACTACTATCTATATCTATCTGTCATGATAGGTACAGATAGTAGTATATTGCGATTTATTGCAGATAGACTGATATTTTGCTATTATTTGTAGATATTTTTAACAGTTTTATCATTTAAAATAATTTTTTAAAATTAAAAGAATATTTTAAAAAAATTATTTATTCTCTCTAAAATTATTTCTAAAAAATATTTTTAAAAAAAATTTTAAATATCATATAATAAGTTAAAAATCAAATTTAGTCCATAAACTTTCATAAAAGTAACAATTTAGTCTATGAATTTTGGTTTGTAACAATTTAGTCCGCTTAATTACTTAAAATTTTGTAACAATTTAGTCCCTAAAACTTTACTATGTAACAATTTAGTCATTGTACTTTAAGATTTGTAATGGTTTAGTCTATATCATAGAAATTAATGATAAGATTTAATGAGATTTTTTGCATGATAAACAAATTAGAGACTCTATATTTTTATATAATACAAAGATTACAACATAAAATAATAAAAATTGACATCTAATTTTGATGAATCTTTTTACATTTAGGACTAAATTGTTACAAATTTGAAAGTAAAAGGACTAAATTGTTACCTACTAAAGTTCTATTAATCTAAAATAGTTAATTTTTTTTTTTAAATTTAAAATATAAAAAAAAAGTATCATTTTTTAGAATAACTAAAAACCTTCAAATCCCAAATCCCCATCTCTGTCTCCCTCTTTACCGTATTTCAAACTTCCCATTCTTCTCCTAGCAGTCCCTCCCCTCCCCTCGATCTTCCTGTGCTCCGGCGAAATCTAACATACGAGAATTCCTGCATCTTACTCAGCTCCAACAATAACAAACCTACACAATTGAAGCTCTCCAACGTCAATATATACATGTTTTTCACAGTCATTAATACTCACATTGGTACAAAAACCAAAATCGTGAGTAAATTATTAACGAATGATAACTTGTTAATACTACATTTGATAATTAATTATTGTCATTAAAAACACAATTATGACATTTCTTTTTAAAATGTCATTATTAATACTGTTACCTTACTTTGTTACCTTACTTCGATGTATAGTGCCATGACTAAAAATAATTGTCACGAATATTAGTTATAGTAGTTTTTAAATGTCATAAAATTCATATTTTTTTTTTTTTGTGGTGGCGTTTATTATTATTATTATTATTATTTGGTTAAAATGATAGAATGAAAATTAACACCCCAACATATGTGTACAAATTAGAAAACAATGAAATGACAACATACGTGTCACTTGATATGTAGAAATTCATCTTGAAACTGATATTATAAATAATGTCAACGATATTTTTGAATGTCATCCAGCTTGCTTATGCATTTAAATTTTTACACCAACTGCCATATCAATTTTGGTTGGTTATTTCATCACCTTACATGTTCAATTTTATAAACTTAGTAAGTTTGATTTGATTTTATTTTTTAAATCTTCCATATTACATTTAAACTATGCATTTCAATAAGAAAAGAAATAAAAAGAACCTCATATAATTCTTCTAAAACCCACTCATTTCAACAAAATCAAATACTAACAAATCGATGAATTAATAAAGTCTTAGCCAATTAACGTACAAAATCAACTGTGTTGTATCTTTTAATAACTATCAATTTTAACAAAAAATGTAGAGCCCTACATGCTATGCTATCTTCTTTGAAACTCTCTGTGTTTGTAATTTATTGAAGACGTTCGGGAGAATAATATTATTTTCAACAATTCTTCAAAATGGAATTCTACCTAAAGATAAAAATTACCGTAATGATCTTAGTATAAATTTTAATTAACCTTAAAAAATTAAGGGTAAAAATTAAAATGTTTAATACTAAGATCAATGTCATAAATACTATATATATATATAATTATCAGTAAAAATATAATTTTTTAAAAATATTATATAACATATACGAAGCATGAGTTGGAGCTATTATTTTATATACGGAGCTATTACTTCTTAAAAAAAAAAAAAAAAAGAATGTAGAGATACAATAACTACTAAGCTATGTTTATATTTTTTTTAATCGGTAGGTATTATACACTATTCTATTCAATTCGAGCGTAATTCAATTAATTAAAATACTAGCTTTTAAAAATAAAAAAAAACCCTCTAAATTACTCTTTTAGATGTATTTATTTTGGATACTCTATAATAGCTACTCATGTACATCTTCCTAACCAGTAGATTATTTTGATTTAAACAACTATTTTGAAGATAAGGTTTCTTTTCTTTTCTTTTTTTTTTTTTCATACACCAAAAATTCCATACCTAAAAATGGACCTTACTTTGCTATCAGAATTAATGTGTAAATTATCTTCCAATATTTAAAAGCTCACCCAAAAATAGCTAACTTTGGGAACACACAGCTTGGAAAGATGCACATTTCTAATCTTTCTTCTTTTCTTTTAGTTCACACACACCCACTTGCCTCTCTTTCTTCCTCTTTTTTAACTTTTATTTTTTAAAATATTATATTAGTAATAATAGGGAGTACTTTGTGTACAAGTTAATGCCAAAATAAATGTGGACCAAAAAAGTTGATGGCCTAACTATATCAAGATAGGCATATATGAATTTGATAGACATTTCCCACTTGCAATACCCAACAAGAAAGTGATCCATATTTGAAACAATAATATTATATCCTTTGGTTGGAAAATGATTCATTTAGGGACGGTTTGTTTTTTAGGATGTAAATAGCGGAATGTTTGAAATTATAGCTACTTAAAATTAGTTACATTTTTAGATAACCACGTTTCTAAGAATACTTAGATAATAAAATATTGTTTATTTTCTAAGATTTTTATTTAAAAATATCTTAAATTTATATCATGTTCCAAGTTGCAACTATTCATTAACATACAATTAATTTAATATAATTTGAAGTTAAATAACATATTTATTTTATTAATTTTAATACCTTTTAAAATTAATATATCTTATATTATTTTATATTTTTATATTTCTATATATTATTTTTTCAACGAAATAATGTATATTGATTTAAGATTTTTGACAAAATAAATATGAATTTAAATTTAAATTTGAACATTTTTCTAAAAAAATAAAAACATTGTGATATAACCAAAAAATAGTGATACAAATAGTTATAGTTTTGATACTTTTGATTTTAATTATAAAATGTAAATAAAGAAGAGTAATATATGCATAAGAAAAATAAAGAAGGGTAAAAAAATAAAAAGCATATGTCTTCAATAGGGGATATGAAAAACCTCCAGAACTCTCAAGATGTCCTTTAGCATTTTAGGTTGTCCAAGAATCTCCAAATGTAAAACCATCTAACATTACTGTAAAACAAAGATGATAATTACAGATGCTCACTCAATAGAAATCTTGGATGTACAAGAAATGAACACCTCTTAAATTTTAAATTTGGATAATTGTGTTGGGTAGCAAATAATAATGAAGTATATAACAACAATTTTAAAAAATTGCAAATACAACAAAATCTATCAATGATAAATTCTATTTCTGTTAAACATCTATCATTGATATGGTTTATCACTAATAGATTTTGATAACAGAATTTAAATTTTATTATATCTATAAATTATTTTACATTGTACAATATCAACAAAACTTTTGAATCTGATTATTATATTTCCCATTCTAAAATGGGAGAAAGTGAGAGAGCATAAAACAAATAAACAGTTCACATTTCACACGGTGCTTTGTTTGTTTTGTTTTGCATGTTTACTTCATGATATAAGTTTTAAAAAGTTAATTAATTAAAAAATGATTATAATTTTAGTGTGTCTAGAGTTTGAAATAAAATTTGAAATTAATTCTGAAAAGATAATACCCTTTCTATTAGCACACTTATAAAATTAATAATTTAAAATGTATATAGTGCATTTTAAATGATAAACAACGTTGTTTTAAAAAAATAATAAAGAAAAAGTACTTTAAAAAAAATTGAATAAATTTAAAAACTAATTTTGAAGACATACAGACAGGTTATCAAATAATAAAAAATCTTCCAAATACACAAAATTACAAAAAAAAAAAAAAATGTTATTATTTAAGCTACTTGAATGTAGTACAAGCAAATAAAAATTTTATTTATTGTACTTTTTAAAAATACTGTAAAAGGTAAATATTTTAAAAAAGTATTTAAATTAGAAGGTATATGAAGCCCATGACACCATTAAAGTTTAAATTTTGTGTTTCTATATAACTCCGAGCTTTAACACCATTGTTAATTGAACAAGATGGAGCGATATGAGACATGTTTGATCTTGGTTTTTCATTCGAACAAAATTTATTTAATAAACATATCAAATTAGTCTTTTGTTAATGATATTAATTATACGAATGCAATTGATACATATACTCCAACAATTAGAATTGGAATTAATTTTAAAGGTGGACTATATAGAATGTTTAATGCATTAAGAATTAAATTTTAAAATGGCAATCTAAACCTAAATTAATTTCGTTAAAATATATCTCAGGGACGATTCTGATATATTTGAACTAAAAAAAAAAACTAAATACTCACATAATCTTAATCTATCTAGTTAGATTTTTCATGAATGTGACTAACGGTGGTACCACACCTTTTTAAATATGCTCCATTTAAACAATTTCTCTAGCCTTATGTTAAATTGTGATAGCCTGGAAACGGATTGTTTTCACAAATTTTGAATATCCAAAAGTATATTCATATATGGGTTCTTTCTAAAATTTTAAAATAACGCCTACTAAATTCTTTAAACGCAGCTTGATAATAAATAATTGATTTTTGAAAATTAAGCTTACAAATATTACTTTCATTTATAATTTTATTGTTCATTATTTTTTTCTTTTAGAGAATATATATATATATATTTGTTTTTGTTTTTGGCATTTGACTATAAGTTCAAATATTTCTTTAACAAAGATACCTATTGTAAAGAAATTGTATAAAAACAAATTTAATTTTCAAAATCCAAAACTCAAATCCAAAACAAATGAAATGAAATGGTTATTGATACATCCCTAAAATTTAAACAATTCGTTTCTTATAATTTCTTGAAGTTGAGAAATATATAATAAATTTTCAAAATTTTATTTTATTAGATCCCTTCAATATATCTAGCATATTTTTTTCTAAATTTATTGGATACAAAATTAAATGAGTTATTTTAAAATATAGCAAAATGAGTCAAACTATTTATAAATATAGAAAAAAATTCATGAATAATAGATTGCAATAAATTTCTATCATTTGTAAATCCTATGATATTTAATCTTTCAGATTAAAATTTATTTATTTTGAATATTTTGTTGTCAACTTTTATATTTTATAAGATGACAATAATTAAAACTAACTTTAATTATTTATTATTATTGGGAGAAAAACTAATATGAGAAAAGATAAACATGCCACGAGGAAAAAGTCCCCACAATCACATGATTTATCACATGGGGAGAGAGACAAAAGGCAGACAGCTTTACCACAAAGTGTCCATATTTGGTGACCATTCCAAATGACAACAAAAACAAAACAAATCAAAATTGGAAGTTCCATCTCAGCTCATATTCGTCGGTGTCATCACTTTTTCAACTCATTATTATTATTATTATTTATTATTAGAAGCATTATTTATTATTAGAAGTATTATTTATTTATTTATTTATTTATTATTATTATTATTCAACCCAAAAGTATTGAGAGAAATAAAACACCTTAAAAGAATTTGTAAATATAACATTATGTTATATTTAGCCCTTCTATTAATAATAAATTATACGATAGAGTTTATCACTGATAAATTTTTCTATATTTGCAATTCTTTTAAAAAGTTTGTTATACACTTAATAATTAGTTTTAAAAGTGCTACTAATTGCAATTACCCTTATTATTATTATCATTATTAGGGTTTGTAAAAAATAAATATATGGAAAAATTTCAATTTTTATGTAAAGTACTTGTCATGGGTTAGTAGTGAGCAACGACCTATTCCAACTAGGTTGACACAAACCTGGCGCCTTCATCATCTCCGACTTCCCTTCATTAATATTCAATCAAAATTGAGGAGAATACAAAGAGCTAGAGAAAAGCCCAAGATTATATAAAAGCACCCAAGGTTAGGGCAATGATGGCTGAGGTGTACTCTTTGCAGAGTTTAGATCTAAAGTACCAACAACCGATGAGCATAATCTTCCCATGATTTTGCAGAGTTACTTGAGGATTCCATGAAGATGCGTCTGCTACGTTCGTTCCAAACCATCAATAGGAGAGCCATGGTGGTGTTAAAAATAATAATGGATTTTTTATTTTTTTTTAATATTTATGAATCAAACCACAGGAAATTTTGCATTTTTCTTGGACATAAGAGTTATTCGCCCCAATTGAATCTAAAGCTGCTTGTAAACAAGCCCAAAGATGTGTAGAGAACTAACAGCTAATAAACCGATGGTCCATATCTTCACCATGATTTTTGCATAACAAGCACCAATTTGGGTTAAGAGCGAAGGATGAAAGTCTATTTTGTAGTTTGTGTCCATGGTGTTAATGCTGTTATGTAATAAGGTCCATATAAAAAACTACATTTATTGAGAATGGACGATTTTCAAAGATTCATGAAGGTCTTTTCACCATGGAGGGGACATCTCTATTGAGTGGCTAATAAAGAACTTCTTTGATAGTGGATATGTGGAAAGTACCATTGTTGCGAATTTTCCAAATAGGAGTATCCATTCCTCGGTTATTGTTTAGAGCAGGGAAAGCCACTTTTGAAGCAACTCATGATTATACATCTTTGTCTAAGAGAGCTCTTCGAGGTTGTAAGTCCCAATCATTAATATCATATTTTCACATATCTTTGATTGATCCATTAGGACACCGAGAGAGGGCGAAAAGTCAGGGGACGCTATCAGCCAGGGGAGTATGAGAATTCCAATTGCCTTTCCAAAAGGAGATCTTCTCACCTTTGTTAGCTTTCTACTGAAAATTTGCGATGAACCAATCCTTTCCTTTGATTATAGATCTCCAAGGAGCTTTAGCATTACTATATTTCCCATTGCAAGAAATATCATCAATGAAATTTTGTTTGTATTTGGCCAGGATAATTTGTTTTTTTCCAGAGAGGCTTGTCTTCTACATAAAATCTCTAAAATCATTTGCATAGTAGCACAAGTCGGTGTTAGACATCTTTGATATGCCAAGGCCCCCTTCCTTTTTTTGGTGTTGTAACAATGGACCAACGGACCAGATGAGGCTGGTGCTCATCAGAGCTACCTATCTAGTGAAATTTCTGCAATGTTTTTCTGTAATCTTGTATATAGAAGTAGGAGCCTTAAAAGTAGATAACAAATAATTGGGCAAACTTGTAAGGGAAGCTTGTATAAGAGTGATCTTCCTCCGTTTAGAAACATAAGACTATTTCCAGCTACCCAGCTTTTCCTGTATCATCTCGCAATTGGATCAAAAAATGAGCAGAACTTGGTTTGCCACCCAAAGGTGCTCCCAAATAAAAGAGAGGGAGATATTTGATAGCCCAAGGTTTATTGAAGGCCTTAACTCTAAAATAATTTTTCGTTCTTATTAAGCTTGTGGCAGCGGTAGAGCGAGTTAAACCTCAAGGAACTGTTGAGGTTCTCCAATTTAATATGTAGTGTTTCAAGGTAACCGAAGGGGGGAGGGGGTTGTTGGTTGCTTGTAAACAAATTAAATAAAAATAAGTTTGCACAAATGAAAATTTCAATCAAACAAAATAAGAGAATTGCGAAATAATAATAATAATAATAATAATAAAAAATAATAAAAAAATAATAATGTCAATAAAGTTTTCTTATGAATGAGAGCTCCTAGCTTGGATCATGTTGCGATTCCTTCTAACTATGAAAATTGATCATTTAACCCATCAACTAATTCGATTTGTATTTCTAGCTTAGCCTAATCAATTAGAGACGCTAATTGATTGTCCACAATTAACTAATTATCGATTTGTATTTCTAGCTTAGCCTAATCAATTAGAGACGCTAATTGATTGTCCACAATTAACTAATTATCAAAGATTGAAAAGATGAAATGCATGCAATTCAAGCATTACATTCAAGGTAAAACTAAGTTGAACAACTAATAGAAAAGCCTAATGAGAGGGTCAATTGTGTTCTTCCGCTTAGTAGGTTAATCAATAATTGTTAATTGGATGTCCAAGAAACTTATAAGCTTACCTCACTAATTGCCACAAAATCAACTCAAAACTCGACAAGTATGGATCAAGTATTCAAAGCAATATACCAATCCCAACCAAGAGTTTGTCAAACAATACTGATTAAATTTGATTATACAAATGAAATTCAGCACAAAAGTTCAGAAATACAAGATTCAAATTTGATCGAAAAAAAAAAAAAATAGATCTCACAATCAAATTACATAGATGAGAAGAAATTCTTAAGATCAAAGCTAGAAATTACCGAAGTAGTCAAGAATAATCTTCAAAAGTGAATCCACAATATAAATAAACACCTAAGTACAAGAAATTGAGTAAAGAATGATGGAAAAACTCTATTTGCTAAGAGAGAACGACAAAATTCGATTCCCCCTTCAAGCTGGCGTCTAGGTTGCATATAACTTGATTTGAATTGGCGCTGCGACACGGAAGAGCAGTGTCGTGGCGCTTCTTTGAGTACCAGAAATGATTCTATCGAGAAAAAGTGTCGTTGCCTATGCCCTCAGTGGTAATTTCGTAATTCTTGCTTTGTTTGATCTGGTTGCTTTGCTATGGCCTCGAATTGATCCATTTTAGCCCCATTTGCTCCCTAATGTCCTAATCTACCGTTAGGTATTAGATGCCTATCAAATCACTAAATAAACGTGAAAAATAAGGAATGAACCCCAATTAAGCAGGATGGGATAACACATTTGAAGTGTTATCAATATTGTGTACTGATTCCCAACATATTAGCCACCTCTATAACACGACTACTTTCAATGTTGACACCTGATAGCACATACTTAGGCAAGTTAATATTTAAGCTGGTGGTGGTGACTAAGGTGCCTGAAAACACACGCGACATAAAATAAAAGGCATGTCTTTTACTTAGGGGCACTAGCTTTCACACTCCAATTACAGGGAACCGTACCCACTCTTTTCTCGCGGGTACCCTAACTGATCACAGTGGAGGCATCTCTTTTTAACCCTTATCCATGCACTTACGCACTCTTTTTCTTCCCTTTTTTTCTTTTTTTTTTTTCCTTTTTCTTTTTCTACTACTTTTTTATTTTATTTTTCAAACACTGTTCTTTTCACTTTTTTTTTTTTTTGTTTTTTCTTCTTCCTCTTTTTTTCTTTATTCACACATACTCATAGCTTTCTTATTCTTTTTAGTCTCATATTACAAAGTATCAAGCAAGATGACTCTCTAACCGGCGGAGTCTTCCAAAGTGACAACAAGCCTTCAAAACCACAAGTAAGACGACTATATGCTAACGAATGCAAGGGAATCAAACATTTTTTTTAAAAATATTTGGCCCAAAATAATGCATTCATGCTCATGATTGAAAAACAAAGTGAATAAAGGTTATCTAAAGCCTATCACAAAATAGTCATCATCACGTTACATGCAGCAGAACCATCATATCAACAACTTAACCACAAAGTTATAGCTTAGGTGCTTAAGCACTTGCTAGATAGGCATATATAACTCCACCCCCAACCTAAAACGATATATTGTCCCCAATGTATCTTTAATCAGATAAAAAAAGAATTACAGACAAGGTAACAAGAAACCTCCCCTGTAAGCGTTTTCGTGCACGGTTTTTTAGATGTGGTGCTAGGGCTCGCCGCTCCAAATGATGCTCTTCTTCTTTTTAGAGCGACCTATAAAAGAAAAACAAGAAGCTAATCTAGGAGAACAATAAAATAAATCAGTAAATTTGTTCACCTAGCTCCCTCTAGGAAGGACAAATTTTTAATGTCGAGTGCTCGACGTGACTTGTCCACTGTCAAGGGACAAAAAGGTTCTTATATTTCTCTGGTCCCTTATCTTTTGAAAAGAAAAAGACATGTCAAATTTTGTATTTTTCATATAAGGCATAAAAGGGGCAAAGAAAGAATTAAAAGACTCAAATGACTCTAAAGAGTTTAAAGAAAGAAAAGACTTAACGAATGACTCTTGAAAACAAGAAGAAGAAAACTCAAAGATATACAAAATACCAGAGGATAGAACAGGGTAAGGTCTCTTGACCTCTAACTCTATCACCTGGATCTCGTTCAAGGTATGCTTGGAATCCTCTTCTGGCTTGAGATGTAGTCCATGTCATCATCCTCCCCATCGAAGTAAATTACCTCATGGTGAGGCACCTCGACGGACTCAAAGAGATAGAGCTGTAACGGGGTCTCCTTTAGTCTCTAACTGAGTTAGAAATTTGAGTGAGATGATCATTCAAACGCTACATCTCAGCTCTAGTCTCCATTGCAAACTGAAAACTATCTTGCTAGATTCTAAAGAGTTCATATAAAAATCTTGGTTATGTAATTCTTTAACTACATCTTCTAAGGACGCACCTTGGTTGTCCTCTGATGTAAGTTTTTTTTTGGTGTCGCGCAAAATACCTAATCAAATAATATTTATAATTACCAATCTCTACAACTATTACTACTAAAGCGTAGTATTAGCGGCAAGACCGGATTGATTTGCAGGGATGCACAAAGATTAGTTTCTCAAAATTAATTCTTTAGCTAAAACAATAAATGTGTGGTTTTATGTGTGGGTTGAGGAGCAAGTGTAGAAAAATAAAACGCAAAATGTAAATTGTAAGAAAAGTAAAAGGGACATATCCTAGTTTTTAGAGGCATCCCCAATTGCTTTCTTGATCACAAATTCATCAGATTAGGTTCTATATTGTCTAAGCTTACCCATATCACTCAGAAAACCTAGGTGAGAGTCCGATTTATCAAATTAGTCAATTTAATTAGATGAAAAATATCCTAATTAATTTAGACTAACCACATTATGAATAGGGATTACGCTATGGTAAATATTAACGAGGAATTGCCTAAATTAATATTCATCATGAGTTTTACTAGGTCGATAGAGTAATGCTTTTCATCATAGACAACGAATCACAAGTCTAACTAACCTTTTGCTACCTTAGATCAAATTACAATTATATGTGACGTATTGTACTTTAATGCCTAGCTAATAATTGTACCACCTCAAGCAGAAATACAACCATAAACATGCAAAGACAATAAAAGAATCCAAAGACAAAATATAAATAATTAGGATTAAGAGTTTAGCACAAGTCTTACAAGGTTACAATTAGAGAAAACCTCAAAAATTAGGAATGGTCACATCAAAAGATATGACTTAATTACAAAAGAACAGTTTTTGTATCTGTGCTCAAAATCGTTTACATGCAGTTTTTAACGACGCAACAAGGTCTTTTAGGGGCGTTTTAGTCTTTTTAACTTCCATTTGACCTAATTTCTTCGTTAGGACTCCAAATTGGTTCGTTTTACCTTCATTTTCTTTCTAACGCTCGGTTTTACCTTTTAGGAGCTGGATACCTACAAAATAACACTTTTAACATATTAAATACTATAACGATTCCTAGTTAAGCCTAGGAAGATAACATATTTCAGGTTTTATCAGCCTCTTGAGCAAACTCTAATGGTTCGGGAACGATAGGGCGGTAGTAGTATGATGGTGGTGCGTAGAAACTACCATAATCATAGGAAGAAACTGTCCATTCAAGATGGATGCAAGGCTCAAGTTCCCAATGACTATAGTAATCCCTCAAGGCATAACTAGCATCAGACTCCTTTGTAGTTGGCTTTCAGCTAACAAAAGCATAAACGAGAGAAGATTACCAAGCATACTTCTAAGCTCAGAAATCTTCTTGGCCTCTTCTTCTTGTCGCTCGACAACTTGCCTTATGCACCATGCATAGTACATACTATGTGCTCCGTTAGCCATACCAAACTGGACACAAGAAAATAAAACAAATCAAAATAAAAAGAATTCTCTAGCTAGGGACTTAACTAAATGAAAGAAAAATGGCACTCCCCAACGACGACGCCATTTTGAAAGAATTCTCTTCGAACGTCGTTTTATTCCCAAAAAGAACCTATCAAAAACACTTTATATTATTGAATCCTACTCCTATTACTACGATGACCTAGCAACAGTGGCAAGTCAAGTCGATGCGCAAGGAGGCACTAATGATATTTAATTAAGTCAATTTCCTAGTTATAGCGATGAATTGGGTTTGTTTTGCATAGAATTAAGTTGCGAAATATAAATGCAAGAAAGTAAGAATAAAATGAAAATGTAATTTAGGGATGGATAATCTAGCCTTGGGAGCAAATTGGGTTCCTATGTAACTTCTATCATTGAATTATCTTGATAAACATATATTTTATTATGCATTCACAACGATTCATCCAATTCATCCAAATTCATCAACGCTACAAGCAGCTGAATCATTTGGAATAAACGGAGCAAGCGTCCTAACTATTAATTAAATCCAAGTCCTAATTAATCTACATGTCTTAGGTCCTATTGGGTTCAATAAGTGATTACATAGGATTAAGGTCATGTGCATTAAGTCCTAGAATTCCATTGTGTGATTAATTAATGGGAAATCCTAACTTAATTAATCAATTTATCTTTGAAACTAATTGGAGCATGCATCCTAAGATCCAAGAAAAGCTTAAAACAAAAGCATACAAGATTCAATTATTTGCTACATATGTGATTATAGATAATGAAAGGGAAGACATCACGCAAGTTACAAAACACTTAACAACGATATACATCCAAGGTAGGGGTGTCAATCCATCCAATAAATATACATGAATTTAAAACATATTCAAAAAGGCAAAATCATAATATAATGTTCATACAAGATAAATCTCAATACATTAACATAATTTTCATACAAGATAAATCTCAATACATTAACATACTCCAAAGAACAAGAAAATAATTACCTAAACATCTTCATAGACAAGGAAAGGAGAGGGAAGAGCTTCAAATTCCTAATTACAGCATAAAAATGAACAAAAACCTAAAATGTAATGTTGTAGATGGATAGATGATGAAAAAACGAAGAAAATGAGTGGTCATTCGCCCAACAGCTGCCCAGATCAAAAGATATCAACAAAAAACTGAAGAGTAGAATTTATATCACAAAGTAGCGGCTAGGCACTCATTGCCCTAATCGAAGCACCTCGGCACTCGAAGGACTAGCCTAGGCGCCCCCTAGAATGTTGCCCCTGGATGTTAGGCACCTAAATGAGTACCGATTAGTGCCTGGACACCATGACGTCATTTGAAGCCTCGAGTCCTTGGTATGACTCCTAACAGCTCCAAATCAACGTAGAACAACATGTACACCCCATAATGCATGTTTCGCTTGAGGGTCTATAATTGCAATCATTTAAACACATTAAACACAACAAGCAAGTGAGATTAAAGGCATATAAATGGTTCTTTTTGAGGGCTATCAGGCAACTTCGAAGATCTTGAGAACTTTGTGTAAATAGGAGCTGTCATCTTCCCCAAAAAGAAGAATACCATCATCAAAAAGGAGATGAGTGAAGTTGCAATCGGCAAAGAAGCACACACCCTTCAAAAGGCCCTTATTTTCAAGATCATCAATAAGGTTACTCAAATAGTCCAATGTAATAACAAAGATAAAAAGTGAAATGGTGAAATGGGGGCACCTTGTTTGATTCCTCTATTTGGCCAAATTGATGAGAATGGAGTAATTAACTCCGCTAATATAAGCTTGGATCCACTTTCTACAATTGTTGAAATAGTTTTTCTTTGCCAGCATATAGTCTATGAAGCACCAGCTAATCTTGTCAAATGCCTTTTCAATGTCCAGCTTGATCACAAAACCTTTGGTTTTCTTGCACTTCCAGAAATCCACGGCCTCATTTGCCATAAGAATGACATCATTTATCTTTCTACCCTTAACAAAAGCCATATGATTTTCAGAAATAGTATATGAGAGCATTTTCTTGAGTCTCTCAGCTATTACTTTACCAACAATGTTGTATAAGGATGTGGTGAGAGTGATAGGGCAGTAATCTAATGGCGTGCTGCAGTTGTTAATATGTATGTCTCATTAACATTTTTACTCACCACGCCTGATTCGAAAAAATCGTGGAACACTCCCATAATGTTGCTCTTGAGGATGTTCCATGACTTTTTGAAGAATTCCATGGTGAAACCAGCTGGTCCAGAGGCCTTGTAATTACCAATGGTGACAAGGCAGTGAAGACTTCATGTTTGGTGAAGGGAGAATGAAGAATAACATTTTGCTCAGGGGGTATTGGCCTTCAATTCAAATTTTCTACAAACCAATTGCCCGAGCTCTAACTGTAGTATATCTCAGTGAAATGCTTAATGAAAGCATCTTCAATTTGGTAATTTGTAACACATGTAATTCCATCACCGTTTTGAATCTCATCAATCAAAGTTTCTCCTCTATTTGGCAGAGCAAGCTTTATGGAAGAAGGAAGTATTTTCGTTACTTTCCGATAACCAATTCTTTTTAGATCTTTGAGCCTAGAATTGAGTTTCTTTGAGAGCAGCATTGCAGAGGTCAATTTTGAGGACAGTTCTTCAGAGGCTATCTGCCTCAGGAAGCTAAAATCTAGCTTCTATAACATCAATAGCTTCAATTTCTTTGGTCGCTGCAGTTTTCAATTTACACCTTTAAATTTAAGAGATTGTATCAATTTAAACTTTAAACTAATAATTGGATCAAGATAGACGTTGCACTTTTGTAAGTGTATCAATTAACATCATCATTCAAATTTAGTTTAAAAAATATCATGAGAAACATATAAAACATATCATGAGAAACATATAAAACATATAATTGTTTCAACTAAACTTCTGAATAGTCATAAGTAAATCAATTTAGATCTCTTATTAGCAACATTTGAAAATCGTCTATGCATTCAATTTTCTTACATGTGCTTGGGCTTCTCCAATTTTTTGTGTCAATAAAATTGATTATTAGAGAATTGATGCCTAGATAATTTTCGAAGAAAAGTTTAATTTAGAGTCTAAATTGATTCGGCCATGAAAGTTAGAGGTTTAATTGATAAAATTATAAGTCGTCCCATTAGATAATTATTCAAATAGAATGTGATGGAGGGTGTAAATTGATACACTTATGAAAGCTTAAGATTTAAATTAATACAGTTCAAGGTTTAAATTAATACGGCTCCTAAATTTAAGGATGCAAATTGATATTTTCCTAACCATATTTAAAGGAAAGAACCCTATTTTAAAGCCTAAATCTTACCCTAATTAAGATGGTTTAATTATAAGTATATGCTTGTTCTTTATTTAGTTTTGATTAGTAATCATTTGGGTTTTAAAAATTATGCTATGTTTCTCTCTATTCATATTTTCTAGACAAATATTTGAATTATTAGTTCATTTCTAAAAATTTTTAAATTATTTTTTTTAAAAAAAAGAAACAAATGGGCTTGGATTTTGAAAATACTTTAAAAAAAATATAGACAATAAAGCATAGAAACTAATAGATGAACTAATGTTTATAGGTTTAATTTTCGAAAACCAAATAATTACTAAATTGAAGTTTTAATTATTTATTTGTTTTTGGTTGGTCTATGATATACTTTACAAATATTATTTAGGTTTCTTATCAAAATAAAGTGGTTTGAAATTTTATATATATATATATATTCTATTTTTTAAACTTAAACAAAGATTTGAAAATTATTTTCAAATAAGAACTACATGAAAATTATTAGTAAACAACTTTAGAGTACTTTCAGAACCTATTATGTATTGATTGAAGTTACATGAGTATAACAAAGGGAGACAGAATAGTACGATGTATATAGGTCAATTACTATTTAGCTATGCTGATTTTGACACAAACATAACAATACTATTAATACAAAAAGCAATAATTTTTTTTTTTTTTTTTTAACTCATACAATTTAAGTTGTCATTTTTAAAAAAAGAAAATAAGCATATTTAACTTATAGAATTTAAGTTTGGTTTGGTAGCCATTCAAATATGTATACATATGTTCGACGAGATTTTCAGAAAAAATTAATTCATGTAATTTGAATTTTGTATTTGTATTGATTTCAGTAATAATGAGTACAATCTCTAATATTTGATCCTTTGATTCTTTCTCTCGAAAAGTAAAATTTAATCCTTAGGCTTGTTGATCTTCTTAGATGCTTGAAAGAGCTCACTTCTGGATCGCTCTTGAAAGAAACCAATCAAAAGAAATTTAAAAAATCAAATTGTACAACAAATACTACGATGGCGTAATAATGGTGCCAAGTCCGGGTCGATCCTCAGGGAAGCGCAAAATATGTTTCATTAAGTTAAGTATGTGCACAACAACTTACTCAGCTTAACCGAACTTGCCGATGCTACAAGCAACCGAATCATCGGGTTAAACTAAGCAAGAGCACTAATTATCAATTAAAGTCTAAGGCTCTAATTAAACTAAATCGTCTTAGTCCTGTTGAGTTCTATAGAGGCCATCTAGAATTAAACCATTTGCATTAAGATTAAGAGTTCCATTGTGTGGTTGATTAACTAAGTAGCCCAATTAACTAACCAAATTATCTTTGAACTTATTAAAGCATGCTCTAGGTTTATGGGTAGCCTATATCTTAGCATACATGATTTAACTATTTGTTACTTAGGTGATTTAAGCTAGACGAACAAATAAAGAACGAGCAAGCCACAAATCGATTAGCAATGACATTTATTTATGCTAGGAGCGTCAAACCACACACAAATTCACATCTAGAAGTTAATCATGATTCAAAGAAAATAAAAATCAAAATGCTAAGTTGAATTAAAAAAAAAAATCTCAAAAAATTTACGTAAGTCTTGCTCCCAAAAATTAGAAAACTACTTACCTCTACAATCCATAGACAAAAAATAGAGAGGGAACTCTAACTTTGAATACAACCCAAAAGAATGTAAAAATCTAAAATAAAGAAGCAAGAAAAATAGAGGATGGAGATGAAGTTTGAAATTCTCCTCGGCCACCATTGAATCCAACCTCTCCAAAGTCCTAAAAAGCAAAGAGAATACTTATAGAATTATGATGGTGCCGCAACGTTGAGGGGCAGCGCCGTGGTGCCAACCTCCTTGGGTAAATCCATCTTTTCATGTCTTTTAAAGCGCTGACTGCTTGATATCACTCCCAATTGCTCGAGTTCAACCCTAAACGACATGTAACATTCCATAATGCATGTTTTGTTGGAGAGTCTACAATTTTAACCATTTAAACACATTAAATACAACAAGAGAAGGAGCTTAGGGATATAAAAATAACTCTTCTTAAGGGCTATCAAACACCCCCTACATAAACTTTGCTCGTCCTCGAGCGAGGCTAAACAAAATATAGATATGAATCATATGTTGCAGATGAGTGACTCTAATCTCAAAAGTAAATATAACAACAAATATTCACAAAGCTAGAATCATTCAAATGCATATATTCAATTAGACAATTTAAAACTAGTTCTCTATCCCCTACATGTGTGTGTACTTAGCCAACCCTATCTAAGTCTTTAGAAGCCTGATAAAATTTTATTTAGCCCTCAGCTCGTTTCCCCCTACTCTAACTCCAAGGCTAAAGAATCAAGCTTTCTAGACTCTGATGTGTGAGATTCGTAAGTACATGAGTCAAGTTATAGTATAAAACGATATGAGTCTGAATAACGTATCCATTGGGACTGAATTCAATATATACACATATCTATTTAAGAATTGAGTCGATCTAAGTATTCAAAATTGAGTTTGAATTTTATATTATGAAAACAAAAAAAGGAAAGTGAAAAAGGTAAACTTCAAGGGATAAGAGTGTGCTAGAGTGTTGATTTCATTAATTACTTTATTAAGTCATGCTTTAAGTTTTTATGGAATTATGTGCAAACAGTATGTTTAAGTCTAGAAACTAAAGTCCAGATTATTTTCTCTAAAACACAACTCATTATTATGCAACTTAATTGATTATTAATTTCTTGAAACCAAATTAAGAGGCATAGCATTAAGAATAGTCATAATCAACTTTTTCTATTAATCTAGCTATTTTCATGAAAGAGTAGCAGAGAGATTCAATGCTATAGATCCAATTAGACATACAACCACTCAATCATATATCTACTCTTATAAGTATTGATGATCAATCAATAGAAGATAAAGCACAATCACATTGAAAAACATATCATTCAACATCATCCATAAAAAACCTAAATCATTAACTTAAATTCATAATTAAATCATCCCACACCCTAGAACTATGAGTTTCGCCACACATGGCCATCAAATACATACTTTCATATGAGTTCTCAAGCATAAAAGTAAAAAAGAAAGAGAAACTTAGGGTGAAAAACTCTAGAATTGCTTCCCGGTTATTGAATTCTTTCAATCTCCACTTGGTCGGCACCTTGGGATCTTGAACAATCTTCAATTCTTCTCTAAAAATTTCCTCTCTTTTTGATAGAAAACTCACACTCTTATGCTTTCTTTTTCTCTGAAATTTCGTGATTGGGGCTTGATAGCACCCAAAAGGTGTTATTTCCCTCAGCTTAACTTGAGATTGTTGTGCTATTTAATATGTTAAATTACTTATAGGTTTCGGGCAATCTAGAAGTAGAATCAAACGTTAGGGAGAAAACGGATCAATTTAGAGCCTAGCAAAGCAATTAGGCCAAAAGAAGCATAAATTACAAAACTGCTACTGAGGCAGAGCACCTAGGCGCTTGCTAGGCGCCTGGTCGGTGTTAAAACCAGTAGGCAACGTCTTTTTACAGCGTCATAGCGCTGTCACACAGATACACAAAACTACACTTCAGTAATTAGGTCATATATAGGGGTGTGCAAAAACCGAAAAAAACTGCCAAACTAGATCGACCTAAATCGAACCGGCTGGTTTTGTCCCATTTTTTTTGGAGAATGGAGAACCATCGGTTCACTGAAGAGCAAAATCAAACCATTTGGTTCATTATCCTAAAAAACTGCAGAAAACTGAACCGAACCAGCCAAGAGAGATAAGAGCAAGAGAGTAAAAGGGAGAGAGAGAGTGAGAGAGATAACCACTCTTATCTCTTTCACTCTCGCTCTCGCCTTCTCGCTCTTGCTGTCTCGCTTTCGCTCTCTTGCTCTCTCGCTCGCTCTTTAGCTTCTTGTTTTGTTGAAGCATTGGTTAAAAATCAAACTGAACTAGCTTGAACCGAATTTGGTTGGTTCGGTTCAAGAATCGAAATCGATGTGAATCGATTTTCAACGATTCTTCTTTATTGGAAATCGATAACATCGGTTTGGTTCATGGTTCAGCCGAAAATCGGACTGAACCGAACCGTGCACAACCATAGAATTCCACCATTACTATTATTATTATTATTTTTATTTCAATAATAGTTGGGCTATATCCAAATTTGAGCTTTGATTTTGGATTAGAGATCGAAGGAGAAAACAAAGCATACTTGATATACACAAAACTATATATATTTAAATTTTCTAAAAATAAACTAGGGTATCAAATAATATATGCGATGTATATTATTACTAAAAAAAAATGATCATGTAGCAATACTTTGGTCCATGCTCCTGCTTTCTCTTAAAAGAAAGAAAAAAGAAAAAAAAAAAAACAAATTCACACTGCAACACCCAAAAAATCTTTATGAAATTGTCTAAATATAAGCAAAAATCATTCAATCAAACAATGTCACGAGTTGAGGGGCATGTACCCCTAGTCCCTTCATAGATCCGCCCCTAATCGGCATCCATGATGTGAGAAAAACGTTTCCTGGACAAATATCTCAAGACGGGCTTCGTATGCCAAGCCCATTCTCTCCCTTTAAAAACTCTGACCAAACGCCTCACAATGGATTTGGGCTTCTTTTAGAAGGACTCGTTGATTTTGGCGGCCATATTAATATTGGGCCAATAACATTTGGGGCTGCCAACGTATATATGGCAACGAATCGAAGCTGAAACCTTCCCTAATAACCATTTTAACGTTAATTAACATTTAGTTATAATAAAAAAGTGAATTCAACATTCGTAAGTTATATATTTTAGTACATATTATTATGGAGCTTTTCAAAGAGAGAATTTCTAATCATGGATACTTGTGCATGTAAATATTCTAAGTTATGAAGGTGACCAAATCTCTGTGGAATTTTATAAATATGTTTCTAAAATCCATTTTTTCCTATAATCTAAGAAAAATTGATGAGAAGCTAAATTCATCTTTTCTGTCTTGATCAAATCCTCGTAAATATGCAATTAGTACCAAAATGGGAATAGTAACAAAAGGGCGCATAATTTTTGTTACATTACTATCAATTTGATATGTTTTTTTCACCAAAAAAGAAGAAAGGAATAACTGAAAGAAAGGAAATCAATTAGTTATTCATCAAAGTTTCATTTATTTAATGACTAGTTAAAAATGACTTAAAAATTAAAGAAAAACTTTCATATGACTTACCTTTTTTAAAAGGTTGTTTGTTATTGACCAATTTCGCATGTGAAATATCATTTTTACCCTCAATTTTAAATACTTCACCTTCTCCCTATTTCCTATGTCTCTTTTGTTCTTCTCTTTTAACAACCAAAAACGAAAATTCAATGTCATTTAAAATTAAAGATGCTTTCACATTTTGCACAATTTTTAAGCATAGTTGGAAAAAACACAAAAAAACTTATAATAATGAGTGCTCATTTAGCTAAATGAAGTTGTATTGGTGAAGATATGACAAAAACAAAATTATCATACGTGTAAAAAAGGTATGAGATCGCTGACACCATAGTATGTGATCACCAATGTCATGGTGCGCAATCACTTACGTCATGGTGTGCACCCTGAGATCATTTAGCTAAAACAAAGTTATATCGACAAATATATGATCACAACAAAATTGCAAAGCGATCGCACACCATAAGGTCAACAAGTGCGCATCATGATTTAAGTGATCGTGCAGCATGAAGTTACCAATCGTGTACCATGATATCAGTGATTGTGCACCATGATTTACACAATCGCCCACCATGACGTCATTGCACACATTTTTTGCAGGTACGATAATTTTGTTTTTGTCATATCTCCGTTGATACAACTTTGTTTTATCTAAATGACTACTTGTTTTTATACATTTATTCTTGTTCTTTTCAACTATGTCTATAAATTGAGCTAAACATTGAAGTATTTTTACTTTTAAATGACATTGAAATTTGGTTTTTTTTATTGTTGAAAGAGGAGAGCAAAAGACACGTAGAAAATAGAGAAGAATGTGAAGTATTTAATATTGAAGGTAAAAATGGTATTTCACATACCTAAAAGAAAAGAGGTCATTCACGTAAAAGTTTTTTTTGATTTTTTAGGTATTTTGAACAACTTTCCAAATAGTAATTGGTTGTTTGCATCGTTTTCTGAAGCAATAATGTGAACATTGTAAGTTTTCTTTTTCTGCCCCTCTTCTTTCCTTTGTAAGTTTCCTTCGTTCTTTCCTTTGGTTGTTTGTCTCCTATTTTCTTTTTGAGCATGGATTTTGGCGAATGATTCGTTTATCCAATCTGGATGAAAAGCTTAGGGAAGGTTCCTTGATTTAACGAGGAAGAAGAAGAACAAGTTGTCGGCGAAACCATTATCGAAGAATTCTTTTATTTATAGCCCTAATTATCAATTACTAAAATTCTCAAATCTATTTGATTTCAATCTCGACAAAAAAAATTAGAGAATGTTACCTTGTGATCGAAGACCAGAAGGTAAGGACAAATCAAGTTTCCTTACTTCGTGATCGAAGAGTTAGGAGGTAAGGAAAATCCAATTTCCAACTCAAGGTTTAAACACTCCTCAAACAAGTTGATCAATATTACTTGAATGCTCAATACATTTGTAAACACCCAATTGTATCAATATTATAATTGATATTGTTGATAATTTAGATCAATAATTGCAAAGTAACGATAGAGCTCTGTCATCAAACCTGTGAACTCCAATTCAACAATTCAATACAGTCCTATATAACCTACCTCAGCTCGCCATCCTGATGTAACAATAGAAGGTGACAAAAGAAGGAAGCCATCAACTCCAAAACCTCAATACTTGACTTGGCTGAACAATATGATATGGGCTCTCACCCGCTTGGTTACTAGCCATCATTTTCTGATGAAATCTTGATCATGATTATGAGGGGCTTGAAAATTTTGCTTCTCAACTCTGGAATTCACTATAGGAGACTTTGCTATCCACCAAAAGAAAGTAATTACATGCACGGAAATGAAGAGCTGCACTGTATTTGGAAAGGAAAACTGACTTGTTTCGTATTTGGTGTTTTTTAGTTTTTAAAAATCTGACTTGTTTGATAACTGTTCTCATTTATTGTTTCTTACTTTTAACTTATTTGAAAAAGTACTAATTATAAGAGATGAGCCAACTTTGAGAAATTAAAAAAACAAATAATTTCTCCCTATTTCTTTTTTATTTTATAAAAAACTATTTTTTAAAAGTAGTAATAATAACCTTTGGTTCGTTGGTAGTTAGGGGCCCAAATATCCCTCAGCTACTAATTGATCATAGGTTTAGATTTTAGGTATATTACAAATATGACATTTTAGCCCAACTTAATTATACCTATAGCAAAAATAAAAAACAATTGGAAATATGATAAAATTTGACTTCAACCCATAGTAAAACACTAAAATAACCACTATCCAAAACAAAATCCCCCATTTCCACTCTCTGCTGGAATTCAAATGTCTTCGTCGTCCTCCACCCTCCTCTTTTGACTTTACAATACTTATTTCTATCTAAATCTCCAACTATCTCATATAAATTTTTGTTGGAATAAATGGTATCTGACTATTCGTGTAGTTGCATTATTTCATTAATGAATATGTTTTTTCAAAAATAACCAACTTGAAGAAGAGACACGATTATTCGGATGGCGACAAACAGTCTATAAATATTTCTATTCTTGAAATTGCACAAAAGAAAAAAAGAAAAAACTTTTTCATAAGCATTATATTTCTCCAGGAAACTCTCCCTTTTAATAAAGTCTTCGAAGTTCGATATTTTGTGGACGAGGTATTGCTTCAATAAGAAAAGGTAATTTGTTCTATCATGGGAGACAATAACTCATGAAACTCAAGCACTAGAGTGATTAAAAGGATATTGACATTGTTGAACTATAGGTGTGTATATATATATATATTTTTTTTTTTTATTAAAAAAAAGTCCTTTCATGTTTTGGCCGTTCATGCTGAAAGTTGTGGAAATTTGCTTGCACGATATTTTGTGTAGTTTTACCAAAATTTAAGTACCTCATTGGGAGAGTGACATTGGTGAAGTTTAGTTTCTCCAATTTTTTATCCTTATAATGTGTATTTTTTTTCCCCCTAAGTTTTAACAACCAAGGAAAAAAGGATTTCTACATGTGTTTTTGAGATTCTTTTTTATATGGGAGTGTGATTGTATTATTATTATTATTATTTTTTTTCATACGTTCCCCATTTGGCATATATGCACTGAATTATTATTTGATGTTCTGCACTAATTTCACATTTTTACAGTACCATGTATGACAATGATGACTTAAGTCATGAGTATTGCAATATTTTTGTTTTGTTTAATTGGTTTATTTCGGTTCAATGTTCTTATTATGCATAATGGGTATGAAGCATAATGGTTTTTCATTTTAAGTTCATATTGAATAACCTCTCAAGTTTATTTCGTTGCCTCGTTGGTTTTGTTTTATGGCAATTTGTTGGTGAAATTATTTACTTTGTTTTATAAATATTTGGTGATTAGTCTCACAAAAAATGTCATCAACGAGATGAAATTGATACACCACATTTGGGTGGGACTCATGGAGAAACCTTTTTTTTAGAATTTTAATGGCAATAATTTGAAATGATGCCAAGGAGGTCTTTGCTTTGGCAATATTTTTGAAAAAAAAATGTTATTTTAAAGTTTAAGGAGAAGTCAAGAAAGAAAAGTTGCTTGCACTCGAGGCATAAATACATGCAACTTGGGAAGCCATCAAGCAACCAAATTCAGGATGACTTTGCTTCTTGTTGAGTGTGAAGCCGATGATTATTAGTGTACTCTTTTGTGTGTTTGGCATGATTTTCCAATCTTTTTTCACACTATGAGCCTATGTTTGTACATTTTAGTAGTGATGGTTCGTAAGGTTACTTTGTAAAAGTTATAGTTCAGCCAATTAAGATACATGCATGTTGCTTTGGTTAGAATGTAGTAGTAGTATGCCGTTTGTTTGTCGTTGTACGCTTCATTGGGTGACCTTATACTACAGGCTCTATGAAGATTTTTGCAAAATGTTTTTCTACGAATTACTTTGGAATAGACAACACGCTATATAATGTTTATAGTGATGGATTTGACAAAAATTTATGGCAATCATTCGAGGAAAACCATATATATCAGATAAAAGATGTCATGACCGATGAAATTTCTATTCAACAAATGTCTAATCTATAAAGTGAATGATTCTAAAATCGTGATAAGACACATTCAGGGAATATGTATCATTTATTGAAGGCTAATTATTACAAAAAACACAAAAATTCCTTGCAATTATGTAAAAGTGGAAACCTTCTTAATCTTTATTCTAGTATTGGGTTATATAGGTGAAGTCGTTACTCCCAAATTAGTAATCCATGTTTATAACATTGGAAATGATTTTTAAAAGAGGGTGGGATATATTTGAATTGACTATAAAATTTTTGGGTGATATTCCTAAAGTGTGAAATGACGTATACCCTTTTAATGAATAATAATAAGTCTCTGACATATATGACGAAGACATAATCAAACAACAACTTTCTAATGGAGTTATCACAATTAACTTTGTAAGGTCAAAATATAATATTGCGTATACACTTGTAAGAGGCCTAACTAGGGAATTGGTTGAATGTTTATCAAGGAGAATGAGATTATAGCCTATAATTTTAAAAAGTTAATCAGAGAGGAAATCCGACCTAGTTGACTGGAGATCCAAGATATAGGTTCAACCGGCAAATTGACCTCTGGATAACTTAATGAGCACTCTATTAAAATTTTGATCTTTTACCCATTCTAAGGATGATGTAAGATTGTGCTAGTGTGGTTTTAGGGTAAGCACTATGTTTTTAATAGTTTCTATAAGTGGTTAAATAATTATTTATAAAAAAAGCATATACCAAACGTTTTCTTTTTATTTGATCCTAAATTGTTAACTTACCATTTATGGGGGAATTGTTGGAATAAATGGTATATGACCATTTGTGTAGAGTTGCATTGTTTCATTAATGAGCACGTCTTTTTTAATTAACCAACTTGAAAAAAAGACATGACTATTTGAATGGCCATGAACAGTCTATAAATATGTCTATACTTCAAATTGCACAAAAAGGAAAAAAAAAAAATTACTTTTCATAAGCATTATTTTTCTCCATGAAACTTTCTCCCTTTTAACAAAATCTTTGAAGTTTGGTTTATTTCCACAAAGAATGGTTCGTTGAATCTTGTGAACAAGGTGTTGCTTTCATAAGAAAGATAATCTGTTCTATCTTGAGAGACAATGACTCATGAAACTCAAGCACTAGAGTGAGTAAAATTGTCTTAAGGAATCAACATGAAGTCGCTGGGCTCAGATTTTTTTTGGTATACAAAGTTATGTATTTTCTGACATATATATATATTTTTTTTGATACTATTCATATAACAATTTCATCTAATATTTTTTTGTCTCTATATAACTAATCAACCGCTTTGTGTTTACCTGTTTGTTAATCAATTAATGGTTTCTGTTTTCTCCTTTTGAGTTCGTGTGTTGTTAATCTACACCATGAGCAATCACCTTGACGCCAAAGACAACCTCTATATTCATTATTCCTCTCTTCCACATCTCATAATGGTTCTTCTATTATGCACTTAACGTGTTTGTAAAAATTGCTTGGTTAATGATGATACTCTATTTGTAAAGGTATAGTTTCATTGTTTTTTTTGGTGTTGTTGATTAGAGCATGGAATTGATAGATTTTTGTCACAGATAGACTTGAAGAATGTTCAATTTATTTTCATGAAAAGTAAGAAAATATATAGTTTTATTCCTTGTTCTTTTTAGTGTTGTTGATTAGAGTCTATTGGTGATAGATTTTTATCACTAATTGACTTGAAGCATGTTGAATTTATTTTCATGAAAAGTAAAAAAAAGTAGAGTTTCATTACTGTTCTTTTCGGTGTGTTGATTAGAGTCTAACAGTGATAAATTTCTATCACTGATAGACTTGAAGCATGTTGAATTTATTTTCAAGTAAATTGAGTAAAGTTATAGCTTCATTGTTTTTTCTTTTTCTTTTGTGGGATGGTAATTAGTGTCTATCGGTGATAAGTTTCTACCAATAATAGACTTGAAACATGTTGAATTTATTTTCACGAAAACTAAGTAAATGTAAAGTTTCCTTTATGTTTTTTGGTGGTGTTGATTAGAGTCTGTCGGCTATAAGTTTCTATCACAAATAGACTTGGAGCATGTATGTTGAATTTGTTTTCATGAAAAAGTAAGAAAACGTATAGTTTCATTTTTGTTTCGTTTTATTTTTGTTTTTTGTGTTTTGTTTTTTTGTTTTTATTTGTTGGTGTTGTTGATTAGTTTCTATCATGGTAGATTTCTATTGAGAAAAACTTATAAGGACTAAACACTTGTTATTCTTTAATGGGTGCTGAAGTTTATACAGGGACATTACTTCAAATTGACACTACTTTCTTTCATATGTACTTGATTTTGTATTGTTAATATAGAAAAATGTGGATCATTGAAAATTATGTGCTTGTGCTTTCTATTGATTAGAAAAAGTTCTAAAGACTTAGGCAGTTGTTATTTTTTAATAGGTGTTGAATTTTATCCATGGATAAAAGCTATTAGTGATAGACTTCATATGACAAAGACATTACTTTAATGTTACTTTCTTTCATTATTACTTGATTTCGTATTTTCAATATAAAAAAATGTTGGAAAGATTCAATAGTTGTTATCTTTAATACATGTTAAAGTCTATCGGTCTACCACTGATAGAAGCGATCAACAATAGACTTCATAGTGACATTACTTCATATATTGATACTGCATTTTCTTGGTAGGTGCAACTCCCTTCACAAATTGATTTCAACATTTATTAAAAAAAAATGGTAAGTTGTCACTGATAGACTTAAGTCACAAGAAAATTGAGTATATATGCCACTAACAAATATGGAAAAGATGTTGTTTATTCTTCAAGTAAAAAGATATATTCTTATAAATAATATAACTATAAGCACATTGATACATTGATAGTAAAAAAGTTAGTATTACATCGATCATGGTAAAATGGTGGAAATTTAAACGTTCTACAACTGTGACCAACACGACGACAATAAATGTATTTTGTGAGGTTTTTCTCCTTGTCGATTGATAATATTATTTGTTTTCTAGATAGTCTTGCTTGACACCTAAACAATTGGAGGTAATATATTCATGCCAATTTCTATAGACTTCCAATTAGAATGTTCCCAACTAGGTGAACACGTATAACTTGAAATCAAGGTACTTAAAAAAATTATTGTAAAAAAAAAAAAGCACAATTTATGCTATCAATCTACTGTGACACTCATAACATTGATAGACTAATATTCCATAATTATGCCTAAAAATAAATGGAATATAGAGTCTATTAGTAATAAACTTATACGAGACTATTAGTGATAGACTAATATTAGTGATAGATTAAAATAGAAGTCTATAAGTGATATATATTATCAATTTTTTGTTTCCAAATGACGCAAGTCTATAATGGCAGAGCTACCAAAATTCGTCCACAACAATCTCCATAAGAAACTCAGAAAGGTTTGATCTTTCACAAATCAATAAATTATGATTACTTCATACATTAGGCACCAAATTTAATACAATCAATGACAATTGGTACACTGATCATATCTTCTTCTTCCCATTCAACAATACTGGCTTTCATAATAATCAATCCATTATTCTGTTTCATCGAAGAAAAATCATTGTAGATGAAACCTATAGAAATCATCAAATTAACTAATTGAATCAAAACATTTGAATTAAACAGCAAAGGGGCTTACAAAATCATAAATTAAGTCGAATTTCAAAAACATAGATGAAGTCGATTCCTAAAACCAAGGAATAGTCGCGCACAAAAATGGAGAGGAAAAAATTCACGTGCAAAACAAAGATGAAACCAAAAACTAAAATAAAATCTCATCATACTGCGAACATATCTAGGAAAACCTAAAGGAAGAATTGTGTGCAAAATTGAGAGAAATTATGAGATAGAAATATGAAAAGCACTAAAAAGGTGCTTTTTTCTTCTAATCTAGGGATGTTTTTATTAGATTTGATGCGTTTGCTAGTGGTTTTCAGGTACTTATAAAGAAAATAAGTTTTTGAAGTAGAAAGAACCAAACCAAGCTAAAACCAGAAGAACAAAAACCCTAAAACAAGGCAGCACCATGGTGTTAGGCCGACGCTACTCTCGACGAAAATACTCAAGAGCATTTAAGTATTGGTAGTCGGCAATTAGGGGTTCCTTTTGATGACGAATAATGTTTGGTGTGCCAGTTTTCCTAAAATGAAAAATCTAAATTTTGGAAAGTTCTTGTTGAGCAAGTATCTAATGTTCTATAGATTGGAGGGTCTGCAGGCAAATTAATCATCAAAATTTGGAGTGTTGGAGACCTAGAGTGAGAGTTTAGAGGAAAATATGATGTTTTCATGATGTTGAAAGGTTTGAGGGTCGTAGGAAGGACAAATCCATCTTGGAGACATGCTTGAAAGCCAGATAACTTCTCTTTCCCTTCTTTATTCTTGAATTCTTATTTTTATTTTGGTATTTTTGACATGGTTATGTCCATGGAAGCCATGTTAGATGATAACTTGTAGAAATACAAGTTATTATAGTCACTATTTGAATTAATTAGAATAACTTTAGAGCTAAACACATGATTTTGGTAATTGAATTATGTAAAATGTATCACCATGCGTTGGCACTATTTACAAAAGAAAATACCTGAAAAATTATGAGCTTTTCTATTCTTAACACAGGATTAAGAAGAAAAGAAGCACAAATAACCTAAGTACTAGAGACGGAGCTGCTGCGAGAACAAATGGAAACCCATGCGTCGAGACTATGCGTTGAGACCATGCGTTGAGAAAAGGTAGATACAGATACCTGGGCAAAAGTTGTCATGTCATTATGCAAAAGGATAACACGTTATCAGATCATGGCAGAACCAATGGGCCGACAATGTGAAAAGACTACGCAGCGGGGCAGAGAATTTAATGCAAAGGTGTCAGGTCATTATGAGTTTCAACTTTTTAACGCCTATAAATACCCAAAGCTTCTCCAATCAAGAAGAAGGAAAAAAAAAAAAGAGAGAGAGAAACGAGTTCAAGAGGCGAAAGCCCTGCAAAAATCCTCCTCCACCATGACCGGCCTCCATTTCGAGCTCTTCTGAGAGAAGGATTCTGAGAACTTTCAGAATCATCTCCTAGTGAGTGAGAATCTTCACCCTATGAACTTTATGTATCAGATAGCAACCATCTCAAGCCTCCATGAAGCAAGACGTTGCCAGTGGCAGCTTGACGTCTTCCATTTCTGTTTTATCTCCATTTCCCTCCTTTTTACTTATGTTTTGTTAATGACATTCGAGAGAATGGTTTATTTTCTTAATATGAGTTTGATTGATGATTATCTTCTACCTATTTCCATATTAAATATCTTACACCATGCTGTTTGAATGCTAAATGAGTTAGATGTTAGAGTTAGTTTTTCTTAAGCAATATGAAGTATGTTACATCCTGATTAATGCATATCATTAGCTTGCATAGCTTTGCCTGACAAACAAATGTAGTAAGCACGACTGTCTAGCTTGAGAGAGTAGATAGTTAATCTTTAGCATTTATCAAGACTAGATGAGGTGCAGAGATGTAGTTCATCTTTTGCCAATGCAAACTTACCATGCGTCTTAGAGATAAGATTAATGTGGCGTCGGAACATCGAGAGATGGATTCTCAAACTTAGTTTGTAGGTATGTACTTGTACTTAGATAGGTTTAAATAATAACTAGCTCCTGCGTTAACTCTACTTTTATCGCATGGTTCCATTCATTCTCAACGCATGCTATCTTATACTAAACGACATTTGACTAACCATCTCCGCGTCCACCTCATTGTTAGTTGTAGGAAATTTTATTCATTCTTTATGTATAGTTTGACACATACAACCAACTCATGCACATATTACACTTATAGTTCACCGCATAGTCATGCCTCTATTCTCAATGCCTAGTTATTACAAATCCCTGCGTTCGACCCTAGACTCACCAGAAAACCTATAAGAGCTTATACTTGGGCTTTTATAGGAAAACTTGCTTAATCATGATCATACTTGAGTAATTCTCGACGCATCTTTGTACGAAAATTATCATATCTACTTTTATGCAACAAGCTAAGAAACTCAATCTAAATCGAAAATAGAAATCCAACAACATTAGACTAAATTTCTCATAAGGTAGATGAATTCTTAAGTTTAAATTGTTGAACACTTTGCTTATTGAATGTTAATGTACATTTATACTTTTTAGCATGACCATTCTTAATGCTTTTGAATATTTGATCAATGTTTAAATGATTGTATGATATAAAATCTTGCTTAAACAAGTGAGTTTTAGATTAGATCATGCATGCTAGACTATCGTTTGAAAACACTGAAAGTAGTTTGATGACGGTAGAGATTGTTAATGAAGGTTCTTAATGTTTTGCTTAATTATCTAGTTTCAAGCGAGTAGTAATTAGTAATTATGTGAAAGAAAAGATTATTTTTGAAAGATTCAATCTGGATAGAAGACTTCTAGATTTTGGTTATGTTAATTACATCAACAATCAAGCAATTGTGTTTAATATGAAGGGATTGAATCCCAATGCAAAAGCTTATAATGATTGCTTTTGTCTTTGATTTGGGAAAGAAAAACATAATTGATTTTCTAATAAAAAATAAGGCTAACCATATGTAACAAAGAATTTAGAAAATACCTTATGGATGAACATACTTCTTCTAAATTACTTGAAGTTTTTTGAATTAATACTCCAAGGTCATGAACAATATCGTCAAGCTACCTTGCTATGACTCAGGAAGATTGATAGAATGGTGGGATCCTTTTTGGTTCTAATGAACCGTAGATTTTAAGAGAAGGTTTTCTCGAGAATTTTGGAGAGAAGGGAGCTTAGCTTATGGCTTTTTATTTTTTCTGCCGTCAGTTTCCTGTATCTTTGTATCGTTATATAGAGATCAAGCCCTAACCCTAATCCCTAATTATTTTTTATTGAACATATTAAGTCAGATTTAATAGAATTAAATAAATAAATCATTATATAGAGATCATGAAAATTGCAAAAACAAAAATTGATGTAGATTAGGGTTGTTTATCAATAAAGTTTGGTGGAGACATAGTTAGGTTCAACATTTACGATGCGATGAAATTTTAAGATGAATATCTATCTTTGTACTTTGTTGATGTTGTTGCATCTATTTTTGATGAATCGTTTGTGGCTAATACTTTTGAATCAAATGCTTTTTCACCTCCATTGATTGATTTGGTTGATGAGGAATCCACTGATGAAATTCTATTTCTTCTTAGGTACAAGGGATAAAGCTCAAAGCTCTCCTAACTCACTTGAGTACATATACTTGGTGAGAAGAACACACTCCAAGTTACTATCTATAGATAGCTGACATTGGAGCAGGAAGAGGTCCTAATAAGCACATTGAGGACCTACAACAAAGCAATTGGATGGACCTTAGATGACATTTAGGGAATCGGTCCTCCTTTATGCATGCACCAAATAACCTTTGATGAATGAGCTAAACCCACTAGGCAACCACAATGTATACTCAATTCAACGATGAAGGAGGTGGTGCTTAGAGATAAATAAGCTCCATGAGGCCGACATCATTTATCTAATCCCTGATAGCAACTAGATAAGTCCCATCCACATAGTTCCCAAAAAGACCGACATAACAATTATGGAAAATGACAATGGTAAGATGGTGCCGATGCGAGTTCAAAATGGATGGTAAATGTGCATAGATTCCCGCAAGTTCAATGAGGTAACCAAGAAAGACCATTTCCCTATGCCCTTTCTTGATCAAATGGTGGAACGACTTTGGTAAGAAGCTATTCTTTTGTTTTTTGGATGGTTTTTCAGGGTTTTACTAAATTCCTATTGCTCAAAAAGATTGAGAAAAGATGACGATCACATGCACGTATGGAACACGTGCTTTTAGGAGAATTCCTTTTAGGCTCTGTGTTCTAAGCCTACCTAGACCCAAAACAAACAATACTTTTTAAACCGCTCTCAAAAGCTTGCAGATAGTGTGAACAGGTCCTCTCCATAGGGAATTAAGGACAATTCTAGCCTTAATTTGTATTTGAATGGTCACATGCGGGGGGGGGGGGGGGGGGGGGGGGGG
>QLSR01001495.1:3574808-3847228 GCA_031780015.1 Citrullus colocynthis
GGGGGGGGGGGGGGGGGGGGGAGGTGGGGTTTGAGTGTTGTTTTGTTTGCAATTGAATGTAAAAGCATGAATGGAAAAGCTTAATTGAAATTAGAATTAGTTCAATTTAAAAGTCTAGCCTAGAGATTTGAAATTCATTCATTTGACTTGGTTGTTCATTGAACTCGAAGGATAAATTGCATGCTCAATTCTATTCTTGGCTCCTTAGCTTGACTTAAGATCAACGCCAATGCCCTATTGAACTAACCAATTACTTAATTAGTCCAAATGTCTAATTAACCGGTTCCATTAGAGACCTAATCAATTAAACACCGTATTAAGCTAAAGTAATATAGCCAAGTTCATTAGCAATTGGATAGATGAAATTACTAATTATTCTGATTCTTTAATGATTGATCATGTAATATAGCAAAAGAATTGTCTGAAATAATTTAAAATTCATATAGAAGCATGATTTAATCTATGCCCTATTGGAACTAACAGACATAGATGCATTACTCCTTAGCAAGCAAGAAAACACAATGGGTGATCAAGTCATACATGAATGTAATGCATAGAATCTGAAATATATCAAGAATCAATAGAAAATCAACAACAAATCAGAATTTATAAGTCTATTAACCAAGCCAAAATGAATTTCGACCTAACCTTAAGCTAGAGGAACTTACCTTATCCACTCATAATATGGCAAGATGAGTCTTGAAGATAAAATAAGTGAAAAATACAAAGATGTAGGTGTTGGGAAGAAGAAATTACAGAGAAAAGACAGTTGGAATCACCAAAATCGGACTTCATATGACCTAATTCGGCGAAAAATAAATTTATATCGAGGGGAGAGTGTCACTGCGCTCGGTTAGAGTGTCGTTACGCTCTAGGTAGAGCGTAGCTATGCTCTAGGCAACTATCGTTGCACTTTTGCCAAATTGGCTCTCTGCCTTTGAGCATAGAGCAAAATATAGCTGCGCTCTGCTCTACGTTGGTCTTAGGGGCATTTTTGTAATTTGTACGTCCTTGAGCTTTGGGTGCCCGATTTCATTTTCAATAGCTCAAAATCAACCTTGAACGGCCCATAACATTCCGATTAAGCTAGAGAAACTAACACTTTTATGGTACTTTCACTCTACAATGCCCCAGGTACGTTCCAACGATGTATGATGAGCATATTTTCTAATTTTATTGAAAAAAGCATAGAAGTGTTTATGGATGACTTCACCGTGTATGAAAATTCATTTGATGATTGCTTGCACAACTTAGGCCTTATCATGGAAATATTTATTGAAACTAACTTGGTTCTATACTATGAAATATGTCACTTTATGGCAAGTCATGGCATAATGTTAAGGCACCTTGTTTCTGCTAAATGTATAGATGTTGATAAAGCTAAAATAGATGTTATCTCTAACCTTCCCTATCTTACAAACATTAGGGACTTGCGCTCCTTTCTTGCTAGTGTAGGTTTTTATAGGCGCTTTATCAAGAATTTCTTGAAAATCGTGCTACCTCTATCTTATTTGCTTCAGAAATATGCTCAATTTGACTTTGACATGAAGTGCAAAAAGGCCTTTGATATTCTTAAGGATTGCCTGACTTCTACCCCCATCCTCCAGTCCCCCCGATGGGATGTGCCATTTGAGATCATATGTGATGCCAACAATCTGGCCGTGGGAGCTATGCTTAGGCAGATAATTAACAAAAAGAGCCATGTTATCTGTGTCGCATCTTGAAATCTCAATCCCACTTAGATAAATTACAGAACCACGAAAAAAGAGCTTCTTACTATTGTTTTTGCTTTGGATGAATTTCACTATGTTCTTGGTTCTTCTATTATTTTCTTTACTGATCATGTAGCTCTCAAGTATTTGATGACAAAGGAGTCAAAACCTAGGCCCATGAGGTGGATTTTGCTTCTTTAGGAGTCCAATTTGACAATTAATGATAGAAAAGGGACTTAGAACCATGTAGTTAATCACTTGAGCAAAATAGTGCGAGAAGAGGATCATGTGCCACTAAAAGAAGACTTCTCGGACGAACATCTTTTCTAGGTATCTGTTATTATACCATGGTTTGCCGACATGGTCAACTATCTGGTAACAGGTCAGTTCCCTCCTAATATGTCTTCTTCACAGCGTGCTAAGATTAGAAATTATTCAAAATATTATATTTGGGATGCCCCACATTTGTGGAAATTTTTTTCTAATCAAATTATTAGAAGGTGTGGAGGACATTTTAGTCCAAAAAGAACAGCCCGTAAAATCTTAAACTATGGGTTTTTCTGGAATTCTATGCTTATTGATGCTTATGTGCAGACATCGTATTTGGTTCAACATTTTCATTTTATTTTATTATCTTAATTTTCCAATTTTTCTCTTAATTTTAATTTTAATTTTATTTTTAATTATCTATTTATGCTTTAGGTTTACATTAGTTGGTTGTTGTTGTTGTTGTTGTTGTTATTATTATTATTATTATTATTATTATTATTATTATTATTATTATTATTATTATTATTATTAGTTTACTTATTTTTTTCATTATTAGTTTATTATTTATTTATTTATTTTCTTTCTATTTTTTATTTTCTTTTATTTTTATTTTCTATTTATTATTTTTATTTTTTTTTTCCATTTCTTCTTATTATTTTTTGTATTATTATTATTTTTTATTTTATCATTTTATTTTATTTTATTTTTAGTTTCATTACTTTATTTATTTGTTTGTTTTATTATTATTATTATTTTATTTTTTATATATTTTTTTCTCTTCTCTTCCATTTTTTCTTTCTTCCCCATGTTATTTTTTTAATTTTTATTTTCATTATTAGTCTATTATTTATTTATTTATTTCCTTCTATTTTCTATTTTCTTTTATTTTTATTATCTGTTTATTATTTTATTTTATTTGTTTTTCCATTTCTTCTTATTATTTTTTGGTATTATTATTATTTTTTTGTTATTTATCGTTTTATTTTCTATTATTTTTAGTTTCATTATTTTATTTATTTTATGTTTTATTATTATTATTATTATTATTATTATTTATTTTTTTTCTCTTCTCTTCCTCTTTCTTCCCCATTTCATTTTCTTTTATTTTTATTTTCATTATTTTCATTATTTATTTTTTTATTATTTATTTATTACTTATTATTTTTTTCTTTATTCCTCGATTTGATTTTTTCTTCTTCCTCCATCCTCTTCGCCCTCCATCTTCCCTAACATATCTCAACTCCAAACATTTCCTCTCTCCCTATAAATTGATGGAGATTTCAATGAGGAAGGAAGGAGGAAAGAAAACAAAATTAGAATGATAAATAAAAAGAAATACATAGTGGGAGGAGAAGAAGAAAGTTGTGAGGAGAAGAAGAAAGTTTGTGAGGTTGAAAAAAAAGAGGTTGTGGGATTGAAGAAAAAAAAGTTGTGAGGTTGAGAAAGAGGGAAGTTGCGAGAAGAAAAAAGTTGTAAAGTTGAAAAAGAGGGAAGTTGTGAGGGGAAAAAAGAAGAGAGAAGTTGTGAGAAGAAAAAAGAAGTTGTGTAGTTGAAGAAAAAAGAAGTTGTGAGGTTGAAGAAGAAGGAAAACGTGGAAGGGAAAAAGAAAATGAAGAAGGAATTGGTAAAGGTGAACGTGGGTCCCACTTATTATTTTATTTTATTTTATTATTTTTCTATTTTATCTTATTTATTCAAAACTAAATTTTATTTATTATGAGTTTTACTATTATTTCCTCTCCCCTTAATTTCCATCATTTTTTTTCTTATCCTATTCTTTGATTTCACCTTTTTTTTTTCTTTTCATTATTACTTCTTTTCTCCCCATTTCAACTATTTTTCTAATTTATCAAATTTATGTTCTTATTTCTTAAGGATGACTTCAAATATTTTTTTTTTCAAACTTGTTTTATCTTATGTTTCGTTTGTGAGTTTTTATTAGTCATTGGGTTCTCAATCTCAATTTATTGGATTCTAATTGAGGGTTTTTTTTTTTTCTTTTTCAAATATGAGATTTTCATTAAATGATTTTGAGTTAAACTAATGAATTAAAGCTTAGAATCTCTTTAAGGCATTTAATCAATGTTTCTACTATAGGATAATGTAGAGTCCTTAATTTGGTACCATTAACTATGTCCTAGTTTTTATGATTGAAATGACTTACTAGTATTTCGAACTTCATGGATTTCAGGCTATTTTTATTACTACATTAAAATTTAGATTGGCAAATGAATTTCAAACATATTCCTAAATGAACTTCAAATTAATTATCATTTGATTTCTAGAGTAAAACCATAGCTTCATTTAAAATTTAAAATTTCAAACGTTTTATGAGATTCTCCATAAGTCCCATGATGGAGTTGGTATTGCTCTTGAAGAATATTACATAAAAGAACCCAAAAATAAATGGACAGACATTGTCACTCACGAAATTCAACTATACTTTATTCTTAAAGTTATAGTGAAGTTTGGTGGGACATTTCTTTTAAAGTTTACCAAATATAAATGTTTTAAAATATAATTGACTAAGTTAATAATTTTGCCTAGGCTGGGATACTTAAGTTGACCGTAAAGGAATACCTCTACCTGGGAGTTATTTAATAGTCAATTAAACTTGCTAGTTTTCCATTTTACTTTTTTTTACAAATTTTGGATAATAGAATAAAATGTTTTCAAACGGGTGTTGTAGGGTGTTAATACCTTCTTTACACTCAACGACCCCTGAACCTATCTTTGGAAAAGTAGACCGTTTTGTTTTTTTCTTTTTAAAATAGGTGACCAATCACATCCCGAATGGTTGGTGACGACTCCAACCCTTTTACCTCGAAAGAGACCCTTAGGGAGGGACGTCAGCCGCTCCACGTCACGATGACGTTGCGACACTATGCTTATTGTAAATATCATAAAAAAAATATCAAATGTCTGGATCATTATCAAGCATAATGAAATGATTTTGAACTCAATTTTGGTTTGTGAAATTTTTTACTTATGGGGCATGGATTTTATGGGTCCTTTTCCCTCCCTATGTGGTTATCTGTATATTCTGTTGGCTATCGATTATGTGTTCAAGTAGGTCGAGGCAATCTCCATTAAACTAACACATTTATAGTGGTTTCAGGTTTTCTAAAAAAAAATAGTTTGCAGGTTTGGTGTGCACCGTGCCATTAATAGTGACCAAGGCACCCATTTTTACAACCGAACCATTAAGGCTCTTCTAAGAAAGTATGGTGTTCATCATCGAGTGGCTACACCATACTACCCCCACCAACGGCCAAGCAAAGATTTCAAACAAAGAGGTGAAAAGCATTCTGGAAAAGACAGTAAATCCTAGGTGGAAGGCCTAGCATCTCCATGATGCTCTTTGGGCATACCAAATAGCCTATAAGACACCCATTGGGACTTCTCCCTTTAGGCTTGTGTTAAGGCCTGTCACTTGCTAGTGGAGGTCGAGCATAATACTTATTAGGCTATTAAGAAATGCAATATGTATCTAGCCCAACCCGGTGAGGAGAGATTGTTAGAGCTCCAAAAGCTCGAGAAATTGAGGTTGGATGCTTATGAGAATTCCAAAGTTTATAAGGAAAAGACGAAATTATTTCACGACCGGATGCTCATAAGGAAGGACTTCAGAGTTGGTTAAATAGTCTTCCTTTCCAACTCTCGCCTCCAGTTCATGCTTGGTAAGTTTAAGTCCAAGTGGTTAGGTCCCTTTGAAATTACTAATATTTTTCCTCATGGTGCAGTTGAAATTAGGAGCTTTGATACTGGGAAGGTATTTAAGGTGAATGGGCACCATCTGAAAGTCTTCACTGAAGGGAGATTGACCCAGCTTGCTTGAGTTTGTGTATGGCGCTTCCCTCGTATTCTTGAACCTATGATCGCCAACTGTCAAGCAACCGACGTCAAACATTTATAGTTCCTAGAGGTAGCCAAACGTTGAACTTTAATTGCTTTCTTTTATCTTTACTTTTGTTTTCTTTTTGGTTTGGATTAATTGAGAGTCTTTATGAACTTTTTTTTTTTTCTTTTTCACAAAGGATATCTTGCATTGCAGGTCATGTAGCATGCTCAACCTCCACACATGCCTAAATTCAGGGGAGTTCTCTGTTTCCCTCCCATTTTTTTTTTGTCCCTGTACACCATTGCTATTTTTTATACATTAGGGACAATGCATGATTCAAAAGTTGGGGGTGGTTGTGTTTAGCATGCTTACATGTTATTCTTGTTTGTTTGATTGATGTTACGTTTGACTTATGATTTGGTTTAGTGAGTCCTTGAGCGTCTGAGCTTGAGTTTTTTATGAAAGCGATTGAATTGCATGTTGTCCGTTGTTGTTGTGTCGTTTCTATGAAAGTTGATGATGCACCTTTCTTGTCTATTCTTGCATGCTCTTAGGATGAAAAAACATTCATGATTTTGAGTCCAATTTTGAAACGATTTTTCTTGGCATTTCATGCATATTTTAAGTGCTTTGATTGAGTCATTTTGAATCTTAAAAGCTTGGAATTGGGTTATCTTGCTCAGATTTTTGTTGTCACCTCGAAAGACCTACCTTTGCTTGGAGAGTAGCCTTTCTCAATTTCTCAATTTCTCGTTTGGGTGCAATGCTAGACTAGGGAGACAAAACAGTAATAAGTCTATGTGTCAAGGAAAAAAAAAAAGAGAGAAAGAAGAAAAACCCAAAAAGAGCAAAAAGAAAAGTGTTTGAAAAATAAATTAAAAAAGAGGTAGTAGAAGAGGAAAAGAAAATAAAATAAAATAAAATAAAAACTTTGTGTGAGTACATGGATAAGGGCAAAAAAAGTTACCTCCATTGTGATCAGCTAGGACACCCGCGAGAAATTAAGAGCTTGATAAAACCTTTTCGAGCATGCTTAAAGTTAAAATAATGAAGCTTTTCACTCATTAATGCATGATTTACCTTGAAAAGTGTTTTAAAAATGCATCTCATTTGATAGATCGGAATCAAATTGCCTAGGTGATCGCAAGCATGTCTTGAAGACTGTTAAAACTTAAGTCACGAGCCATGTGACTAAGCAAACAAACTATTGTACGAATGTGTGTATTTCTACCTTGCTTAGGGATGATCAAGAATCAAGTTGGGGATGATTTGGTAGCTCCTAAAAAAAGTTATCCTTCTCGACTTTATCTGGGTTTGTTTCATAATTTTATCGTGTTATTCCTTGAATTTTGTAGGTCTTGAGCACTAACGTAGTAAGATGAACCATCAGGGTTAATCTGGTAAAAAACACGTCCAAGTGGAGCTCTGAAAGTGCAAACGAAGTAAAGAAGTCAAAATGACCAAAATGCCCCCGAGAACGCAATTGTGCTGTATTTTGCGCTCAACATTATGCTCTCAACCCGGGAGCAACTTTTTATTCAACGTCATGACATCTCAATTGAAGGAATTGAATCCTAATGCGGAAGCATGTGATCACTTTTGTCTTTGATTTGGGAAATAAAACATAATTGATTTTCTTGAAAAATAAGGCTAAGCATATGAAACAAAGAATTTAGAAGATATCTTTTGGATGAAGAGGATTCTTCTAAATTACTTGGACTTTTCTAAACCAAAACTCCAAGGTCACGAACACCACCATTAAGCAATCTTGCTATGACTCAGGGAGGATCAATAGGATGGTGGAATCTTTTCTTGTTCTAGGGACCTGAAGAATTTTGAGAGAAGGTTTTCTTGAGAATTTTAGAGAGAAGGGAGCTTATGGCTTTTGTTTTCCTGCCGTGAGTTTTTTTTCCCTCTTTGTATCATTATATAGAGATCAAGCTCTAACCGTAATCTCTAATTGTTATTTATTAAATACATTAAATAAAATTTAAATTAATTAAATAAATAATAATCAATTAATTAATTCAACTATTAATTAATTAATTAACAAATAAACATCACATATTTAAATACATATCTTTCTCTTAAGCTATAATTTCAATATGAATCTCATTCATATTAATTTTACTCTATAGTTTTAATATGAATTTAATTCATATTAAATTAATATCTAAATCTCATTCAAATGACAATCTCTCATATTATATAGTTTCAACTATAAATCACATTTATAAAACTATAATATATTCACAAAATGGTGGGTATAATGTATCATAACTTTATTAATATAAGATTCCCTTAAATAATTTGAAAAATTCAAATTATTCTATAATTTACTGATCATTGTTTTACTTGTAGTGAGCTAGCAGGGGGACCTAATGGACCTACAAATTAGAAGATCGAATGATTCAAAATTAAATTAAACTCTTTAATTAACTTAATTAACATTCATTAAGTGTGGGTCACTCCACTAAAAATCCACAGCTGCACTTTTCGCACCGTAGATATATTTCTGTGTCCATGGATATGACCAGTCTTCAATAAATTGACCCTCCACAAAATGCTCATAATTACAACTAGCAAAACTACCATTTTACCCCTATAATTACTTCTTTCTCCTTAAGTTCTCTGATCCTCTAATGAACAACCTATTTATGGTCCTATCATAAACAAATCCCTCTCGGGCCAATGAGAGGGAAGGGGCCCATGTTCAAGACCTGAATCCAGCATTTAAAGGAGCAATTTATCTACTTTTCCCAAGGACAGGAAGAAGTTAACTTCATCTTTTGAAGTTGTGTTTCCAGCTCCCTATTTGGACAAATCCCCAAAATGGTAGGCATATTGAGTTGGTGACACGGGCCACTCTGACCCATACAAATCAAAAGATTTTCTTCATAAACAGGAGTCCATAACTCACTTAGGATTGAGATCAAGTTACCTATGGTCATTCTAATGAAAAGTTAATCTCTTCAATCAACGGTGTTATAATAAGAGATTAATCATTTCGTCGTTTGGTCTTATATAAACTCTCTATACAGGATACCCCCACTCACATGTCTCTACATGAACGATTTGGATCATACTGTTTGTAACACTTACAACTCTTATAAAAATTACAAAGTGGGTCGTATCCACAGTATCACCAGGATGAGGTACCCAATCTTATCCATATACTTCAGACCTTTTAGGTTATTGCTTGAACAAGATCCACTTGTATGTCTACTACATACTATTCAAGCTATATATAATAACCTTGGATCTTAGTTTATAGGATAGAGTAAAATGCAATCCAAATGTCAAATAAAATACCTCTTATTTCATTAAATAAATAATGTTGCTTTACATAAAATATAAACTACGAGACTCACGAGATTTAGGGCATCAATCCCAACAAGAGGAGCACATCGACGCTTCAGAGTTTGACGATAATCCACGCCTGTGTGCACGCCTCTTCAATCGATTGAGTGTAGTTGGCAGCATCTCTTCGCTCAAGATCGACGATACAATTTCTCCATTGAGCATAGTGATGCTGCATATGAGCACAACAACGCTCAGACATTTTTTACATATACTCGTGAATTTGTAAGTCACTGGGGCATCATTCAAACTTCAGCCTCCATTGCTGATCTTCTCTAACTTTGATCTTCATCTTCCCCTCTCTCAATCATTTTATTTTTCCGTTGTAATTTCCCTCAACAATTTGGAGTCTCTTCAAGACTATGAGTGTCACACCCCCTCCCAAGTTCACCTACTTAACCTGAAAGGGGACGTGAGGATAGTATACATCACCCTTTTTGTGACACATACCATCCATCCCTTCACACACATCCTGAACTATTCACAATGAATTTCACATTCTAAGACATTTAAATATCACATATAGGAAAGTATAAACAAGTCAAACCACTTCTTCAACTCATTCATATGTTCTATTACAACCCATGGTTCAATCTCTTACAATTATACACGTATATCTACATGCCACCGAATAGAGGTTTAACATACAACAACACTTCCACAAGTCAGGTTTTTTTTTTTTTTTTTTTTTTTAATCTCGAAGCTTAAGCAGGGCGAGCTGGAGTAGGCAAAGCACCTGGAATGTCCTTGCTACCTGGAGGGGAAAGAAAACATTGAAAACATGAGCTAAAGGCCAAGTGAATGACCATTTTAACAAACCCATTTTGTTCGGAAATCATTAGTGGTAAAACTAAGTTCGACATCAACATAAAACATGCAATTGCTTCCAAATACATTAGTTAAAACAAACTTAATTGCCCTTATCAATTCATACAGGATTTTCAACAAATCATAAGAAAACAGTTGAAGTGCAATACTTTTCCCTTAGTTGAAGTGGAGCAAAACTCAACACCCCAACGTCGAAAACATATAAGGCTCGATGCGGAGCAAGACTCAACGCACCACCATATAACCTCTATGTGCACATAGGAACATGGCGGGTTGCCCAAGTACCTTCTCATGTCCCTCAGTACTGGGTCCCGAGGAAACTCACATGCCTTCTCAAGTCCATCAGCACTGAGCCTCCTCTTAAACGTTTTTCTTTTAAGAAGTAACACTTTATACAAACAAATCGTATGCAATCATTTATAAGAACTCAGGGCAACTATATTTCATCAATAACATTTCATAAACAGACTTTTCAATAACTTTAAGAACATAAAGTATGCTTCATAAATCATTTGATCACAAAATCGTATTCCCTTGGAAATCCGAACTAACATATATAACAAAGATTGCTTTAGGGTAAGAAAAGTGTCACTCATAACTCTTTCTAGGCCTTGAATGGATTATAAGCCTTTCCTATCTTCTCTTGGCCTGAAACAAACATTTTCCTTTGTTACACTTCTTTCTATTCATCAAAACATAAACAATAATTCAACATATGCACAATGCTTATAGTTCATCGTACGGTCAGGCTCCCATTAGTTCATTCTCAAGCTTTAAGCACTAAGGCTATTACTACTAGCTGCTCCTTACCCTTCTATTAGCCTTTAATTCAATGAACACTTCGTGGGTAGCTCACTCTTGCTGATATACCGACGGTTGAGCCTTAACTTCTACTTAACAAGGCTGACTACTACAGCCTTAACCTCTTTGTTTGACCCCTGTTAAAAATGCATTTCCAACCTATATTAGGACTTATTCCCTTCTACAAACTTGTAAGGAATCAAGTCCCACAGCTTACCTCAAAATCTCAAGGCTTAACTCTTTATCGTTCTTTAGTTATGCCAGAATTACTTCGCGTTGCTCCAGTTTGCATAACAGTTCTGTTGCTGTTGCTTTTACCTAGAAATTCATATGATTTACTTCACTTTCAGCTTAACCATCCTTCATAAGACTTGTTAGGAATTATGTTAACTTACTAACCTCAAAATTTCAGCTCTAAACTCGGCTTTCTTGAGTCGTTCTACTCCAAACATCGACCACTGCTCAATTGGTGCGTCTGCAAATCAATCTTCTGTTTCAGTTCTGATTTTGGCACCAAAACGAGTGGAATTTCGCCCGAAACTATAAGAACACCTTCCTCTACTTTCCTTTGTAGTTTCTCTGAAAGATGGGACCGACTTAAGCCCTCGAAATGTCTGAAAATGATTAAACTCACCAATATATATACTGCCGACTTATCCTTCACAAGTACCGAGATGATAATGCCGACTTATTCACCCGTAGGCTGGCGCTAGTCTTCTCCTCAACGCAGGGCACTCATGTCTAAATTTTCCTTCAGCGCCTTCAGCACTAATCATTCTCAGCGCATAGTGTTCTCGGCGCCTCCTACCTCCGACGCATACACACAGTCTTACACACACTAGCTTCATCGCATCAAGACCATTCTGTCTTGGACGCAATATGGCTCCAACGCATGGCTGTCTTCGACGCATGGTGGCGCCTTCAACGCATAGTCTAGGTATATTTCTTTCCCCCGCCAATAATCATTTATCCTGCGATGCGACGACCACTTCAACTCACAACCCCTTTGCGATTCACTCAACAACGCATGATTTCTCAAAGTAATTCAACTTCCACTTCTTCATCAACGCATGGCTTTGGCCAATACTTAACCAACTTTCACCTCTTACTAGCTACTTCTCGGCCACTCTTTCTTCTAGCCACGCATAACCCCAAACGCATAGCTCTCCCAACACTTGGTATTGCAAGTCAGTGTTTACAATGAGTGGCTAAGGTAACCTTTACTTGGGCATAGGATTTCTAGGCTTTAATTTGCTTGAGAACTTATAATTTTTTTTTTTTTTATGGTTTTCTACTGTAAACTCTTTTGGGTTTCAAATTTTTATTACATTGAAGCCATTTGATTCAATTGGTAACTTTTGATGAATATTTCCAGGATTGCAATGTTGATTTGACACTTAACAATTAATCATGAAATTAGTTGCACGATTAGGGAGTAAATGTTTAATTAGGGACTAATCCACTAGTTTTGCATTTACAAGCTAATTAAACTCTAAAGAAAAATCAAATGTTATATTAGGCTATCCATTCTCACATTCGTCACAATTGCAATCTCGTAGTTCTTAATGAAAATTTGGATTGTTATCTAGGCCTTTTAGGTTCAAAATAATGTTGCAGAATTTAGTTCAAATTGATTTTTTTTTTTCATATGATAATTAGAGACATTTAGTGATGATTGTTATTAAATGATTGTGCATTTTCTTGCAATTAGCCATGATTTCTAGTGTTCGATGATAGAAGATAAGTCGAATTCGTTTCTATCCTTGGGTATTTTTCTAATTGGAATTTTCTAAAGAAATCTCTTGCGCTTTTTTACATTCCTTGCACTTTATTTCATGCTTTTGAATTCTCGCATGATCACTAGAACCCCCTACCAAAGAATTCAACAATTACTCTAGATAAGTCATAAATTTTCTGTGGTTTTACCCTGGTCTTGTGATTATTACTACACCTTGTGGTGGTAATAGTGTGGTTTACGACGCCATTTGCGGTAGTAATCAACCATGATGGCAAAGTAAATAAGAGTTCGGACATATATGTAGGAGGTTTGAAATTAACTTTTGATGAAATTGACCCTGACTTTTTGTCTTTGGTGGAATTGTTTGACTTGCTTAAGTCCTTAGGGTATGGTGAATAGGGAAATTTATGGCATAAAGGTGTTAATGGCTCCTTTCAGATAGGGTAGGTTGCATAAATAGTACATCTAGGCAAAAACTGATAGCATATGTAACACAAGGATAAAATAATTGCAAACATAATACAAAAATGGGCCTAGATATTATAAAAAGGCTAAAAGGCCCAAATTTTCGCTTAGCCCACTGACATGCTTCTTCTTCCTAGTTTTTCAAATTAACATTTAAGACTATTAATGGCTATCAATGATAGACTTCTATAAGTGGTTATCAACTTTGAAGGAAAACTATCAACTTTGAAAGATTTAGCTATATCACTGATGGAAAACTATTAATGACTATCACTGATAGACTTTCGTAAAGTATACCATATATAGTGTCTCCACCTTTGTTTATCATTAATTTCATCATGGTTATCAGTTATAGCTTCTATCACAAAAAACATGCTATTAGTGGTACGTACCACTTGTATATGCTATCAGTGATAACTTCTATCACTAATAATATACCATCAATGATAACTTATGGGCATCCCACTTACACTTTGGTTCGAGATTCAACATTATTAACTAAATCCACTAAGTTGGCTATCAAGATAAGACTTTTATATAGTGGTTATTAACTTTGAAAGAAACCCATCAGCTTCAAAAGATTAAGCTATCAATAATAGAAATGAAAAATTTTTTAAAAAAAAAGTAAATAACACAACACTTAACACACTACTTATGGGAGTATGCATGTATAAGAAGAAGACATGCAAAGGAATAAGGAAAATTGGAGTAGAAAAGGAATATGGAATTATCATTTTATGGATTTTCTATATTTGCAAAAGATTTTTAAAAATTGTTCTATTTGCAAATACTAAACTTCAGTTTGCCACCCATTACAATTATTCTTTAAGATACTAGACTTATAAAAAGCATCAATAAAATTGGCTTCTTTAGTTGTATCAAATAGAAAAGCATCTATCAATCTATATGTAAAACATGTAGGGAATGCAGATATTAATACAATGCATATAGATTAGGGTTGGCAAGAAAACCAGCAAGGCCTCAACTCGTTTGGGTCGAGCAATCCACTATTTGACTGGGTATGGGGATCAAATCGAGGACTCTTTTAGGTCCTTAATTGGGGACAAGGAAGGTATCCCCGCCCTGACTCTGACCCTGACCCCGACCCTAACCCTAATTATTTTTCTATATATATACATATATACACATACATACATATATACTTATTTCACTTGATATATATTTGGTTGGCCCATACCTATTTTAGTATGGCTAACAAGAGAAACAACAAATTTTAACTTTCCACTTGGAAAAATAGCAAATTAGCTTTCCTTTTGTAGAAATAGCAAAATGAATTAAAAAATAATTAATTACGAATTTATAAAAGTCTAAATTACCCCTCAATTGTTCAACTAAAATGCTACCACCTTCTTAAGGAAGATTATTAAATACACTATAATTAAAACACACCAACATACCTTTAGTTTGTCGAAAACCACTAGCCAATTCATCTTCCTACTTCCAAACCCTATTCACCATGAACCCCACCAAGAAACATTAATCTGTGTCAGTCAAAGATTAAAATTTGAACTCACTGTTTCATCTTCGTAAAAGCCAAAATTCACTACCTTATTAAGAAAGATTGTCGAATACAATTTAGTTAAAACAAACCAACATTACCTTTAATGGGTTGAAAACCATTACCCAATTCATCTTCCCAATGCCAAACCTTATTCAACATGAAACTCACCAAGAAACAGGGACACGTGCCAATCAAATTTCACAATTGAAACCCACCAGTCATTTCATCTTCCCAAAGCCAAAATCCATTTCCATACATTACTTCAAAATCAATAATCGAAGAGTGAGAAAGGCTTCATCAACCTTCATTTCAGACTAAGACCCAATTGTCACACCCCCTCCCAGGTACCGTCCTAATCCAAGAGAAAATGTGATGACAGCAGACACCGATCCTCTTACGGCATCCACTGCCAACCTTAAAACTTAACCATCACCTAATAAGTAGTTATACACAATAATGGAATAGCACATTTTAAACAGGCTTAAGTTATCATACAAACATGTTTTCCACTCAAAATATACATTTTACATCAGCTTCTTAACAACACCCTTAACCCTTTATATGTACAACTCATGATTAAGTTCAAATGTTTACAATTCTCAAGATATTAGACACTGGTGATGGGCTCATATGCGTTTTTGTGTAGGTTAAGCACCTCAGACTAGCTCGTTACCTGGAAAATAGAAAAACAAGGAAAACATAAGCTACATTGCCCAGTGAATGACTTGTTTTGTAAAAACTTCCCTTTAGCTCGGAAACTAATCATAGTATAAACATTTCAAACAATACATATAAAGCATCGATTCAAAGTTATACACAATGCAAAACATGCTTAAATAGCATTATCAAATCGAATCTATTCATTCCAGGAAAAGATACTCAGAAATTCCGTTTATCTCAAACCATTTCTCTTAGTTGAGGTGGAGTGAAGCTCAACGCTACTCAATGTCAAAAACATCTTTAGTTGGGGAAGAGTAATCTCGATAAACCGAACGTCTACCATCTCTCTACAAAAATATCATATCCTGGGTTACCCAAGTACCTTCTACGAGTCCTTCAGTACTAGGCCACATATACAAGATTTCGGCCACCCACATGCCTGCTCCGAGTCCTTCAGCATTGGGGGCTATCTTCTTACTTAGGTTACCCATATGCCTTCTCCGAGTCCTTCAGCATTGGGAACCATTATCCTAACTATCCACATGCCTTCTCCGTGTTCTTCAGCATTGGGAGTCTTTTCACAACAATATTCAAAACCATCATGCTTTTAAAAAAAAATGGCATAATATAAATTCACGAGTTTTTAACATCTCAAATCTTCACAATGTCATTCACAAGCTTCAATTTTCCATTACATAATAAATTAACAACAGCATGCTTTTCATAAACTCAATAAATAAACAGCATGCTTCAAATGATTTTGAATATAAAACACATAATATGCACATTAAAACTCGTGAAAGCATAATCATATAATTACGTTCCAAACATAATCTTCCAACAATGAAACTTTGTTCAAAATAAATACATTTTAAATACAAATGTCACTCACAACTTGTCCCGGGCCTTTAGTGGGTTATACACCTTTCCTAGCTCTTCTCGGCTTGAAATAATACATTTCTCGTGTTAGACTTCCCTAAAATTCCCTTTTACATAACATTTACACTTATTCAATGGTTCAACACCGAGACCAATTTCCATCAACATAATCATTAATAAGCGAGATTTCACACTACCAGCGAGACTACTAATGAAACTGAGTTACGGATAAAATTGTACTAGCGATACCATTACTAGCGAGACTAGCGAAATGTACTTAGTTAGCAATACCAGTGATACTCAGCAAGAATTGTGAGACGCAAAGCCTCCAACAATACCAACGACACTCGTCTCGCTGCTTACCCTTAAACTTTCAGTGTCGTTTCTTTTCCAGTGATACCCGTCTACCTCAACTTCTATCTTCACTTCTATTCTCACTTCTATCTATTAAAAAAAAATCGTATTTCCAGTCCAAATTAGAACTTCTTCCCTTCTTCAAACTTATAAATAAATATGCTTACTAGCTTACCTCAAGATTTTGGAGCTTAACTCCTCTTCATTCGACAGATAATCCCAAATTACTTCGAGTTGCTCTAATTCACTCGAAAAATCCGTATCAGTCGCTTCCGCCTAACATTTAACATGTTTCTCTTCAAATTCAGCTTAATCATCCTTCATAAGAATTGTTACGAATTGAGTTAACTTACTAACCTCAAATTCTCAGCCCTAAACTTGATCTCCACAACTCGCTATTCTCCCAATACCGGACCTTGCTTAGATTGTACAACAGAAAACAAACCTTTTGTTCCAACTTCATTTACACCACGAAACCGATCAGAATTCTACCCAAATTTGCCCTAGACTCCTTCTTCTACCTCTCTTCATAGCTCAGTTGAGAAATATAATCAGTTGAAGCTTATGAAAATGCAGAAAATGATCGGAAACTCAGCTTTACACACTTAAACAAGTAGCCGACTTGCTTCCACTTTCTCTTTTATTTTATTTAATTTTAATTTTCCAATAATCTAAGTAACTCCTTCTTTGTACAAACGTAACCTTCATTGGCAAACTTGAATGCTAGCTTGGACACAAAGCATCATGCGTCTGTCTCATAGGCTCTTTTGAATGCATGTTTCTCCAACGCAACCCCCTACTATCATCAACCAACGGATGACCACTTGCCCAACGGCCTCAACATATCCATAGCACCAACCTTCACCCATGCTCAACCTCATGGACGCATACCTCAAACTAGCAAATGCATAGCCACTCAAGCCAAAGGCTCTTGGTCATCTTCCTCAATCACCCGCCTACTTTACTTGCCATCTTCCAAAGATAAGAATAGGGCTTACACCAATAGTGTACAACGTTAAATCAAATATGTTTGCTCCGATCGTTGTCCATTTGAGAGTCATAAGTTCCTAAATTTGAAAGTCATTATAGTGGTTATTTTCATCCTTCTTACCATTGAACAAAACCCTTAATCTAGCTTTAACAAGCTACGAAACAAAATAAGAACAATAAAACAATGAAAGAACTATTGGACACTTAACTACATATTGATTGAAAGAGTTTAAATCATGCAAGCGAAAGCAATTGGTTCTAAAACACTCTAATTTGCTTTAATTTGAAAGAAAAAAACACGTTGTTTTTCAAGTTATAAAATAGAAAGTTGGAAAAACAAATTTTGTGGCACCAAACTCTTGTAAATTAACCTTCAATTTGATCATGTATAGGATGTAGTACATCACAAGTGGCTTCCTTACTATTCTTTTGGTTTTATAACTTGATTCAGGGATCAAATTGTGTGAGGAATTTAAAAGGAATTTTTGGGTTTTGAGAGATTGGAGAAAACTTGGACAAAAGGCAATATTTTAGCAAAATTATCAAACAACCAAGAAAAAATTTTCTTTATCAAACATCTCCTATTTATAGCCAAATCCATGCAAATTCAAATTAACCAGCCATTGACACTTAATTTGAAGTGTTTAAGAGGGATTCATGACTTCTTGTAGGGATGACACCAACAATGAGAGAAACCCACTTTCAAAATTGGAATGTTGGAAAAATCCATTAACATAAATAATTATTAAGGATATTTGTAACATATAGCAAAATAAGGGAAAAAAAATCTTAAAAAAATAGCACTTCTTTAAAATATTTGAAAATATTGCAAAAGTTGACTAGTCAACTTTTGAATTTTTATGATTTCTAATTTGCCCTCCCTTGTCTTGCACAACTTCTTTCTTCTTTTTTTTTTTTCCTTTTCCTTTTTTTTTTTTTTTTTTTCTTTTTTCCTTTTCTTTTTCCAATTTTTCTTCCTTTTCCCCATTCTCCTCTTTTTTTTTTCTTCTTTTTTTTTTTTTCTTTTTTCCTTTTCTTTTTCCAATTTTTCTTCCATTTCCCCAATCTCCTCATATTTTCTTCTTCCATTTTTTTCCCATTTTTTTCCTATTTTTCTTCTATCTTTCCAATCTCTTCATATTTTCTTCTTTCCTTTCTTTTTCTTTCATTTTCTTTTTCCAGTTTTTGTTTTCATCTTCTCTATCACCTAATATTTTCTTTTTCCTTTTTATATTTGGAAGTGTACAATTCATAAATGACTTAACACCAACAAGCCAATAATCAAGTTTGATTATTGTTACGAAACGTTAAATATAAATAGCAAATAAAAATTCATTTGAAAGAAACAAACTTTTCTAGACCACAAATTTGCATCATTTTTAGAAACATTTCTTAAAATTTAGAAATAAGAAACAAGAAAAGTTATTAAACAAGTTTATTTCTCAAAAAATGAGAAATGATAATGTTATCAAATGGGCCAATAGTTTTTTTTTTTTTTTTTCTTTTCATACGACCTTAAAAGTATGAAATCTATCAGTAATAAATTTTTATCACTGGTAGGCTATGATATCACTAATGAACTAAGTCTATTATAGTCTACCAATAATAGGCTTCTATTGCTGATAGACTATTTCAATCAGTGATAGAAGTTTATGACTTATAGATTTTTATCAACTAATGTATATTAAATTATCAATAAATACAAGATAAAGCTAAAAGTCTAAAACTTATAGAATCTATTAGTAACTATCAGACGTTCATTATTATGACATAATCATATAAATCTATCAATGACAGCCACTAATATACTTATAACTTCGTCACTCAAAGAATTCTATCATTGATTGAAAAATTCACTGACTATTACTCATGTTTTTAAATGTTAGAAAAGAATTCACTAAATATTTGTGTATCGGTAATATCAATTATCAATGATATTAGTGATAGGACTTAGATAGATATCAATCATATATATGTATCGGTGATATCGAACTTAGGTAGGTATTAGTGATAGAAGTCTATTATTGATAATCATGATAAAAGTTTCTCAATAATAGCCAATGATTGCTTTGAGTGTTAATATTTCAAAATTGATAGGTACTAATATAAGTCTACAAGAAATAACCACAAATATTTTCTATCATTGATAGCTTAATCTTTGATGATTTTCTTCCACAGTTAATAGCCAGTTATAGAAGTTTATCATTGGTAGCCAACTTAGTGGAATTAATTAATAAAATTGAATCTCGAAATAAAGTGTAAGTAGCATGCCTAGAAGTTATCACTTATAGCATGTTATCAATGATAGAATCTATCAACGATAGCATGTTATTTGATGGTAAAAATGAATGACAAAAGTTATCTCTAATAGCATGTTATCAGTGATAGAAGTTATCATCGATAACCACGATATGAGTGATATCAGTGATAGAACTTAGGTGAAATCCATATATCGATGATATTAATGATATAAAAGTCGATTCCATTTTATGAAAGTTTATCATTGATAGTCACTGCTAAAAGTTTTCGGTGATAGCCACTAATTGGAGATATCTATGATATGACTTAGGTAGATATCAATGATAGTCACTTATAAACCTCTCATTAATAGACTTCTATCATTTTTAGCTTTAAATGTTAATCTTTGAAAGTTGATAGTTTCCTTACAAAGTTGATAACTATTTATAAAAATCTACCATTGATAACCAGTGTTAATATTTCAAGCTTGATTCCAATTGATGAAAGTGTATCAATAATAGCCACTAATAAATTATAGCAAATTGAAAGTTAATATTTCAAGTGTTACTATTTCAAGGTTGTATTAATATTTCTCAAATTGAAAACTATCATTGACAGCATCTATCAGTGATAGCCACTGATAACTATCACTTATAGCTCATATTAGTGATAACTTTCAATTTGAGAAAATCGGAAGAAAGAAGCATGAAATGGTAGGCTGAACATGAACTTTTTAGTCATTTACCAATATGACTATCACTGATAGCTGCTATCAGTGATATCTGACACTAATTTTATGTTATATCCTTAATATATTTTTCCTTGTGCTATATTTTTATTATTTTGGGCTTGATTGCTATTTGTGCAATCAAGTCAATTAATTTATATAAAAGTTAGCCTGATTGTTATTTGTGCAACTAGGTCAATTATTAATTTATATAAAAGTTAACTTAATTAATAATATAACTAATTAATTTTTATATAAAATAATAACTAATTATTAATTTAATTAAACTATTTAATTAAATAATAATTAATATAAATAAGGAAAATTATCTTAAATGGCAAAACTGCTGAAAATTAGTTACAACTAATAGCAAAATACACAGTTTATCTGCAATAGACTATTATCTATGTCTATGTCTATGTTTACCGTGACACAGATAGTAGTTTATCGCGATCTATCGCAGTCTATCGCATATAGACAATGAAATTTTGCTATATTTGTAATATTTTGGTTCCTTTTGCTATTCAAAAAAGCCTATAAATAATTACTTATAAATTTAGTATCATATATTAAATTACAAAAAATCCAATTTGCCAAATCCCGATATTTAAATCATACTTAAATATCTACTACTCTCTTTCTTTGTTTAATTCGAAATTAAACAATAAACTGTTGAACTCTTTTAACGCTTTAATTCCCTAAATTGAATTCGAATGATTTGAATTCATTCATCACACTTGTTCTAAGGTTCGGTCCATAACGAGCTAGCAAGGGGACCTAATGAACCTACAGATCATGAGCTCCAAGGATACAAGATTAACTGGCTAAACTTTTACCTAGTTAACCAACATTCGTTAACTACTGGGACACTCCACTGAAGCTCAGTAGCTACACTCTCCTAATTGTAGATATATTTCTGTACACTTGATATAACCATGGATAGTAAGTTAATCCTTCACAAGTTGTTCGTAATCACAACGAGGTCAAAATTATCGTTTTACCCCTATGAGTACTGTTAGTTCCTTAAGTCTTACTAATCCTCTAATGAATAATATGTTTATAGTCCAACCACAAAAACGAGTCCCTCTTGGGCTAGTGAGAGGGTGGGGTCCCTTGTTCAAGGCCTGGTGTCAGTACTTGAAGAGACAACCTATCTACTATCCCTACAACGTGTAGGAGTGAATTGCATTTTGCACCCTACCTCCCCAGCTATCTACTTGGTCCTACCCCTGTAATTGGAGGCTTATTGGGCAGCAAAGTCGGGCTACTCTCACCTATGCAAATCTAAGGATAATCTCGAATAACAAGAGTTCATAGTTGACTCAAGATTAAGATCGAGTTACCTAGGTCATCGAATTTGAAAAACAAAATTAGTTTTAACAGTAAACGAAGTTATAAGGCAAAACAAACTTTTCGTGGTTCAGTCTTATGCAAACTCATTACACAGAACCCCCCTACTTGAATGTCTCTACATAAATGATTCAAGATCACATCGTTGTATCAAATACAAAGTAGGTCGCATCCAATAGTGTCTCTAGGATAAGGTACCCAACCTTATTCAAATACTATAGACTATCTTGGCTACTTACTCAAACTTGATTCATGTTATGTCTCCACATAAAGTTCAAGTAATCATACTATAGCTAGGGGTTCTTAGTTTATTGGATTTAGGGTTATGAAATCTTAATTCAACAATAACTTTATTAAATAAACATCAATAACAACTTTATTGAAAAATAGTATTCAAATTAGTGTTTACAGACTGCAAGTTTTAAGACATCCAACCCAACAAACTCCCACTTAGGCTAAAACTCTAATGGGATTAAAGACATAATGTTAAGTTCAGAGAAATACGTAAATACAATAAACTAGGCATTTTATACCCCATATATATTCTCCCACTTGCCTTAGATTTTATATCTTGTAGTCCTAGATTCACTAGGTGACCCTCGAACACTTTAGCTGTGAGAGCCTTTGTAAACGGATCAGCAATGTTATCTACCGAAGTTATTTGACTAACAATAACATCTCTTCGTTTGACAATCTCCCTTATGAGATGATATTTTCGCTCAATGTGTTTTCCTCGTTTATGGCTTCTAGGTTCTTTAGAGTTTGCAACTGCTCCACTGTTATCATAATACAGGGGGACAGGCAGATGCATATTTGGAACCACTTCTAATTCAATTAAGAATTTCTTTGTCATATGACCTCTTTTGCAGCTTCACATGTAGCCATGTATTCAGCCTTTATGGTGGAGTCGGCAATACAACTTTGCTTGATACTTCTCCACACTACTGCTCATCCATATAGAGTGAACACTAACCTTCGATGTAGATTTCCTTGAATTTTTATCAGAGTGAAAGTCAGAGTCTGTATATCCTGTAAGGATCAGATCTTTACTGCCATACACAAGCATGTAGTTCCTTGTTCGACTTATATATTTAAAAATGTTTTTAACGGCAGTCCAATGTGTATATCTAAGATTGGACTAAAACCTACTGACTATTCCCACAGCATAGCATATGTCAGGGCGTGTACACAACATGACATACATCAAACTACCTACTATTGATGCATAGGGAATACATCTCATACTCTCAATTTATTGATGCATAAGGAATTCTATGTCTAAAAGGTGATATACCTCTTTTGGAATTTTGCATCTTATATCTAGATAACATTTTGTCAATATAGGATGCTTGAGACATGGCTAACGTTTTGTTCTTATGATTTCGTATTATTTGAATTCCAAGAACAAATTCAACTTCTCCCAAATCCTTCATTTGGAATTGAGTTGCTAGCCGTTTCTTAATGTTAGACAGGTATCTTACATCATTCCCAATGAGTAAGATATCATCAACATACAACACTAGGAATGCTACAACTTTGTTGATAATCTTCTTGTATACACAAGGTTTATCAACATTTTGTTAAAAATCATAAAATTTGATCTCAGTATCAAACCTTATATTCCAGGATCTAGATGCTTGCTTTAACACATAAATAGATCATTTGAGCTTGCAAACCTTTTTCTCTTGACCTTGTTTTATAAATCCTTCTGGTTGAGACATATAGATACTTTCAATAAGATTACCATTCAGAAATGCAGTCTTGACATCCATTTGCCAAATTTCATAATCACAAATAGTGGCAATGGATAAAAATATCCTTATTTACTTTAACATGGCAACAAAGGAAAAGGTTTCTTTGTAGTCCACCCCTTCCCTTTGGGTATAACCTTTTGCCACTAGTCTAGCTTTAAAAGTTTGTACTTCTCTGGCTTGATCTCGTTTCCTCTTGTAAATCAATTTACAGCCAATAGGTTTTACTACATCTGGTTGATTTACAAGATCTTAGACTGAATTAAAGTACATTTACTCCATTTCGAGATCCATGGTTTCGATCCACTAGTCTTTGTCAACATCATTCATTGTTTTCTTATAGGTCAATGGATCTTCAACACCATCATCAAGTATGACGATTTGAGTTTCTGTTAAACTTAAGTAATGTTCGGGCTATTTAACGACTATCCCACTACGTTGAGGCACTCTCAACTCTTGAGAAGGGAGTGATTGATCAGAAGTACAAACATCATCTACAACTTTTGTTGAAGTGTGTATTTATCGACAACTTTTGTTGATTTGTCTGTAGCTTCTCTGAAGATTTCATGCAGTACTAGTTTACTACGAGGGTGATGATCTTTCATGTGATCTTCTTATAGAAAAGTAGTGGTTGTCGATACAAATACTTTATGCTCTTCTGGGTAAAAGAAGTATCCACCTTTCATTTTTTTTGGGTAACCTACAAATAGGCACAATTTTGAATGATGTTCCAATTTTTTAGGATTTTGTACCAACACATGTGTCGAGCATCCTCAAATTTTGAAGTGATGTAATGTAAACTAGTTTTTTGGGTCCTCTCCATAATTCATAAGGTGTTTTAGAAACACTTTTAAAAGTAACATTGTTCAAAACATAAGTTGCAGTCTCTACTGCATATCCCTAAAACGAATCAGCCAATTAAGCATCATCATTGATCGAACCATGTCTAACAAGGTTCTATTTTTTTCGATACACCATTTTGCTGAGGCGTACTAGGTATAGAGAGTTGAGACTTAGTTCCATGTTCTATCAAATAGTCTTGGAATCTCAAATCCATACACTATCCACCTCGATCTGATAGAAGTGTTTTAATTGTTTTACCTAATATATTCTCAACTTCTGTCTTATACTCCTTGAACTTTTCAAGGGCTTCAGACTTATGATGCATTAGATAAACATAATCCTACTTTGAATAATCATCTATAAAACTAATGAAGTATTCAAACCCTCTTCGTGCTTTCACATTCATAGGACCACAAAGATCTGAATGTACGAGTTCTAAGGGTTGTTTGGCTTTAAGACCTTTTTCTGTAAAAGATTTTTTGTCCTTTTACCCTTAAGACACGACTCACACGTAGATAAAGTATTGTCTTCTAACTGATTTAGGAGACCACTTTTCACTAATCTCTCAATCCTATTGAGATTTGTGTGTCCAAGTAATAAGTGCCAAAGGTAACTAAAAGAAATTTTTCGCCTTTTGTTTTGAGTTTCTATTGTTTTAAATATTTTGGTATTAAAGACATCTTTCTCAACAGTTGGTTTTAACATATATAAGTTATCTTTAAGCTTTGCAAAATAAATTTTTATACCCTTTTTGCTAATGAACGCTTCATTAATCTCAAAAGATACATTATTCATTTGTTCAAGCAAACAAGAGACATAGATGAAATTTCGTGTCATTCTAGGAACAAAATATACATTTTCTAGAAAAATGAATCTTATCTCCAAAAAATAACTTCATATCTCCTACTGCTTCGATGAGACAAACTCTCCTAATCCAACCCGCAAAGTAGTCTGGCCATCTTGAAGCTGCTTAATAATTTGTGGCCCCTAAATCAAGTATCCAAGTGAAATAATCATTTTCGCTAAACATGCCTCAACAACTAGTAAATTATATTTACCTCGCTTCTCTTTTCCAGTCGTCTTTTGTGTCAGGTATTTGGGATAGTTGTGTTTCCAATGTCCAATCTCATTACAATGAGAACATTTTCCTTTGTCTAGGTTTTTACCCTTTTTAATAGTAGGGTTTTCCTTTTTCCTTTCCTTTTCCTTTCTTTTTCATATGAATACTTTTATTCTTAGAAGAAGAAGGACCAAAATTAGATGAAAATCCTTTATGGAACTTTTTGGGTGAAACAATGTTTGCTTCACCTTTTTTTCTCTTTGTCTTTAAAAGAGATTGATAAGTCTATAGCTCATTCAGAAGAGATGTGAAGTTGTATTCAATTTTGTTCACCATCGTATTAGAGCGAAACTCGAAAAAACTCTTCGAAAGAGGCTCCATAATGAAACTAACTTGACTTTTCTCATCGATGACAGCTCCATTTACTTCTACCACATTGAAATGAATCATCATGTCCAAAATGTGTTCCCTAACAAAGGTTCCTTCTTTCATTCGACAATTGTAAATATACTTGATGACTTCATGCCTCAGCTAGTAGGTCGGTTGACCAAACATTGCTTGCAACAACTCCATGATTTCCCTTGCAGTAGCCATGCTAGCATGTTTCTTAGCTAATACTTCAGATAAGCTAGCTAGAAACTACATTCGAGCTTTGTCATTAACCTTTATTAACCTTTATCCACCTGTCATACGCATCTTGAACCATTTGATTTGCTGTTGAGCCAGGAACTAGAGGACATTCCTCCATTAAAACAAAACTTAGATCATCTATTACTAGAAGCCTGTTTAAGTTTGATTTCCATGTTGCATAATTGTCAGCATTCAATTTTTTGGAGGCAAGTAGTAGAACAATTGGGTTAGTCATGCTGAAAAATGTAAATGAATCCTATTAGTAAATTAACCCTTTTATTAATCCAATTTTAGGTTTAGCAAAAATTTAACAATGTACGCATCATTATTAATTTTGTACAATGATACTTATAGTGGGTCAGAATCACTGCTACTGAGGGGCAGTCAATTACTCCTTCACTGAATCAAGATATTATTGACCAAATACTAATACTAGAATAACTCTTATTCCTATAATCTTTATTTACCGTTTATTCAGTCAAGGATTTACTATCCCTTAGTAATCCCGTAAGTGTGACCCTCTAATTTTTAGATTACTAGAATCAGTAAGCTCCTGTAGTTAGAAAGACAATACTGAAAACGAACCTAAGAAACCCTATTCATTTTCGAAGTTTGTAGTGTTCCGAATCCTACGATAAAACCCTCCAATTGGTAGTGTTGAGGTTTTAATCAACTTGCAGGTGTATCATAGGAATTTCACTATGCAACCTAAAGGAGGAGACTGCAAGAAGTGATGATGTACACCCTTCCCTTACTTACTATGAATTACTTCCCCTATTCACCTTGTTATTGACTCATGCAAACACTTTCCTAATGGAGGCCGCTCCCAGGTGATGCGCACTTTCCGTGTTAACCGCAAGTGTACTGGTCAAGTTATAATATAAAATGGTGAAGTTTGAATATTGTTCTATTGAAAAGAGGCTCTTGATTAAGGAAGCACCATCAAGATGTCCTTGGTGTTCACATCGGAACTCGAACAGCACCACGAGTCTCTCTCGAATTCCTTTCTCTCTTCCTTGCAACTAACTCGCTCTTTGAACTCTGTAATAAACTTTCATTCAATTCTCTTCTTCTTGTGTCTCTTGGTGAGTAAATTTGTGATTAGAGCTGCTGGAAACTCTCTAATTTATAGAGTTGGCCGCCTAAGATTCTTTCCAAAATACAAATTCTTCAAAAAAGGAAAGATAGCGCCACGACGCTGACCAACATTGAAAGACAGCGCCATCACGTTGCTGGATGGCACCGCGGCTCTGAATGTCATGGAAACCTACTCTTGACGTCGTGCCACAGTGTCGCAAAGGTGACGCTGCGCTAATGCAAACACTACTGTCGGGAAAAAGCGTCATGGCGCTGCCCTGTTTTTGGCTGATTTGGAGTTTTCTTCACTTTTTTACTAAATTCTGGCTCGGTTTTGATCTTCTGGTCTTCACTTCTAATTTTCTTTATTTTGACCTGAAAACCACTAGCAAACAAGTGCAATCTAATATGAACTCCTTTAATTTGAGCGAATAGAAAGCACTTTACAAACGCTTTTCACCATGCCAAACTTAGAGATTTGCTAGTCCCGAGCAAAGAATAGAATCAAATAGAGAGAGTTTAGATGAAGTGTGCAATCGACTCATGTCTCAAAGAGTAGCATTTAAGAGTAGAAATATGCAAGCATATCTATATTGGTATAATCATTCAAGCCAAATGTTGCTATCTCCCATGTGTGTGTGCGAGCCTCATTCAATTTAAAATGCTAGAACTTATATTCGGACTTAAGAGAGTTTCCTTAGTTTTCCCCCTACTCTAGCTTATGCACCAATCTTCAAGCATCCACACATTTCAAGTGAGTACTATGTTCACTAAGGTACCATTCAATCATAAATATTATTATTATTATTATTTTTCATGGCCCCTAAACTTGCATTCTTTTACCTTGGGGCACTAGCTTGCACACATACACTGTAGATACTCGTACCTAGTCAATTCCCAAGCGTCCTTACTAATCACAGGAAAGGCAACTCTTTTTACCTCCATCCCTGCATACAGACAGCTCTTTTTACCCCGATCCATGCATACTCATTACAAGTTTAACATTTAAAAAGATAGGCATATAAAGCTCATATATTTTTGTGTGCGCTTCTTTTTTTCAAAGGCATGTATATTCTTTTCTTTTTCCTTAGTCCAAGATTACAAACTATCATGCATTTCTACTCTCTAATCGGTGGGGCCTTTGGGAGTGACAACCAAATACACCTAATTTACAATTAAAGATTCTAAATTAAAGTGGTTACGTGCTCAAGAGTGTGGGAGATTTTTAGAGGGACTTAATTAAATTTAACTCAAGATAATGTTATTCTATTTCTACAATAAGTCATCTATCATGCGAATTCGAATCTCATCATGGGCAATAACATCAAAGCACACAACCATAAAAAAAACATTCCCATTAACTTTGAAATCTCCAAAAATTTTCAAAATTTTTCAAATTTCATTAACATGTATATGATCATTAAAACCTCACAAACATGCATAGCAGGATAAGACACACAAAAGTACGAGTGACACCTCCCACCCCAAACATAGAATCATGCATTGTCCCCAATGCATAAGAGCATCAAACAAGGAAAGAACAAGCTTGGGAGCAAGCGGAAGCCACGAAACAGGCTTGGTGTAAGGAGTACTTTTTATTATGAACCAAGATCCTGAAAAATAAGAAAACATTTGAGTGACTCAAAAATAAAATAAAAAGAAAAATAAAGAAAGCAACAAAATTAGGTTGCCTCCCAATAAGCACTTGGTTTAAGGTCTCTTAGCTAGATCGAACCAATGGATCATTCAAGGAATGCAAGGTTCTTAATTCAGTGTTCTTCATCACCGATGTAATGCTTCAGACATTGACCATTTACTTTGAAGATAGTCCCCTCATGGCTTTGCAATTCCACGGCTCCATGTGGGGACACCTTTACAATGACAAAGGGTCCTGACCATCGTGTCCTAAGCTTTCCTGGAAACAAATGTAAACATGAGTTGAAAAGTAATACTCTTTGTCCAGGGAGAAAGGTCCGCCGGGTGATCTTCTTATCATGCAATCTAGCGGTGCGCTCCTTGTAGAGTTTGGCATTCTCATAAGCTTGAGCGAGGAACTCCTCCATCTCATTGAGTTCCAAGAGGCGTTTCTCACCGGCCTTCTCAAAATCCTTGTTCAGCTTCTTGATGGCCCAATAAGCTTTATGCTCGAGCTCTACCGGTAAGTTACAAGCCTTTCCAAACACCAACCTGTACAGTGAAGTACCTATTGGGGTTTTGAAAGCTATACGATAGGCCCATAGTGCATCATCGAGCTTTAGGGCCCAATCCTTCCTATTGGACTTGATGGTCTTTTCCAAAACTGCTTGATTTTCCTATTATATAACTCAGCAAGACCATTAGTTTGAGGATGAAAAGTTGTAGCAATTTTATGATTCACATTATATTTTTGCATCATGGATTCAAACAATTTATTGCAAAAGAGAACCTTCATCACTAATAATAGTTCTAGGTGCACCAAAATGTGTGTAGATGTTTTTATGCAAGAATTTTAAAACAATGCGAGCATCATTGGTCCTAGTAGCTATGGCTTCTACCCACTTAGATACATAATAAACTGCAACTAGAATATATAGGTAGCCATGAGAAGACATATGAAAAGGCCCCATAAAGTCAATACCCCAGACATCAAAAAGCTCCACTTCCAAGATAGTTTTCATTGAAAGCTTATGTTGTCTAGCAATATTTCTAGTACATTGGCACCTATCACATGATTTGACAAAGGTATAAAAATCTTTAAAAAGAGAGTGCCAATAAAAACCTAACTCAAGTACCTCAGATGCAGTTCTAGTGGGTCGAAAGTGACCTCCATAGGGGGAGGCATGGCATGAATTTAGAATACTTACCACTTCTTCTTGAGGCACATACTTTCTTATTATACTGTCAGCACAAACCTTGTAGAGAAGTGGGTTCTCCCAATGGTAAGACTTAACATTGTGCAAAAATCTCTTATTTTGTTAATAGTTCATGTCAGGTGGTAAATGTCTTCCTGCAAGATAGTTAACTATGTCAGCAAACCAAGACAAACTATCTTTTACCTGATATAGTAGTTCATCAGAGAACGTCTCAACAATGGGGGGACATGAGTTAGCATCCCCATTCTCAATCCTAAACAAGTGGTCTGCAACAACATTTTCACATCCTTTTCTGTCTTTGTTTCTAGATCAAATTCCTACAACAATACGATCCACCTTATTAGCCTAGGTTTAGAATCTTTCTTATCAAAAAAATATTTCAAAGCAGCATGGTCAATATGCATCACTATTTTAGAGCCAAGCAAGTACGATCGAAATTTATCAAGGGCAAACACAATAGCTAACAGTTCTTTTTCAGCAGTAGTATATTTCTGTTGAATACTATCAAGAGTCCTACTAGCATAGTAAATTTTCCTAAACATGTTATCTCTATGTTGGCCTAAAACAGCTCCTAAGGCATAGTCACTAACATCACACATGATTTCAAAGGATTTGACTCCATTCAGGTACAACTTTAATAGGTGCATAAATCAGTCTCTCTTTCAAAGTATTAAAATTTAGTAGACATGCATCATCAAACACAAACTTAGCTTTCTTTTCTAGTAAATTACTCAAGGGTTTAGCAATTTTAGAAAAATCTCTAATGAATCTCCTATAAAACCTTGCACGGCCTACAAAGCTTCTGACTCCCTTCACATTATTGGGAGGTGGCAATTGTTCAATGGCGGCTATTTTTGCCCTATCCACCCCTAATCCCTTTTGAGAGACTTTGTGCCCTAGAACGATGTCCTTCTTGACCATGAAATGACACTTCTCCCAATGTAGAACAATGTTAGCATCTTGACACCTCTGCAAAACACGAGCAAGATTACCAAGACAAGAATCAAATGAAGACCCAAATACAGAAAAATCATCCATGAAAACCTCCATTATGCCTTCAATAAGCCCCTGAAAAATAGACATCATACAACGTTGAAAAGTAGTGGGGGCATTACACAAACCAAATGGCATTCTCCTAAAAGAAAAGGTCCCATAGGGACATGTGCATGTGGTCTTTTCTTGATCCTTAGGAGCAATGACAATTTGATTATAACCTGAATATCCATCTAAGAAGCAATAACGAGAGTAACTTGCAATTCTATCAAGCATTTGATCTACAAAAGAAAGGAGAAAATGATCTTTTCTAGTAGCCCTATTCAACTTCCTATAATCAATGCATACTTGCCATCCTGTCGTCTCATTTTTTTCATTCTTAACCACAGTCATACCACTTTTCTTGGGTACTACTTGAACAGGACTTACCCATGAACTGTCAGATATGGCATAAATGATTCCTGCATTCAAAAGCTTGAGCACTTCTTTCTTAACTACCTCCTTCATGGCGAGGTTAAGTCTCATTTGGTGCTCTACTGATGGGTTAAAGGTATCTTCCATCAAGATTCTGTGCATACAGACCGATGGACTAATACCTTTACGATCCTCAATAGACCAACCAATGGCAGACTTATGATCTCTTAACACTCTCAACAATTTTTCTTCTTCCACAGAGTTAAGATCAGAAGATATGATAATAGAAAAAGAAGATAAATCCTCTAAGAATGCATATTTCAAGTGAGGAGGTAACACCTTTAATTCAAGCACAGGTTTCTCAACATCATTTATTACATGCAAAGGAGCTAGAGGCATAGGTTTATACAGTTTAGTGCAAATTGGCATGTTATCTAACCACTTAGCATATAAAGCAATTTCATCAAAAATAGTATCCACATTCTCAACATCTATTTGCTTTGTTATAGATGGTCATTAGCCAACATAGCCTCTACATGCTTAGAAATAGTATGATCACTTATGTCTATAGCATGGCAAGCACTACCCTCATCATGATGACTCAAGAATTTATAGATATTAAAGACAACATTCTCATCATTTACCCTTAGAGTCAACTTCCCTTGTTGGACATCTATAATAGCCTTCCCAGTTGCTAGGAATAGGCTCCCAAGTATGATAGGAATCTTAGAGTCCTTCCCATGTTCAAAACTACAAAATCTATAGGGAAGATAAATTTTTCAACTTTAACTAATACATCCTCAACAATACCTCTAGGATAAGCTAAGGATCTAACGGCTAGTTGCAAGGTCATGGTGGTAGGTTACACTTCTCCAATATCAGATAAAGGTATTAAATTAATAGAAGCACCAAGATCACAAAGAGCTCTAGTAACATTTAAAGAACCAATAGTGCAAGGTATAGTAAAACTCCCTAGATCTTACAATTCTTGTGGTAGCTTCTTTTGTAGCACAGCACTGCATTCTTCAGTCACGCTAATTATTTCATATTGCCCAAACTTCTTCTTTTTAGACTAGACATCTTTCATGAATTTTGCATAGTTCGGCATTTGCTCTAAAGCCTCAGTAAATGGAATATTAATGTGAAGCTTTTAAATAATTCAATGAATTTGGAAAATTGAGAGTCTATTTCTTTCTTCTTAAAATGTTGAGGATTAGGCAAGGTATTAGGTACAGAAGGTAGAGGGTTAGATGACTTACTTGAAGATGCTGACTCTTTTATCTTTTCTTTTTCTAAGACCTCCTTAGATTCATCTTCTATGATGGGCTCTTGGATGGTCTCTTCTACCTCTTGCTCCTCATCCTCATCATCGATCAAGAGAGTGGACAACTTTTTCCCACTCCTCAAAGTCACAACCTTGCACTCCTCCTTTGGATTTCTTTCAGGACAACTAGGAAACTTACCCTTTTGCATTGTTTGGAGGGAAGTGGCAATTTGGCTAATTTCTACCTCAATGTTGTGAATAAACTTACCATGACTTTGTATGGTGCTTTCCAATGCGGTGGTCCTTCCTCTTGACTCTTTTATGAACTCCACCATCAAGTCTTCTAAGTTTGACTTCTTTTTGGTGTGTGATGGACCTACATTGGAAAAACCGGGAGGACCTTGCAAAACATTTCTATTGTTAGCATAAGAAAAGTTTTCATGGTTCCTCAAGTTAGGATGGTAATGAGTTGGAAGTTGTTGTTGTTGGTGGCCTCTATAGTGTCCTCGATCAACATAATTGGTCATCTCATTGTCTCCCCTTGTTCCAACTCCTTTTGAGTAGACATCTTCGATGCCAAGGTGGCAAAGAATGCTATGGATGGTGGACTTACTTGAGCTTGGCCCCCTGCAATCAATTTAGAAAGAGCATTAGTAAGGAAAGCCATTTGAGCTTTAAGAGAATTTACCTCATCCACCTCATACTATCCGGCGGCTTTTGGGACGATTGGAGAAGACCATTCACATGGCCAATTGTAAGATGCAGTGGTAAAGTTTTCTAGTATGGTATAGGCCTCTTAAGCATTCTTGGAGAAAATTGAGCCTCCTGCAGTGGCATCCAAGATGGATTTTGTTGAGCTTGACAATCCATTGTAAAAGAGTTGAATTTGCAACCAATCCAGGTAGTCATGTTGAGGGCACCTCCTCAAGAGATCCCTGTACCTCTCCCAAGCCTCATATAGTTGTTCATTCTCAAGTTGGCAGAATGTTCCTATCTCCATTCTTAGCCTTTGAGACTTAGCCAATGGAAAATACTTGTTCAAGAATGCTTGACTAAAAATCTCCCATTTGCTTAGTCCTGTAAAGAGAAAGGAAAGAGTCTTAGTTTAATAGCATCATCAAAAACACCATTCATCTTTACCATTCCGCATATCTCCAAGAACGACCGCAGGTGCTTGTGAGGATCTTCATTGGTTCTTCCTCTAAAGGCTAGCTCTCTAGCCATTTGGGTCAACCCCAGTTTCAACTCAAAGTTGTTGACATTGATGAGCACATTCATTACGTCGGGTTGATTTGCCGGTGTTGTGGATTAGAAGTAGTCCCTAATTGCCTTTAGTATCTCCTCCGCCATCTCCTCGGTTTGATTGTGTAGAGCCCTTAGATTCCTTCTATAGGTCCTATCAATCTGGGATCAAGAGGGAAGAGGTTAATATTATCACGAGGCATAAACCGACAAAATTATCAACCAGAATATTATACACCCCAAATTAAGATCTATCAATTCTAATGAATATTAAGCAAATAAAATCGTTCTTTAGATCCCCGACAATGGCGCCAAAAATTTGATGCCCACTTTTCTTGTTAACCGCAAGTGTACGGGTCAAGTTATAATATAAGACGGTGAAGTCGGAATACCATTCCACTGAGGATCCAATTGTGAAGGTTTAGATTACTTAGCTATTATAGATTTGAATCAATTTTATTTGAGGATTGGAATTGAAGTTGTGATTTTGGAAATAAAACTAAAAAGGAAAGCAAATAAACAAGAAACACAAGAGTCAAAAAGAGTTCTAGGGTAATGAATCCTTGTTTACTTCCTCTTGCAATAATCTAAGGTTCATGGATTTTATTGCAATTTTTATGCTTAAGTCCAGAAATATAAATCCAAGTTATTTTCTCTCAAAAACAATATTTTCTCATACAACTCAATTGATTACTAATTTCTTGAAACCAATACAAATTACATGATATTAAGAATAGTCTTTATCAACTTTTATTGTTAACCTAACTATTTTCATGAGAGATTAACAACAATTCTTTGTTATAGATCTAGTTAGACATACAATCTTTCAACCATCATCTAACCTAACATTAAAACATGGTCATTCAACATAAATTTAAGCACAATAACAAAGAAAAGCATAATCATTACAACAAAACCATGAAGAGTCTACAATATCAACATAACTTCTTAAACAATTCATCAAAACCCTAAAACGAAAGAGTTTAGCCACCCATAGCTTGAAGAAACATGTTCAAACAATATAAATAAAGAAAGAGTGTAAAGAAAGGGAAACTCTACTAAAAAGAGTCTCCTGATTGAGGAAGCATCGCCAAGATGTCTTTGGTTTTCACTCGGAACTCGAACGGCACCATGACTCTCTCTCGAACTCTTTTCTCTCTTCCTTGCAACTAACTCACTCTTTGAACTCTGTAATGAACTTTCACTAAATTATCTTCTTCTTGTGTCTCTTGGTGAGTAAATTCGTGATTAGGGCTGCTAGAAACCCTCTAATTTATAGAATTGGTCACCCAAGATTTTTTCCAAAAGTACAAATTCCTCAGAAAATGAAAGATGGCGTTGCGGCACTGACCGACATTGAAAGACGGCGTCGCTACACTAAGCATTATGGAAACCTACCCTCGGCACTATGCCACAGCATCGTGATGGTGGCACTGCACTGATGCAGACACTGCTCTAGAAAAAAAAGTGTCGAGGCAGCGCCGTACCAGCGCCACGGTGCTACCCTATTTTTGACAAATTTGGAGTTTTCTTCACTCTTTCACTGAATTATGGCTCGATTTTGATCTTTTAGTCTTCACTTCTAATTTTCTTTATTTTGACCAGAAAACTACGAGCAAACAAGTGAAATCTAATATAAACTCCTTTAATTTAAGAGAATAGAAATCAGTTTTCAAGCACTTTTCAGTGACAAAAAGTCGAGCATAAATCTTGCAGCACTCCACCACTTCACCTAGCAGCACGACGCTTGTATTGCTCTCCCACAACCCCGTTTTCACAGTTTAGGCTGCTCCCATTTCGCTTGCCGCTACTACTGGAATCGCTTTTGCTTTCTTTTCCTCTAGCTACTAAGATGTTTCAGTTAGCCTGGTTGTATCTTGCCTGCCCATGGATTCAGCAGCAGTTTGAAAGGTTGACCTATTCGGGAATCTCTGGATCTATGCTTATTTTCAACTCCCCGAAGCATTTCGTCGCTTACTACGCCCTTCCTCGTCTCTGGGTGCCTAGGTATCCACCGTAAGCCTTTCTTCGTTTGAACCTTGCCCTTAACTTTAAGGCTATGCCATCCTAAGGTGCTACTAAATGGAAGGATCTTATCAACGTCCATGAATGATAAATCATAGATCGAAATGCCAAATCGAAAAAATGGAGTGTTATCATATAGCTTTGTATCGGCTAAGTTCACGAGTTGGAGATAAGCAAACTCGAACCGTTGACATCCACCACAGGGTAAACCACCGCCTCTCAGGCCCCCGACCGATTCTACCATAGAGGCCAACAATAGACAATAACTCCCCTCCGAACACAACTTACAACTTTCATCATACTGGGGCTCTCTAAAGAGCAACTATTCTTTTCCCACTAAAGTGTTCTAGATGGTTGGGTATAATTTATTTAGGCATTATATTTCGGCTAATTAAATATAAGCATAAGTCTAGGCTTACCAATCCAAATATATTATATTGGATATTAACCTACGACGCCGAGGTGATAAACATTTTAACACTTTATTAAGTAAGCTTATAGAACCGAGTTAACTAAACTCAAGAACTGGCCCGATCTTTAGGTTGCAGGTGTTTCGTAAATTATCAAGTTAAGTACCTCCAACCTTAGACATGATCATGTCAAGTGAGTTTTGTTATTAAAGTTTTATAAGAAACTGACCTATTTTAACTATTAAAATAGGTTTGGAACTATGGTGATTAACCCAAAGTGTGCATGCAATTTATTTTCGTTATAGATTTTAAATGTTTAATTCATTTTATAACAATTATAACATAAACATTTAACTATAACAAACAATCACATACTTGTATAACAATTATATAGCATGCATTTCATTAAATAATATAACATTTATACTAATAATCATGAAAATCTTAATCATGTATACTATACATTATAATAGTTATAACATACTTTCAATGTATGAAACGTGCTTATCCTATGGTGGGGTTTTAAAACTAATATGGCATATTTTATGCACATATCAAACAATTTAATTAAGTCCATTCATAATGCATAAATAATTAAACACATTAAAATGGACCATATCAAACAATTTAATTAAGTCCATTCATAATGCATAAATAATTAAACACATTAAAATGGACCACTTTTGGCATTTTTCTCTAACTAATAACTAAATTGTTACATAAACAGTTGAGAAACAACTTTGAACCGCTCCTAAACACTTTGAATCGACCCGAACTGCTTGAAAAACACTTGAACCAGGCTCCAAGCCACCAAAATCAAGCTGAACTGACTGAAACCACCGAAACTGTTTCAACCCGAACCGCCTCAACCGCTTCTTCAAGGAATTCGCGCTTTTTTGGAAAATTTGAACAGTGTCGTGATGTTGTTGAAGAGCACCACGATGCTCAAAGGCAATATTGACTCTTTGCTTCTCGACCAACTACATTCTTTCCCAATTCTTCAAATTTCAACTTAATTTCAACTCTAATGACTCCAATAAAATTAAAATTTGTTCTAAACTCATTAACACTCATATACAACTTAGAAATTACAACAATTATTACAATACAATGCTCAATTAAATGCCAAAATCGAAATATATCCATTTTAGCTCCCACAACATTCATCTCATGAAAAACACTCACCAAGCTCAAATTAATGCAAATTGAGTGTTCTAGACATGCTCTGATACCACTTGAAAGAGTTTAATTCATGCAAGGGGAAGCAATTGGAACTAAAACACTCTAATTTGCTTCGATTTGAAAGAAAAAATATGACGTTTTTCAAGTTATAAAACAAAAAGTTGGAAAAATAACCTTTGTAGCACCAAACTCTTGCAAATTAACCTTCAATTTGATCACGAACAGGATGTAGACTACCAGAAGTGCCTTCCTTGCTATTCTCTGGTCTTATAACTTGATTATGGGATCAAATTGTGTGAGGAATTTGAAGGGAGTTTGTGGTTTTTAAGAGAATTGGAGAAAGCTTGGACAAAATTCAATATTTCAGCAAAATTATCAAGCAACCAAGAAAAAATTTTCTTTATTAAATATCTCCTATTTATAGCCAAATCCATGCAAATTCAAATTAACCAACAATTGACACTTAATTTGAAGTGTTTAAAAAGAGAGATTCACGGTTTCTTGTAGGGATGACACCAACGATGTGAGAAACCCATTTTCAAAATTGGAATGTTGGAAAAATCCATTAACAGAAATAATTATTAATCTATATAAAGATTAACTTAATTATTAATTAATTATATATAAAATAATAATATTTAATGATTAATTTAATTAAACTATTTAATTAAATAATAATAAATATAAATAACTAATTAAACATTTTAATTAATTATAAATTTATTTTCATATATTAAATTATAAAAGAGCCAATTTGTCAAATCTCGATATTTTAATCATATTTAAATATATACTACTCTCTTTCTTTGTTTAATTCGAAATTAAATAATAAGCTATTAAACTCTTTTAACGCTTTAATTCCCTGAATTGAATTCGAACAGTTCGAATTCATTCATCACATTTGTTTTAAGGTTTGGTCCATAATGAACTAGCAAGGGGACCTAATGGACCTACAGATCATGAGCTCCAAGAATACGAGATTAACTAGCTAAACTCTTTAAGCTAGTTAACCAACATTCGTTAACTACCAGAACACTCCAGTAAAGCCCAATAACTGCACTCTCCTCACTGTAGATATATTTCTGTCCACTTGATATAACCATGAATAGTAAGTCAATCATTCATAAGTTGTTCGTAATCACAGCTAGGTCAAAATTACCGTCTTACCCCTGAGTACTTCTAGTTTCTTAAGTCTCACTGATCCTTTAATGAACAATATGTTTATGGTCCAACCACTAAACTGAGTCCCTCTTGGGCTAGTGAGAGGGTAAGGCCCTTGTTCAAGACCTAAAGTCAATACTTGATGGAACTGTTGGGTTTTATGCCCTAAAACTCGTAGATTGTAAATATAATTATTTGACCGTCATTAAATCATTAATAAAGAGTTATTGATGTGTTACCTCAAAAAGTGTTATAGATTGTTTTTGTTTGTTTTTTCTTAATAACCCTAAATCTAATAAACTAACATCCTAGGTTATTTTATGAGTCTTGAACTGTATACGGGGACATACGGAGATCAATGTTCAAGATACAGTCTAAAGGGTCTATAGTATAGGGATAAGGTTGGGTACATTATCCTTGTGACACTATGGATACGGCACACTTTATATTTGATACAAATGCAATGATTTAACGCGTTCCTGTAGGTGACATGTGAGTGGGGGCATCCTATGCAATGAGTTTGCATAGGATCGAACCATGAAATAGTAATAACTAGATGTAACTCCGTTGATTAGTTAGGTTTCTATTTCAATAGGATGACCTAGGCAACTTAGTCTTAATCCTGAGTATATCATGAACTCATGTCCACGAGGGATTGTTCTTTGATTTGTATGGGTGAGAGTGGTCGTTTCTCGACTCAATATGCCTACTATTTTGGAGACAAGACTGAGTTGGGAGCTGGGGACATAATTATACAAGATGGAATTCACTCATTCACATCTTTAGGATACGTAGATAAGTGTTCCCTTAAGTGGTGTCTTTGGGACTTGAACAAAGGGCCCTACCCTCTCACTGGCCCGATAGGGGTTTCTATTTAATGGTTGGACCATAAACATGTTGTTCATTAGAGGAGCACTGGTACTTAAGGATTTAAAAGTAACCTAGAGGTAAAACGGTGATTTGACCCATCTGGTGTTACGAACACTTGTGAAGGACTAATTTGTTGTTATTGGTCTATATTCATGTACACATAATTATATCTACAATGAGAAGAGTGCAGCTGTGGGTCTTTAATAGAGTGTATCCACGGTTAACGAATATTGATTAATGTGGTTAATGAGTTTAGCCGATTAATCTCATATCGTTGGAGCTTCTAATCTGTAGGTCCATTAGGTCCCCTTCCTAGCTTATAAAGATTGATGAGGTATTTATGTCTTGAATGAAATTTGAAATGTTCAAATTTACTTAGGGAAATAATATAATGTATGATGATACATTATAATATAATGTTTATTTTGAATTTTATAATATAAATTTAATTTTGGATATGATACAAAATTATTTTTTAATGAGAGAATTAAATATTTGAAGGAGTTCAAATATTAATATGAATTAGATTCATATTAAAACTATAGGTTAAAATTAATGTGTATTAGATGCACATTAAAACTATAAGTTATGAGAGAATAACAATTGAATATAATTCAAATGTAGGTTAAATTAAATATGAGATATTTAATTTAATAATTAATAATTAAAGAATTAATTTTCATAATTTATTTTAATTAAATTTGATTAAATTAAATTAAGTTAATTAAAACTATAGGTTATATGGGAGATGTTCATTTAAATATGATTTAAATAAATAATTAAATTATATTTATTTATTTATTTATTTGTTAAATTTAATTAATAAATAAATAAAAAGGTAACTCCTATACGTGGGAGTTACGGTTTACGTAATTTCCCACGTCTCTTACTCTCTCTCCCTAAATATACCTGCAAAAGAAACAAAAAAAAAAAAAAAGAGTTATTCTCTATCGTTTTTTTTCTCTATGATGTGCTTTCTGTTTTTACCAAAAAGATCAAGATCAAGGATCCATAATCCTTACCTCATCCCTCAGAGAATAGGAGAGGTTCGTGGTGGTCATGTTCAGAGTCAACAATGAAAGTAAGTTTCTATCTCTAATCCATGCTTAGCCTAGAAAGTTTTATGTAATTTTCCAATGTATTGGTATTTTAAAATCCCAAATATTTTGAATTTGGTTCTATACCTCGTTCGCTGTGTTAGAGATTTCAATCTTTTCAGGAACAATTTATCTACTATCCTTAAAACAGGTAGGAGTGAATTCCATTTGGCACCCTATGTCCCTAACTATCTACCCGGTCTTACTCCTGAAATGGAAGGCTTACCGAGTAGTGAAATCAGGCTACTCTCACCTATGCAGATCTAAGGATAATCCCAAATAAACAGGAGTTCATAGTTAGCTCAGGATTAAGACCGAATTATCTAGATCATCAAATTTGAAAAAAAAATTAGTTTTAACAGTAAACAGAGTTATAAGGTAAAACAAACATTTCATGGTCCAGTCTTATGCAAACTCATTCCACAGGACACCTATACTTGGATGTCTCTACATAAATGATTCAGGATTATATCATTTGTATCAAATTCAAAGTAGGTTGCATCCAATAGTGTCTCCAAGATAAGGTACCCAACCTTATTCAAATACTGTAGACTATTTTGGCTATTTACTCGAACTTGATCCACTTTTATGTCTCCACATAAAGTTCAAGTAATCATACTATTGCTAGGGGTTCTTAGTTTATTGGATTTACGATTATGAAATCTTAATTCAACAGCAACTTTATTGAATAAACATCAATAACAACTTTATTGAAAAATAGTATTCAGATTACTGTTTACACACTACGAGTTTTAGGACATTCAGCTCAACATTAACTATGCTCGTTTATAGTCTAATTTGATGAAATATAAGTTGTAATATCAAATGCAAATGAGATGTAACATCAAATCTATGTTTAAAACAAATCAACAATAGGGATAATGATAAAAATAATTTTAAAACCATGTATTTTAGTTAAGATTAAGAGAATATATAATATAAATATAAAAAGTGAAGGAATTAACAACATGATAGCAGAAGCAATTTGGATCTAAATCACTTTAATTGCATTAATTTTGAGGATTAAACATACATGTTCTAAGAACCGAAAACCAGGGGAGAGAACCTTACTTGTTGTAGCTCAAAATTGAAACTATCTTCTCCACGATTTTGATCACAAACACTTCGTGGACTACCACAAGAGTCCTCCTTGTTATCCTCTGGCCTTAGAATGGATTGTGGGATCCAAATCTTGATGAATTTGGAGCAAATTTGAGAGAAAATACAGTTTGTGAGAGTTCTGGGTATTCTTGAATTTTCAACAAAATTCAACCAAAATCATCACCTCAATTCCAACAATTCTTCTATTTAACGAAGAAATTTAGCTAAACTTCTTAGCTAAGGAATCGAGTCTTTACTTAGTGATTAAGGGACTATAAAAAGAGGTGGAAGATGGAGGTGAGGTGAGCTTCAAAAGCCCTACCTCCAACTTCTATGTTTACTTAGTGATTTTATAGATATCGAGCACCTAAGCGGCAAATTTGGGCATTAGAGTTGAAATGGAAATAAAACGGGCCAAAATAAATCTTAATTGCATCAATCGAGAAGAGAGAGTTAAAATGACTAAAATACCCCTAAAGCTGCAACGTAGGCTCAACGCTTTTTTTTAAAAGAAGATTTTTTAAGAAAGGCCTTGTCGTTGCGGCACGCGCAGAAACCTGAGAGCTCTAAAGGTCATGACCCATAGCATTGTACCCTAGTGTCGCGGTGCTAATTCGAATTCCATAAAAAGATCTTTAGCCGTCTAGGGTTTTCATCATTTGACTCCAGCCGATTTCTACACAATTTCTCTTTATTTTCTTTTGCCTTTAAATTATTTATATATCCAAACAGTACCTCGATGTCTATGATGAAGATTATGGGCTAAGAAACTCGTTTTAGCTTAGACATAGAGTTAATTTCTCAGTTTTGTAAGACGTGTGAGATTTTTGATAGCTTTATATAATTCTTTATATTGAATTTGATTCTTTCTCTGTGTTTGCATGTTTCTTGAATATGTATTTTCATGATTGTCTAACAAACTTGAGTGATGATTCATAATCAGTAGCTAGGAATTAATCGCAATATGTGACATATAATTGCACCTTAATCTAAAAGTAGCAAAAGACTTGTAATTTGTTGTTAATAACAAATAACATTGATTTTTCAACCTTGAGGAGAATCAACTTGAATGTTTAATGCAGCGTTTTCGGTTGAATGTTCAACTAAGCGATTCCCTAATCTTATTGTGGTTAACCAAATTAATTAGGACGTGTTTCATCTAGTTAATTTAGCTAAATAGATAATTTGGTCACTTACCTAGCATTTCTAGGTAAGTTGGCTAAGGTAATATAAGATATAATTTGATAAACCTAAGATCAACTTACAAGCTGGGGATAACTCGAAAGTCTAAGCTAGGTTTTTCATTATCAAATTTCAACTCTACAATTTTTTTTCTTGCAATAAAAAATCTCTTCCAAAACCCCTTGTTTCGATACTTCGAACTGTTAACATTTTACTTGAGAAACTCCCCGGTTGCCTGAGAATTCAACCCATATTATTAGTACTACAGAGTTAGATAGGAACATAATTATTTAATATGGAGTCTGCGACAACTTCGGTCGATCAGTCACTTGTCACAAACTCAATCAAGCTTTTGTCTACATTTCCTATTGCACTAGATACAACACACTCCCCTGTCCCCCCACACGCACCAATTTGGTTTTGTTTTTCATTATCACCAAATCCTTTGTTATTTGTAAGTGATTTATCACAAAGTAGATTGTGTTTTTCACTTATCTAGATGGGTTCTAATTTGATTATGCTTTATAAAAAGGGCACAACTACTTGCTGCAAAAATAAGTTGTTGGTTTGTTGTTTGGGCATCGGTGTTGGTTCTACCTTTAGTTTTGGATTATTTTTTATGGTAATGGTTAAGGACTACTTTGTTGGTTTTGACTATGCTTTAAAAACTTAGTAGGAAGTACTACTTGTCTTCCACCAAGAACTCCAATTGAAATTCTGACGAACGCTACATCAAGTGGAGAACGAGAAAACTGCCCATAAGATGAAAATTGAAGAAGATAGTTAGTAACAGCTTTCCTTGTTGCTAGTTTGAGATAACAATTGTACCAAAGGGGTGAAAGGGATGCTTCAAAAAAAATTTAAACTTTTTAAACAACTTTAAATCCACATTAAAGCAATTTAAACAACGAAATAATTAGCAACAAAAATAAATAAATTGTAGAAATTTTATATTAGTTCAAAATTTCTATTCCATTCCCTAAAATTTTTTATTGGGTATTTTACTGCACGAATTCTCTTACGAGTGAGAACCATATTTACTGCTCTTTTTACAAGTTCAAGAATCAAACCATAACTGATCTTTTTGTAGGTTTAGGATCCAACCTACATATCCTTTTTCAATAGGTTCAAGATCAAACCACTACAATCAAATCATTTTTCAAGTTCAAGGATTAAACCATTACACTCAAACTCAAGGTTAACCCACACCTTAATACAAAATTCCAATTTAAATGATAAAATTGAAATCCGACAAAAAAAATAACACTCAAAAGTGTAGAAATACAAATTTAGGCACTCAAAATAATAGTTACTTTCTCAAAAATAAATTTCTCTCACAAAATAATTTTTAGAGTATGAAGCTTTGAAGGAATGGTCAACAATAGAAAATTGAAGAGTAATTTTCAAAATGATTGGGAGGTGAGAGATTTATTAAATGAAAAATTATTATAAATAGAAAAAATATCAAACTATTTACAAATATGGAGAAAGTTTACTATCTATCAATGATAGATCGCGATAGACTTCTACTACTTAAGTGATAATAGTCTATAGCAGTCTATCCCTGAAGGGATAGAAGTCTATCACAGTCTATCACTAATAGGTAATGAAAATTTTCTATATTTATAAGTAGTTTGACACATTTTGCTATATTTGAAAACAACTCTTTATTAAAGGAGAGTGGAACATGAAATTTAAATAGAAATTGAATTTGAATATAATAATAATAATAATTTTTAAGCAATTTGACTTCTGGTCAGTTTTTTTAAAAACTTTTAAATCCTTCTAGTCAATTCGAAGAGCGCCATATGATATGATTTGAGCTTTTGCCACATGTGTACGATCTATTCAGTGCACAATTTTACGTGAATGGTCCATGTGCGACGTCATTGACACATAGGATTTGTCTCTCAAATCTTCTTTTGGCTACAACTTCTTCATTTAATGTCCCATTTGAATGATTTAACGTGCCTTAGAATCGGCTCTATGCTATGAACACATTAAAACACTAAAATATCTAGTAAACAAATGTTTGTTATCATAAAAGAAACATGGTATGCTTGAAGCTCATAAAGCTAACATGAAGAACCCCCCTCGATTCTTAATGATCCAAATACCTTGAATAAGTTGTCAAAGAAATGATTTGATTGATGTAACTGCTCAATTTTGTAAAATTTAGGCCTCATGAAGCTTTGTGTATAAGAATAAATTAGAAAGTGTACATGAACAAAGGGGGAGTAGTTTTTGTATAATATACATCGTGTGTAGCAGGTGATAGCATACTTTTGTATATCTAATTTTTTAGGAAAGGCCACAACTTCAAGACAATGTACCTATTTAACTTTAATGATAATTTGAAGTTGGATAATGGCTCTTTTATATATATTTATCTTGCTTAAGTTTGATGAATATATTTAAGTTTGGAAGTATTTTAGGAACGACAACTACTTGTGAATTGATGACAATTCACAATTAAGCATTTTTTGTTCTAAACCATTCAAATCATAAAAGTTTATGTCAAATAACATGTAACCTTAACTTAAAATATGTAAATATTGTTATTTGTGATCAACTCAACCATTCATTCAAACTCCATTCACAATATAGTTAACAACTTGATACCTTGAAAGCTTGAAATAACATCTTTAGAGTCATACCCAAAAAAAAAAAAAAGAAAAAGAAAAAAGAAAAAAGCAAAAAAAGATTGGTTCCCCTCTTCTACAAAAATTATTTAATTAATCTAACCACATTTAACATAATTAAATCCAACGACTAAATAAAACTTACATTAAGCAACTTGTTAGCATCCGCGAGCTAAATATTCATTTTCCATGATGTTCAACACAAAAACCTTTTCTTCCCACTCCAAAATCTCTTCTTATTTGTTGTGGTATCACAAGTTTTTAAGATCACCTATGCTTTTATGGTACCATTCACAAGAATTGCAAGACTAGTTTCCTCCTACAATGAAACCCATCAATCTTTGTAAACCAAATCTACAAAATTTTAGTAAGAAAAACTTTGAAAGAATCAACTATACAACTTTTAATTTGCACATCCGAATTACCCAATAATTTACACATCTAGATGAACTCCTAGAGGGATTTTCGTTCATCTCTAGCATACTAATGTGTCCAAAATAGCACAATTGATGGGTTCTTGATGACATACATTGAATCTTGAGGACTTTACAATACAAAAATTCGAATAAAAATTGATTAAAAGAATGCTAAATCAAATCTATCATTTTAGCCATTCGGCTCATACCTTTGTTGGTTCATTTGGTTGGTTGGAATTTTAGCCATTACATCGTGGCCCTAGTGTGAATCTCGTAATCAGTATGGAGTTTAGGGTTTCATTAAATGTTGATTGGTTCCAAATATTTGGACAATGCTAAAATTCATTAAAAACAATAACAACAACAAAGAATAAGGCAAAATCAAATCTTGGAGGCCTTAACTTTTAACCATTTTCTTCATCAATCTTGCATAGGGTATGTTTCCAACTTCCACACAAGGTTTATTCTATGATGTTTTTGTACGTTCATCTTCCACAAGGTTCGCAAATCAAATCTTGCCCTATTTTTGTTATATTCCCTCTTCCGAATCCATAAAATTATGGTTTCCATAATTTTTTGACACCTCATTCGTCCACCTTTTCACTTTTTCCATGTCATATAGGTGTAGGTCAAGAGTTAATGGCTACATTAGTGTTCAGTTTGTTTTATTAACGGTGAGGATAGCCTTGAATAGATTTTTAAAGTAAAACATTTCAAAGTTGAGGGGTATTTTTGACATAAAATTTAAAGTTTAATGGCATTTTTTATAATTTAGCCTAATTAAAATCTTAAACTAATATTTGTATCAAATTTTGTGAGTGATCAATTTAGACTCTCGGTCATGATTTCCTTTGAAAATTAAATCACTGTCATGCATCATTTGTAATTGTCCATTTTATTAACCCGATATTTGAAAGGATCTACAAACATATAAGAATTGATGCACGGATGATTTTCAAATGTAGTCTTAACAAGAGGTTTAAATCAATTCACATATAAAAATTTAGAAGTTCAAATGATATAATTGCAAATCACACATGATACTTTTCGTACATAATCTAAAAGATGGTGTAATCAATACAATTACACAAGTTCAAGCTTTAAATTGAATTTTAAATGATACTACAAAATTTCGAGGTATAAATTGATATTTTTTTCTAAAACTTATAAATAAAAATGCATACATATTCGATTAACGAGTGAGGACAATAGGGAGAGGCGAGTGAGAATAAAGTTAAAAGATGCAAAACCCTAACCCCATCAAACCTCCATTAAGGGGTTATCGTAGCTTTCAATACAGCAGAGCAACCAAATTGTAAGCTGAAGTTGAAGACATCTGCATGTGCTTTCAACGTTACATACACACACTTGACACTTGTAGTTGTTGGCTGCTTAGTTGTTCCAAACAGCAATTTTGTCTCCACACATGATGCTTTGACTCATCTCTTTTCTTCGAGTAATTTAAGAAGATCATGTCTTTTCTTTCTAGGGCCTGTAACAATGCTTATGTGAAAACTATATCACTAGTATATTGCCATAAAATATAAATAAATAAGTTGCGGTCCTAATGATAAGTCCTTCGAAACTTTATTCTAAGAGTTGATAAAAAAAATAACACACACACATATATATATATATGCATATAACTAATATAGATTTACTATTTCTTGACGCTATAGATATATTATATAATACTTGTGAGTTCAATAGTTCGATCACCTTTGTGAGCTTGTGGCAAGATATTTCTTCAATTATTATGCTTACATATTAATGATGAGAACTCAAAAATATATATTAATGATAAGAATATTGCCAAGAAAATATATATATATATATGCATGCGCTTTTGAGTTTATTATTACTTTTATTCATCTTTCAATTATATCTTTTTGAACTTTGAAAATTTCTCTTTTAACCTTTCAATTTTAAAATTGTTTTAAAAGTAATTCTTAAAGGGTTGTTTACTCTTCGAGAATGTAGATAACCAAAATGATTAGATGCCTAGAATTATAGATGTCCAGAATTACAGATGTTGTCCTAAATCCTTAGATAATCATATTTATTTTGTACAAATGTTTTTAAAGATATATAAGAATACTTATTACTGTGTTTGTTTTTTAGATTTCTACTTGGAAATGTCCTAAATTTACATCATGTTCTAAAAATGCCCTTACGACTATTCATTAATTTATAATTAATTAATATAAGTTGAACTTATATAACATATTTATTTTTTATTATTTGAATTTCTTTTAAATTAATATAGTTTTATTATTTTATTTGTTATTTTTTTTAACAAAATGATATATTAATTTAACATATTTTATAAAATATATATTAATTTGAATTTGAATTTGGATAGAATAAAGAGAGTGAAATACATAGTTCACAATACTTATTTTAATTAAAATGAAAATAAAGAAGAGTGATATATATGAAAAAAAAAAAGGTTAAAAGGGTAAAAAGAGGATGCCCTAAACACGTGAATCCAGAAAATGAATGTTTCAGGAGGCTATCCAAAACTCTCAAGATACCCTCCATAAGGGCACCTAGGATGCTCGGGAATCTCCAGTGGCCTAGGCATCTTACGTTACTGCAAAATAAAAGCAGTAATTCAGATGCCCACTTCATAAGATTCTACGAAACAAATGACCCCTAAAAGATTTTTCTCATCTACAATTATGGTAATAAATTGACGTGATAATTAATATGTAAAATTTTAAGACATATATGACACCATTTACAACATCTAATTAATTGATGTAACAACTAACGTATATGAAATTACTGTAAATGATGTAACGAGTATTTTTTGGAGTTAAAATGAACGATAAAAATAATCTTAATACTCTATATATAGTTGAAATTGAAGTTTTAAATGACGTTACATTTATTTCTTATTTTTATACATCATTAGTTGAAAGATCAATTTTCATAAGTTGAAATAATTCCAAAGTTCAAACAGAAACTTTTCCAAATTTTGACATATTATGAAAAGCTTTCAATGATGAGATCATGTGTGGGCTCTTTGGCATGGAAGAATTCCTTCCGCAATTTTCTAATGCTTGTCATTTTCGAAAAGATTTCTTCATTATTTGAAGGGCTTTACTATTTAGAGATCAAATTTATTTGAACAGTGGTTTTTGTTAGTGTGATATGTTGGAAAGTCGAAGAATCTTATGATTACATTTTCTTATTAAATTGTCGTTTTTAAGTAGGTGCATCTAGGAGAACGGTTCTCGTCGTATAGGATTGTGGCTCACTAACGAGCTTTCGTTGGATCAGTTGCAAACTCTAGAGGTAAGATGTCATGGAAACAAAGGCTGTGACGGCTTCTTACGAATGAGACGCGAATGAATCAAATTATATCGACATCATAGGGATTCTCACACTACGTAGGTATGAGATAATATATACGAGTATAACTAAGTGGATAAAATAAAACATCAATGAATTACTAATGCATAACTCGATGTTTGATCTTTTAATTAATAATTTCTTTACCCCCAAGAGGGAGGTGTATAGTTTAGAAAAATAACAACCCTAATAACAAAATAATAATAATAATAATAATAAATATGTATTTTAACAAAATCGGTAAGTTGACTCACTAGCAACCCTAATAACAGTAATGACACATTAGGTCTCATTTTAAGGTCTTTTCTTTCTCAAGGATCTGAATTGGAATGGAACATGCTAAATAAATAGAGAAATATTTGGGTGCATCTTCACCCATCTTTTTATAGGTAATCTAAATCTTTAATCACTAAATATCACGTGACAAACTTTTATTTATATATATATATATATATTATTTTTTTATCTTTTGTGATTGAGAGAAATGCATAGAGATGAGGCTTACTTGGGAGTTGAAGTGATAAACTTGTAAGTTGAAATTCAAAGCAAAGAAAACAATTTTCAAAGCAAAATAAATCATCTTTGTTTAATTTTCTTAAATTCTTTTAGGCCCTACTTTCTTTGTTTCAGGATTTAAGACATGTGAGAAGGATTGAAGTGAAAAAGAACAGAAGGAAGCTGAAAATAATGTGTGGTTTATTTGTCCATGCCACAACTGTTTGTAGCTACACAATGGTCGAGTTGGGGAGCGGTTCATGAAGCAGAGTAGAGCTTATTAGGCCTATGCTACGACTCCAGACCAAGCTGTCCAGAGATTCATGCGTGCTATTGCCCCCAACCTCTATCCAGCGGTCCCAATCTTCCCCTCCGCTATATTTGGTGATCCAAAGTCACAAAAAGACCAGAACAATGATGATGACCATGACATTCCTGCTTCTGTTTAGTCTCTTGTTTAGGTTGGTTTTTATTTATTTATTTATTTTGCTTTTGTTGAGAAATTTGGATAGTAGAACGAAGAGTTAAAAACAAACAAACGAATGAGTGACTTTTTGAGCGATGAATTTAACGATCATGTACTTCTTAGGTGCTTTGTGAAGTGACCTTGGTGATGAAAGCCTAAAGCATATCTCTTGCCCCAGCATGCCCTAGTTTTTAAAGTTCAAAAATTTCAAAACCAAAAGTCTCCCTTATCTTTTGTACAAAACCTCCCAAGGGCAGCCTTCCCCGTGTTTAAATTGGCCGGCACTGGAGAACTTAGCCTACATGTTTTGCTTTAGTGTTGTTGTTCTAAGACTGTAATTTTATATGCTCTATGTTCATACAAGTTTTCCTGTATTTAGTTCAAGTATAAATTAAACACGAGGTTATTTCGGTGAATCCAAGGTTGAACACGGAGACTTTGACTAAGAATAATTTGTGTGTTACCAGTGAGTGATTTTTTGCTAACTTAAAGAAGTAAGATTGTGAGTTTAAAAACTGTAAATATGCAACAAGAACAGTGAACATGGATGGATGTGTGGTGCACAACAGTTTACCAACAAAAGGGATCTATGAATCAGAAAAGAGAGTTAAGGGTAGCTATCATATATCCTTTGAACTTTCCTTAAATTTATTCCATGCTCTCAATCACATTTGAGTCTCACCTCCTGGTGGATGAGCCACATAAATCATATTTATATGATGCATGCCTAGAGTTTAATTGAACATCAAGTTATATTTATTTCTAAACAAACTTCTTACTTTGCTTGATGAAATCCATAATAACTTACTCTCTCAAGCTGTTGTTTATAGTTATTTCTTTCCATTAGCTAAATGGAAACAAACAATAAGTTCAAACAAATTAAGCAAAATGGACTGAGTTCTAAGTTTGGTTCGTCAGTGTCGCTAGTGTCCGAGATGACGGGAAGCAGCTGACGTCCTAAAAAAGGATTAATTTTAAAATAAAATAAAATAAGAGTCCCCACCAATCTTTTTTACGGTGTGATTGGACACCAAAGTAAAATAAACAATTTTTAATTAAAAAACAAAAATGGTCTGTGAAAACTAGAGTTGAGTTCGGGAGTCATTTGTGTATGGGAAAGGTATTAGCACCCCACGACACCCGTTTAGAAAACGGTGGCTAAATTTCAAATCTTGAATTGAAAATATTCTTTAATTTTTTTCTTTTGTAAAAATAATGTCTTATTTTACTCCTCATTACTTCAATATTTGAGGTAATGATCCCATAAAATAAGTGGGACAAATCCCATCAATTTGACTATATTATAATTGAGAAAAAATTCCTCACCTCAAGAAATTGAGAAATTATTACATTTTCTCAAAATCTATCATAAGATAGTCTTTAAATAAAAGAAATAAAAGAAATGTTTTTAAAACATTAATTAAATTTATTTTTTCTTGAAATCAAATCTCGAACTCCCAAAGATGTGATCTCTCGCCTTAAGAATTCTAGGAAATCGGGCTCTCAAATTTCATAGACTCCATCGTAGGATCTTTTTAAAAGAAAACGTTCTTAAAAACAAGTTATTAGAAAAATAATTGATTAGATAACCTTTTGAAATGATAGATCAATTTTTGAATGTTTGAAAACACAAAAAATGTAATTTTAAAGAAAAGAAATTTGAATGATTTAGAAAGCGTCTTGTGAAAGATTTTAAAAACTTAGATAAATTAAAATTAGAAGAATTTTAAAACTTTGAGAAATTTAAATTAGGAAGATTTAAAAACTTTGAAAAATTTTAATTAGAAATCAAATAAGACTTAATATGAACATTATATAAGAAAAACATAATTAAAAAAAATATCATAATAAATTAAGCAAACATAAAAGGGCATAATAAAAATTTAATAAAAATACATTGGAGATCGACCTCGGACTCTCAAAGAATCGATTCCTCACCTTAAGAATTTTAGAAAATCGGACTCCCAAATTTTCTAAATTCAGTCGTTAGTTATTTTAAAATCATTAACAACAAGATATTAATTAGGCTATAACAATATGTTTATCGACTTTAGAACATGATGAATGTAGATTTAAAAAAAAATTGAAATTAAATACCGTGCCAAAACTAAAATATATAATCTAATTTACTCAAGAGACTTAGTTTAGGAAAAAAATTTAAAAAAAAAAAATTTATAACCTAATTTACTCAAACTTTCATCTCTTTTTCTTTTAATTTTCGCACTTTATTTTTCCTTTCTTCAATAAAAGAAACTAAAAAATAACTCACAAGGAGGAATAAGATGAACAAAAAAAAAAGGGGGAGTAAATATAAATTGAAAATAACATGGAACAAATAATAACAATAGACTTAAAGCAAATGTAAATAAAGGTAGACAAAAACTACATGAAATAAATAAAATAAAATAAAACAGATAATGAAGAATTAAGAAGCGTAACAAAAAAAAAATCTTTAATAACTCTACTCTTCTTTTCAGGGTACTCGAAATAGAAGAAACCGAAAACACTAAACCACTTTGTTGAATGAGGCATAGATCCTTGGAACAAAATCCTACCAAATGCAACCTCCAACTAAGTGGCAAAATTTTGATGGGTTCTCGAGGGACTTGAAGAAAAAGGAAAAGACAATATGAAGGCTCTCTCTAGGGTTTGTTTTTTTTTTTTTTTTTTCTTTTTGGTGTAAAGAATCCCTTCAAATGACCAATGATCACCCAATTTATAGAAAAATCAAAATTCTTTAATTTAGGTAAAGGATCAATCAAATTATCCTTAAAAGGAAAAAAAATAAAATTAATTATGTGATTGATTTGGTTTTTGATTTTCCCAAAATTGATTAAATACAATTTTTCCATAAATAAAAGATCTCATCATTCCAATTATATTCTCCCTCCATAAAAAATGTTAATTACTCAAAATTTTATTTATTATTTATTTGTTTTATTTTTGAAAATACGCTCGAATTAGAAATAAACATAATAAATAAGTAATCGAATTAGGCTGCATAAAAATAGGTGGCAACAATAAAAAAGAGGATAGTTTTACTCCAACCCTTGAAAGATTTAGATACCCATGGTATTAAAAGTGAAAATGGAAGAGAAGTAAGGAGTGAAATACATGATAAATGAATATATTAAAGGACATGCTCACAAAACTAGTGACAAAGCAAAAATTAAGACTAAGAGTTATTCACAAGAGGAATTACAATTTTGCTTGATGCTTCAAAGGTGGAGACTGTTAAAAAGAAGTAGGGTTAGTTACCGTTCTTGAAGTCGTCAAGTCACTGGGCATTAGCAACTCTTTACTCCTATAAAAGGGTCCTTGTGTATTACCCTCAGATGCGAATCTCAAAACCTGTATTTTGTTCTGTAAATTTACTCACCTTGTATCCCTTATTCTCCAACAGCCAATAAACTGAGTTCCTCTTTACGATGGATGTAGGCTTTAATGTCGAACCACTTTATTTCCTTGTGTCCTCTCTTTCTTGCTTCTTCTTTCTATCTCTTTCACTCCACTTCTTCATGATCTGTTCCTTCCAGCACTAGCACCCAAGCATCCGTGTAATACAATTGATCAACGATGACTGGCGTCCCTTTCACAATCTCCTAACATATACTTTGCTATATATGTAAATAGTGTGGTGTCCTTCAAGTATGGGCTACATACCAGTACAAGTGTGGACTAACCCTCCCAATTTTGTAGGTATTGACGAACTGTGGCGACCTTGCTGATGCTGAAGAGGGAGCGAAAAATTAGAATTATGTCATTAATTTTTAGTTTCTTTTCAATGTGAGTTTGTTTCTTAATTGTGGACCTTGTCGTAGTTTCAAGTTGTGTTTAATTGCTTGAGTGAGAACTTGTAGTACGTTAGTTTGTTTATTATGTTTGATTTCCCTATTAGCTTAAGTATGATTAGTTTGAGCAAGTAGTGTTGAATTTGGTTAAGTAATTGATTTGAGTAATAGTATTATGGGAATTTCGGACAATCTGTTGGGAAGAAGTTGATGTTTGAATGTTATTGGGAGTGTTTCTTTGAAACAGGTGATAACAAAATTTTGGTTTTGTTGTGGTAGCATTTTTATGCTGCCGAAATTTTCCTAAAATAGAAGAGATAGCAAAGTTAGTTGTATGTCAAATTTGGGTAATGTTCCCAATCTAGTATGAAAATTTGGGGGCGTTACAAAAACATAATTGCATCCCTGCTTTTATCATTGCTTGCCTATTGCTTTTCACAACATTCAATTCAAACATATTTTATTCTACATTGGTTATTTTTGGTCACATTGATTGCATTGATTCAAAAGAACCTAAATTCAAACTAGTCATGTGAAATTTGACACTTGGAATACTCCAAAATTTATTACTTTCATTAATAGTGTATACTTATCACTCGTACATAACCGGTCAATCATATTTTTGGTGTCGTTGTCAAGGACTAAAGAAATTTTTGTTTATTTTCTGACAATGGTAGCCAATGCGACCACATTGACTCTATCTCAATGAGAAATTTAACTTTTTGTTTGCTATTTGTTTTGCAAGGAAAAGTTGGTGCATGAGTAGAAGGCCAGTTCTTTTTTTAGCCTGATTTTGAGATATAAAAAACTTTTCATAATAGAAGGAGAAATTAGAGACAAAAGTGTCGAAAGTTAAAAGAGTTGAGCACACAAGTGGATTTAGAGGAAGTTGCATTTCTTTAACAAGTTGAATCTGCTAGAAGATGATCTTCTTCACCCTTCTAGAAACAAAGTGTAACAAAATGGCGATTAACAACACAACTAGCTGCACAACCGCAAAATCCTATCTTCATTGGATGGAGTAATCGGAAATTATGCAGCACCTATGTCTCAGACTCCTGATACCAAAATTCTTTGACCTTCCAATTGAGGCTACAACATCTGAAATGAAGCCCCTTATATTCAAAATGTTAAACTTGTTTGGCCAATTTGTTGGATTGCCTCATGAAAACCCCCCAAAAGCATCTTAAGCTTTTTATGAGAACTTTTCATTCTTTCAAAGTAAATGGAGTTACTAATGATGCTCTGAAATTAAATTTATTTCCCTATTCTTTGCAGAGAGAAGCCAAAGCATGGCTAGACTCACTTCCGCCTAACCCAATCACTACATAGGTCATTCTCTAGAAACGTTTTTTTGGAAAAATACTTCCCACCAGACAAGAATGTCCAATTCAGAGGGGAAATCGTAGCTTTCAAACAAGCTCCAACTGAGTTAGTTGATGGCGTATGGATTCAATTTCAGAAGTTGTCATGGAAATGCCCACATCATGGACTACCAGCGTGTATTCTTATGGAGCAGTTCACAATGGGTTAAATTAAGCCTCAAATATGTTGGTTAATGCCTTAGCTGGAAGATCTTTGTTTAAGAAATCTGTGAATGAAGCAAACGAGATCATGGACACAATAACTAACAACAACCAAAACTGGGTGATGTTGAAACAACAGCCATAAAAACAGTAGATAGAGTACAAGACATTGATACGCTTGCATCAGCGAAATCAATAATTTGCTACTATAATACAAAATCTTGTACTTGGTCTACAATTTGTTGCTGGTGTGCAAATAGAAACTCTGATCCTTAACTGTGATTTCTGTACTGAAAATCATTTAACAGATAATTGTATGTATAACGCATAATCTGTTTGCCATGTAGGTTTTCAAAAAGCTCAACAACATTGGGCTCTTTATTCCAATACCTATAATCCAAGATGGAGAATACACTCAAATTTTACCTGGGGGCAGTCAAATGGTGGCACCAATACATCTTGACAAGGTACACAACAAACACTACTAGGGTATCCCCTAATAACTCAACTACTACCAAAAGCACAACCACTAGTAACACCACCAGCCCATAAACCAAATAGGGAGAGCCTTTTGAAGGAGTACATGACGAGAAATGACTTAGGGTTAAGGAATTTGAAAGTCCAAGTGGGACTATTAGTTAAAGAAATTAAGAACAGGCCTGTGGGGACCCTTCAAGCAATATAGAGAGTCCACAATGGAGTGACAAAGAGCAGAGCAAAGCGGTTTGGACTATGAAGGCCTAGTGCCGCCAGTTGAGTAGAAGCAACAAAAGTCTGAGAAAAAAGATGAAGTAAAGGAACCAACATCTGAACTGCAACAGAAAGTTGTGGAAGATAAGAAAGATAATACTAAAAATAAAAACAAGGAAGATGCACCAGTAAATTCGAAGAAAAAAGAAGCAATTTCAATCTATCGACCACCAATTCCATTCTCGCAAAGATTCAAAAAGGCTAGTCAAGATACGCGATTCAAGTTCTTTGTCGTATTGAAGCAACTTCACATAAATATTCCATTAGTAGAAGCTTTAGAAGAGATGTTGAATTACGTTAAGTTCTTAATAGATATTTTATCAAATAAAAAGAAAACTTTCGGAGTATAAAACGGTGCACAAACTAAATGTGGTATTGCGCTGGTAACCAGCAAGATCCCCCCAAAATTGAAGGGTCTCAGAAGCTCTACATCCTTGTGTTCAATTGGAGGAAGAACTTTGGGAAGAGCTCTGTGCTACCTCGGAGCCAGGATCAACCTGATGTTGTATTCAGTCTTTGCTCAATTAGGAATGGTGAAGTGAAGCCAATTACAGTAACATTGCAAACTAGCAAATGTTCAATTACCCTACCAATTGAAAAATTGAAGATGTATTAGTGAAAAGTAGATAAGTTTGTATTTTTGGCAAACTCTATAATTTTAGACTATGAAGCTGACATGGAAGTACCAATCATTCTAGAGAGACCTTTTCTAGCGACTGGAAGAACACTCATTGACGTACAGAAAGGAGAGCTAATTATGAGAGTTAACAATCAACAAATCACATTTTAATGTGTTGAATGCTCTTAAATTTCAAGGGATGTGGACGAATGTTCTTTCCTTGAAGATACTAATGAATTGTTTTCTAGTATGGCGAAATTGCTAAGTGAGGTTTAAAAGAGTCTTCATAGGCCGATGACAATGCAGAAAAAATACAGAGAGTTATTGTTGTGTAAGTTGCAGCAAAAACAAAGATCAAAGAAGAGGTATCGAGATCTATGAAGCCATCCATTGTGGAATGGCCAAAGTTGGAATTGAAGTCGTTGTCGTCTCATCTAAAATATACATATATTAGCAATGATAAGATTCTCCATGTTATTATTGTAGCATAACTATCTAAACATCATGAATTATCTCTTTTGTAGGTGGTACAAAAACATAAACAGGCAATTAGATGGACAATTGTTGATCTTCAAGGGAATTAGCCCATCGTTTAGCATGCACCTCATCAATTTGGAAGGAGCTAGAAATTCTATGGAGAGTTAGAAGAGATTGAACTCGATCATGAAGGAGGTCATCAGAAAAGAAATTTTGAAATGACTAGACATAGGAGTTATATACCCGATTGTCAACAATACGTGGTTGAGTTCGGTACAATGTGTCCTGAAAAAAGGAGGAATTACTGTAGTCACCAACGAAAAGAATAAGTTAATCCCAACTTGAATAGTCACACGTTTGCAAGTACACATGAACTACCGAAAGCTTAACAAAACCACCAAGAAGGATCATTTTTCATTGTCATCGATCAAATGCTAGATCGATTGGTAGGGAAAGAATATTACTACTTTCTGGATGGACACTCTAGATACAATCAAATCACCATTGTTCTAGAAGATCAGAGTGAAACAACATTTACATGCCCATACGATACATTTGCATTCAGGCAAATGTTGTTTGGACTATGTACTCTAGCCACATTCCAAAGGTGTATGATGAAAATTTTCTCAAATATGGTGGAATGCACCATAGAAGTTTTTATGGATGATTTCTTTATTCATGGAGAATCTTTTCAAATTTGCTTGAAGGATCTGGAGCAAGTCTTCGTCGGGATTGACAAGGTCGAACCCGCAACTTTTGAGAGATATGAGGAAACTCATTTCGTCTTGACTAGGAGAATTGTCACTTCATCATGACAGAAAGAATTGTACTCAAACACTAGATCTCAAAATTGGGGATTGAAGTCAACAAAGCAAAAATGGAATTAATCTCAAAGCTTCCAATCCCATCCACCATAAAAGACATTGAACATTTTGGACCATGCAAGTTTCTACAGAAAGTTTATTGAAAACTTTTCACGAATATCAAGACCTTTGTGAAGGTTGTTGCAAAACAAGAGACCATACATTTTTTATCATGACTATATGGAAGTGTTTGAGAGACTTAAAGTAGCTTTGACAACTGCCTCGATAGTAGTGGAACCTGACTAGACATTACCCTTTGAACTGTGTGATGTCAGTGACTATGCAGCTAGAGTTGTGCTTGCACAAAAAAAGGAAGATCATACATCCATTCTACTATGCAAGCAAGACCATGAACGAAACTCAGAAAAACTACACAACCACGGAGGAGTTGTTGGCAATAGTGTTCGGGTTCAAAACTTTAGATTTTACTTAATAGGGGTCAAAGTGACAGTACACATAGATCACTCAGTTTGAAGTATCTATTAAACAAAAAGGATGTGAAGCCACGATTGATTAGGTGGATCCTACTATTATAAGAATTCGACATTGAAATTCTTGATTGAAAAATGACAAAAAACCAAGTAGTCAATCACCAATCCAGACTTAAAATCGAAACGGCACACTTAGAAGAAATCAGATTCATTTATATATGAAAGACTATTACCAGTTGCTATAACCCCTGGTATGTTAATTTTGTTTAGTATTTGGCAGTTCCACCAAAAGCGACTATTCAACAATTGAATAAATTCTTTCACTATCGCAAATATTTTTACTAGGACGAGCCATACTCATTCAAGCTTGGACCCCACCAAATATGGAGATGTTGTGTTGTTGAAGAAGAAGTACCAATCATTCTGGAATGATGTCACAAAGCCCCATGTGAAGGACATTTTGCAGGTACCAAAACGGCTACAAAAGGTGTTGCAAAGTGGTTACTTTTACCAATGCTATTCAGAGATGTGTAGAAATTTGCTCAGGGATGTGATAAATGCCAAAGAACTAGGAACCTCATAGCCAAAAGTGAGATGCCAATAAAATATATATATATAGGAAGTGGAGATCTTTGATATAAAGGATAGAAAAGGTTGTGAAAATTGATGATACCAAGTCGAAATTGATGAGCTGGATTCTATTGTTGCAGGAATCTAACCTTGATATAAAGGATAGAAAAGGTTATGAAAATGTGGTGTCAGACCATCTATCTAGGCTTGAGAATGGGGATTATAGCTCTTGCCCTCCTATTGCTGAGACGTTGGCTGATGAACAACTGTATCAGGTAAAAGATAGTTTACCTTGGTTTGCTAACATTGTTAACTATCCTGCAAGAGGCCATTTGTCACTTGGCATGAACACTCAGCAAAGGAGGAGGTTTTTGCATAATGTCAAATCATATCATTGGTCGGACCCGCTTCTCTACAATTGTGCTTATAGCATGATAAAAAGATGTGTGCCTAAAGAAAAGGTGGTAAGTATTCTAAACTATTGTCATGCTTAGCCCTATGGAGGTCACTTTGTGTAATGACCCGACTTCCTAGGACTTGAACTAGATCATCACTATATGCATACATATATCTAAAACGACTCATTTTCATAATTTTACAAAAAATCAAAATAACTTTTTGATTTAAAATAAATATCTTTTGCAAAATTCAAATAACTAAAAATCTTTGATTGGGGTACCCCTAGTACAATTTCAATAAAACGGCAATCTCGCATAAAACATCTGACCGTGAGAAATTTTAAAAGAAAGGAGACAAATAAAAATAAATAAATAAATAAAATTATGAATTCAATTGACATAACCAAAATTCTTAAGGATGAAAACATGAAATCTCTTGTGTGGAAGCATCTGACTAGTCCCAATGGCACAGTCAAGGTTTTCTCCCATCATTCGCCAAAGTATCCTTCCACTTACCTGAAAAACATAACATAAAAGAATGAGTATAAAATAATTAGTAAGTAACCCAACTACTGGACACTTACCTAAAAAACATAACATAAAAAGAATGAGTATAAAATACTCAGTAAGTAACCCCACTACTGGGGTCAGGCTAAACACTTATGTCCAATAAGTGCATCATACTAGTGGGACATGCATAATTCTACTTTTCACACTTCACTTATCTAAGTGATTGGTTAGACCCACCCTACCATTGGCAAATGGTGTCCACAAGCCTCTAATGAATCCCTTTAGAAGACATTTACCTCTGGTGATCCCGAAGGAGCACAAATCTCTGGCGATCCCGAAGGAACACAAACTGGTGATCTCGAAGGAACACAAATCTATGGTGATCCCGAAGGAACACAAAACCTCTGGTGGACACACAGCCAAGGGTAACTATCACTAGCATGCATAACTAGTAAAATACATAAAAATCCCACAACAAAGATTCATAATGCCTCTCATACAAACATCATCATGCTCATATCTTTGCCATCATAATAATTACATGCAAACAAAATATCTCATAGATGGCTCAAAGAAGCCAACAACATTTTAATAACTGTCTCGCATGTAGGCGGTTCCAGTAGTAAGATTATTTACCTTGAGACTAGGTGCAAATAACTAACCGAACAGCTAATTCTCACAAAATCCTTGAATTAAAAACCTTAGAACATAAATTCAACTTAAATTAAGTCTTTAGGCATGATTCCAAATACAATTTACTCTACAATTAAACCAAATAATCTTACCAAAATGCAACTAAGTCACTATCTTCTTTCATACTTCGGTCCAAGCAAATGGACCCTTAAACCCGCTTGGACAGCTTGTTTTCATTTCCAAAATCCTTGGAAGCTTGAATCTAAAACCCAAACCCAATGGGTAACAATAATTAAAGCCAACACCAATTGGTATTCACGAAGTTACAAAAAAATCAACAATACTTACCAAAACAGTCCTGACCTAACCAAGTCTTGAAATCCCAGCATAACCCACAAAAAGAGATGATGCCGACAAAGCTGAATGAAAAAAGAGCAATTGGGCGGCAGCTTGCCAAAATCCATTGACATCCAAGATTGGCTTAAGTGTATATATATATTCTTCTTTAAATTCTTTTTCCCTTTCCTTTTTCTTTTTCCAAAACCTAGATATATATGTATCTATATTTCCATTTTTCTTTTCCTTTTCCTTTTCCCAAAACATATCCAACTTATTTAATATAAGATTCCTCAACCCATCAAATCAAATCTTTTCCAACCACCACTTAATAATTTATTTAACCAAAATATCCTCTAACAAATCAATTCCTAACTTAAATTCAATTCAAACTTATCCTTATATTTTCTTAAATTAATGTAAGTTCTTAATTCTCACCCAATTTCAAATCTTCAGGTTAAATCCAACTTTTAAATCTCCCAAAATAAATTCAATTTTGCATTAATTGAATCAAATCCAAATATTTTATCACGATTACTTTAAATTGAATTATTTTCTCAACATAATCCAATTAAAGCCTCAAAATTCAAAAAATTAACCAAATAATTCAAGATAATTAATTTTAAAAAAATAATAATTTACTTGAAAATTTGGGATGTCACACTTTGGACCCACTAGGACTACATCTAAGGTACTTCAGTCAAGTTTTTATTGGTCTTCTCTTTTTAAAGATTGTTATACCTTTGTGACATCATGTGATAGGTGCCAACAGGTGCAACGTACTGGCAATATTTATAGACAACATGAGCTTCCTATGAAACCTATCTTAGAGGTGGAGCTCTTTGATGTTTGGGGTATTGACTTTATAGGGTCTTTTCCTATTTCTTCTGATGGCTACCTATATATTCTAGTTATAGTTGATTATGTATCTAAATGGGCAGAAGTCATAGCTACTAGGACAAATGATGCCCGCATTGTTTTAAAATTCTTGCATAAGAACATATTCACACGTTTTGGTACACCTAAAGCTATCATTAGTGATGAAAGTTCTCACTTTTGCAATAAATTGTTTGAAGTCATGATGCGTAAGTATGGTGTTAATCATAAATTGCTACAGCTTATCATCCTCAAACTAATGGTCTTGCTGAGTTGTTTAACAGGAAAATCAAGTAGGTTTTGGAAAAGACTGTTAAGATCAACAGGAAGGATTGGGCTCTCAAGCTCGATGATGCACTATGGGCTTATCGCACAACTTTCAAAACTCCCATAGGTACTTCACCGTACAAGTTGGTGTTTGGAAAGGCTTGTTACTTACCAAAAAAACTCGAGCATAAAGCTTATTGCATCAAGAAACTGAACATGGACCTTGAACAAGTCGGTGAGAAACGCCTCTTGGAACTCAATGAGATGGAGGAGTTCCGTGCTCAAGCTTATGAGAATGCTAAACTCTAACAAAAAGTGCACAACTAGATGGCATGACAAAAAGATCACTCCACGGACCTTTCTACCTAGACAAAGAGTTTTATTTTTCAATTCACGTTTACGTTTGTTTCCAGGTAAGCTAAGGACATGTTGGTCGGGACCCTTTGTCACTATAAAGGTATCCCCACATGGAGTTACAAAGTTGCAAAGCAATGATGGCACAACTTTTAAAGTGAATGGTCAAGGATTGAAGCACTACATCAGTGATGAGAACGCTGAATTGAGAACCTTGTTTTTGATAAATGATCAAGTGGTCTGATTTAGCTAGCGACCTTAAAGCAAGCGCTCATTGGGAGGCAACCCAATTTTATTGTATTCTTTATCTTTCTTTTTAGATTAACTTATTTGTTTTTCTTTCAAAAATCATGCAGTCACTTATATGTTTTCTTATTTTCAGGATCATTGTTCGTCACAAAAAATAATCTTTCCACCAACCTGTTTGGTGGTTTCCCACATGCTCCCAGGCTTGTTCTTCCTTTGCTTTGTTCTCTTATGCATTGAGGACAATGCATGCAATTCCTCAAATCAAACATTTGTTGGATTGTATGTCCAAAAACTCGTAGGTTTTGTACATAAATGAATTTTAGTACATATGAAGTTATTCAAGTGAATTAATTATTTATTAACTCTAAATCCAATTAAACTACGAACCCTTGGCTATTATCATGAGTACTTGAACTTTATATGGAGACATAAACAGGATCAAGTTCGAGTAAGTAGCCTAAATAAGTCTATAGTATATGGATCAAGTTGAGTACCTCTTCCTGGAGACACTATTGAATACGGCCCGCTTCATGATTGTTACAAATGTTGTAAGGTGTCATAAATGAAGTGATCCTGATTTGTTCATGTAGAGACATGTGAGCAGGGGTATTCTACATAATAAGATTGTGTAAGACTGACCCTGAAATAATCACTATTACGTATTAACACCGTTTACGATTAACATTGATTAATTTCACTTATCGATGACCTAGATAACTTGATCTGAATCTTGAGCTATCTACAAACTCCTGTTTATTCAGAATTATCCCTTGATCTGCATAGGTGAGAGTAAGCTCAATAGCACTACTCAACATTCCTCTCATTTCAGGGATAAGACCGGGTAGATAGCCGGGAACACAGAATTTGCAAGATGAAATTCACTCCTACCCAACTTAGGGATAGTAGAGAGGTTGTTCTCTTAAGTATTGTTCCCAGGACTTGAATAAGGGGCCCCATCCTCTCATTGGCCCAAGAGGGCATGGATTTAGTGATTAGATCTTAAATCAATTGTTCATTAGAGGGACAATGATACTTAAGAAGAAAAGATGTAACTCAGAGGTAAATGGGTATTTAACCTAGCTGAAGTTATGAACGACCTGTGAAGAATTGACTTATCGATGACGATTATATCAAATGGACACACATATATCTACAGTGAGGAGAGTGCAGTTGCGGGCTTTAGTGGAGTGTCCCGTTAGTTAACGAATATTGGTTAACTAGGTTAAAGAATTTGGCCGGTTAATCTTGGATCATTGGAGCTCATGATCTGTAGGTCGATTAGGTCCCTCTACTAGCTCATAAATGGACTAAAATCTTAGATAATGTAGTGAATAAGTTTGAACCGTTCAAATCTTGGCTTAAGGAATGAAAGTCAAATATATATGATATATCGACGTTTAATTACGAATTAAACGTACAAGAGTTAATTATAATATTTAAATATGACTTAAATATTAATCATATGAATAGGGATTCATATAAGTTTTTAGAAAAACTGGGACAAGTGGGAAAAATAATATTATTTTATTATTTAATATTAAAATAATATTTAATTAATTAAATATTACATTATTTTTTATTTAATTATTTTTTGAAATTAAAAATTAATTTTAATTCAATTTTTGGAAATTCATTGAAAATTGATTTTAAAATTGATTTTTAAAGATTGGATTTTCCCACTGATTAAGCTAGGAGCTTGGTTGTCTTCTTCACAATTAACCAACAAATTAACCATTGTATTGTCAAATTTTGATGCAATTGGATTGCATGTTATTCTTTAATAAATAGAGATGATTTTGACATAAAAATGGCAAAGAATTTTGTGAAATTAAAGGGTTAATTTTGCAAAATTCCATCCATTGTTCATCTTCTTCCCAACCTTCATTCCTTCTCAAATTTACCACAAATTTGGATCCCACCATCCAATTTAAGCCTAGGGAATAGTAGAGAAGACTCTTGTGATGGTCTACAACCAAGTGGTGCTGAAATTCATCAAAAATTGAAGGAGAATTTGGAGCTTCAAGGGTAAGTGTTCTTGAAACTTTGGTTTTTCTTTTTAATTGCATGTTTAATCCTCTAAGTTGAGCATCTTAGAGTGAAAATTGATCAAATTAACTTCCGCTGCATGCTCATTTATCCATCAACATTGATTTTGAAATTCTCAAAATCTCGATAGAGAAGTATTTGGAAGAGTTGGGCAAGTCAAATGGGATGTTAGGTTGGCCCCCTTGTCAAGCTGCCCCACCTCTTCCTTTTCCCTCTAGTCTATCTCATCATCATTTGAGTCCTCCTAAAGTTGACTGTTGGAAGTTCAATGTCACACCCTCTCCCAAGTTACCCTTTTAACCTAGGAAAGGATGTGAGGGCAGCAGACATCGACTCTTTTACGAAATCTACTATCATCCTGTACTCCTCATAAGCTCATAAATTATAGTACCTGATAAACAGTTTATAATCCACACACAACAACATCCTCAAACTCATAAAACATGCTAAACAAAATTCACATATTTCCATTCATTCAACAAACTTAAACTTAAACATTCATTACAAGTTCCACTTTTAAATCCCCTTATGTACAATGATAAGTCTTAGTTACAAATATATACAATGTCTAGAAACTATGTAGCTGGATCAGACAAGATTGATGTAGGCTAAGCACTCAGATTTCGCTTGCTACCTGAAAAATAGAAATTTAAGAAAATCATGAGCTAGTTTGCCCAGTGAGTGGCATTCTAAAAAAAAAAAAAACAAAAAACAAAAAACAAAAAACAAAAAACAAAAAACAAAAAACAAAAAACAAAAAAAAAAACAAAAACAAAAAACTTGGCAATAAAACATACATCATGCTCAACAAATATGTAGCAAAAGACCAAAGTAGCTTATCATGAAAACTCATAAAACACATGCTTTGGCTTTTAAGATAACCTTAGTCGAGGTGGAGCGAAGCTCAAAACTACTCAACGTCGAAAACAACCTTAATTGGGGTGGAGTAATCTCAACATACCCAACGTCAAATAACTTTAGTTGATGTGGAGTAATATCAACATATTAGCATTGAATCTCTCTCTATGTGTCTATGTGCACATAGAAATATCTAATCTCGGGTTGCCCATGTACCTTCTTATGTCCTTCAGTATTAGGGTTCCATAATAATATTAGGGCTGCTCATATGTCTTCTCAATGTCCTTTAGCATTGGGTTCCATCTTATCATACTTTAAGAACTAAACATGCTTTTGAAAACAAATTGATACTAAACAAGAGTTCATGAAATCTTAGGGTTTCTCAAACGTTTATTAAGCAAACATGCGTTATAAAACTTAAGATTGTTCAAACAGCATGCTTCAATTTCAAACTCAAGGACAAATCAAGTTCTAAACTCATGCTTGAAAATTCATGCTTGATCAATAAATCTTGTAAGAACATAACTTTAAATCATGCTTTACACACATCTTTGAGCATACTAAAAACAATGTGCAACAGATCATGCACATACTTATTTTAGGTAAAATTGTCACTCACAACTTGTCCTAGGCTCCTAGTGGATTATATACCTCCCTTAACTCTTCTCGAACTGAAATAAATTAACTTTCTCTGGTAAACTCCCTTAAAATCCCTTTAATTCATAACTTAAATCAATTGGGTTTTAAATATGGAGTTTCAACTTAAAATGACTCACCAACAATCAAAAACTTGATAAAAATGCCAAATATAGCACACTGCCCCTAGGTGTGTCCTACAGCCCGACGTAGCTCATGCCCAGTTTGCCTAGCCCACCATGTGCGACAGATCATGCACAGCCTCACTGCTCCGCACACACTGACACTGTCTTGTACACACTAGCACCCATGGGCAGCAACTCCTGCATACACACAGGCGAAATAACCTCAAAAGAGATCGGCGTGCGGGCATTCCTCAGCTACTCACGTGGACAAGGCGTGGATCTCCTACCTACCCGATACCCGCATCATCTACCTACTTCACACACCAGCACGACTCGCCCAACTGTTTGCACGCTTGCATCATCGGTGGCATGTCAGCCTACCCAATGGGAGTCCAAAGCACTTAAAATAACCTCAAATGAAATTTTACCTTCGGCCACTGCCCAAGCTCGCATGCACATGCTGCATTTCAACCTTGGCACAAACACACCCGACAACCCTCAAAACACTATCTCAACTTCAAGCTGTCAAAATTGAAGTTTGTTTCTTCGTATAAACTTGTAAATAAATGTCTTAACTAGCTTACCTCAAAATTTCAACATCTAATTCTTTTTCTTTTGCCTCATATGAACAATTCTCTCCACCCTACTTAAGATTATTTGACAGCATGAACTACCTTGAATCTCCGGCGAATTTTGACTTCTTCCATAACGATTTTCCTTTCGGCAGCCCTCACTTTGAAATCAAGTTTGAGAGTTTTGGTCGAAGAAATTTTTAGATAACACGAGTACTTTGTGCAAACCAACCTTCAATGTTTGACCTTCTATTTATAGCCTACGCTGGAAATTCATGCAAATTCTCAGCTTGATACCTCCTGCTTACCAATGCCACAATCCACCTTAATTCGACACCTAATCAGACTTCATTACTTTTTAATTGTCATAATTATCCTCTTTGAAAGAAGTCATGAACACATCCCACAAAGGCACCTTCTCTGCACATGGTCGACATCCTTTTTGACATTTTTTTCCTTCTCCTCAACTACATCCCTTGCACACACCCAACCACTTGCTAATGGACGCCCCTCTAGGACGCATCATGCTTCTCATCATCAACTCCAACTCACCAAGGATGCGTCATCTCTCCTTGTCAGCTACCTTGTACTAAGCGCACCAAAACGCATCATCGTCACCTCAAGCTACTCACTAACGCGCATCATCCCATCTTGTCCACACATTAGGAACGCATCATTCCCCCCTTACTAACGTCAACAAAGACGCATCACTCTTCCTTTGTCCTTGACTTCAAGCACACTAGGACACGTCAATCAACAACCTCAAGTTTACTCATTTAGCCCTTAGGGACGCATCCTCCACCTACTCACCCAAAACATTTATGCCTGCATCACACACACAATTAGGCTTGGCTATTCAATTGGCTCTCAACGCCCCAACCAAACACTTAACCGACCATTCTTCCATGAGCACCCTTGCCGACAACAACACCACTCAAAGGCCCTCGGCTACCATTCTTCTCAAGCTAAACGCCTTAGCCCCACAACAATTTCTCCTCCATGACGAAGTCCACAACAAGGCCTCTCTTGGCCACTCCCTTCTCCACACCTCTTGAAGCCTAACGAGGAAATTTTGCCTAAGTCCACAACTTTCTAACAACTTACTTAACTTAGGTACATGGAAGTGAATGTATGGTTTATACTCAATGTTGACACTTCATGGTCATGTAAAGAGGGTAGAGGCGAGCTCAGTTGGACTTCTGCAATCATCACGGTATGACGTTTTCACGTGGCTGCATGTTTACTGAGAGGAAGGGGGAATTAATCTACTGAAAGCTGAGGCGATTTTGGAAGGACTAAAAGCAATCAATAAGGAATGGCATGGGTTCAATCCCCCTTTAGAGGTTGAGTCTGATTCATTGGAGGTCATCAATCTCATTAATGGAGTGGATTCTTCCATCTCTAATATTCATATCTTTCTTGAGGATACTATTTTTGTGGGCAAGTATGTCAATGCCCTTCGCTTTGCTCATGTTTTTCATGAGGAGAACAAAGTTGCGTATGCCTTTGCAACTTTGGCTTTCTCTCAAGTTCATTCTTTGATGTAGAAAGATTTTATTCCATATTGCATTCTCTCTATCATTCTTGATAAGGAGGTTAAAGTTGTAATTTTCATTGTTGGCCTAAAAAAGAATGGTGACCTCAATCAATTAGTAAAGATGTTTCAGTGATAATTGATCTCACAAGTATGTATTTGGAAAAGATATATATATATATATATATATATATATATATCCATTAATGGTAAATTTTAATTTTAAAATATTAAAAAATTTATACAAAAATGATGTATGGATAGAAAATCAAACTATATGTTGACCCTTTTATTGGAAAACAACAAAAGAAAAATAATCTTCGTTTATACATCAATTAAATAGCTACCAAATAAAATATATGATTATAATACCCTAGATTTAATCACAAGCTTCACTCTAAATTAAATTATGAATATCGATGAATGAGTCTAAATATATGTATATTTAATCTTTACTCACATAATGGTGTCAGGATGGTATTCAAGCTTTGTACAATCTATATATGACTCATTAATCTCTGTTTTTTTTTCTGTCTCTCTTTTCACATTCGTTCCATCTTCAATCAGTCCTTAGATGTTGAAAATTGGTTGTGAATTTTTTAATTTAAGAGAAAATAGTCTAAGTGTTGTTGCAAGATGAAGAAACTAAATATCGGTGTAGTGTCTAGTCACTGACATTTTGACGCTTAAGTCAATAAAGAGCTGAAATAAATATTGGTAATAGAGAATAGTATGGAGTACTATTTTTGGCATACCTGACAAGTGATTTTGATTGTTTATATAGAATTTGTATGATATGTAATGGACACCTAGACTCATAATGACATCTCGTTAATCCATAAAACCATTAAGTCTTTACATTTCGGGTGGCACCAATGTCTGATCTGCTCAGCTTAACTCTTTCATAAATTGTCCATTATGACTTTGTATCACTCCTATTAGGCTCTCAATGGATCCTCTAAGCTTGCTCAGGCTTTCTCATGAGTCCTCTGAGCCTTCTCATGGGTCATCTGAGTTTCCTCTAGGCTCCCATATGGGTCCTCTAAGCTCTTTCACAGGTTCTTTCTGAGCTCACTCTAGGCTTCTTCATGGATTCTCTAAGCTGTCTTTAGGCTCACTTATAGGTTCTCTAAACTCTCTCATGGGTCCTCTAAGCTACAACTAAACTCCATCATGAGTACCGTCCAATCCACTTTGACTAGCCTCCTAAAGCCATGGGTGCCTACTCGTCATACGCAAATCCCATCAACTTTGGTCTGCCTATTTATCAATGTCCATAAATTTCCTGTCTCTCTAAGCTCTTATTCTGACCTATCTTAATAAATCTTCTCATAATAGTTACCAATAACATTTCACTTTTCAACCAGTGTTCATGTTCTTGGTAACTGAAAAATGTGATTAAAGAAATCAAATTCCTCTAATGGGATGGATTTCGAAACGTTTTTGTAATCATATGACTACATTTTTGTTCTGATCCTCTTTTATTTATTTATTACGTTTATTAGAAGAGTCTGCATTTACATAAACCAAGGTATAACGGTAAAATATGCAAAAATACTACAAAAATAAAAATAAAATAAATAAGTTAACAGTAATCTCTGTATGGCATTTTAAGAAATTACTTTGTTGTTGCTCGTGAAACTGCCGAATTAACTTTTATGCAACACCGTTTATGAGCTTGGTTTGAGACCACCACACGAGCTCCTCTAAAGCTTGCACACTATTTTTTTTTTTTCTCTTAAATTTAAAGCATTATCATTTTATTTCAATTTTTTAATACAACAATAGTGTAGCATTTGAACCACAAATCTCTTAATCACAGATATATCCATATATGTCATTTAAGTTATACTCATTTTAACTACGACTTTACATTTAAAGATAGTAATATTGTTAATTTTAATATATATTGGTAAATTGTGCATTGGATAACGATAAAAGGAAGTCGTCTCTTTTATAATATTATGGGAAATTTTCCTATGCTATAGTAATATATAAATCTTTCCATACTACCTCTATTTATTATGTGCGACATCAACACGCTTTCATAAATATATTGAGAGTCCATTGTCTTAACTAACCTCTTCATTTATATTTCATTAATATTTAAGAAATTTACATGAATATTCATGCCATTATTTGATACTATAAATTTCATTAATGGAAACAAATCATCTAATTTGTTAGTCAATTTTGTTATTAAGATTATCTCATGGGTAAGATGTTATTCCAAATATACTTAGAGAATATTAAATTCCAAACTTCCTGAAGGTCTAAATTATTAAGAGATATTTGGAGTGTTAAGTTGGTTATAATATATAATCTATGGATTATAATAGTCTGTATTTAGGATGCAGGTTATTTTAGTCTAGGTTACAATAGTCTGTATTTAGGGTGTAGGCTATTTTAGTCTGATAGAAAATGGTAAACAATATCATAAAAAGGGATTTCAAATAGTATTGGTGTAAGTAATTGTATGTTATAAATAGGTGTAAACATCACTATTATATTTGGTATCCAAACATAGGATGGGCTAAGTTGGGAGCCAAATAACCTCTTAATGTTTCAACTTTATAAAAACTAAATAAGCAAAGTAGAGTAAATTAAAGTCGAAAAACAAAATGTTTGTTTTATGAGATTTTAGACAAACATTTAATAACTTTATTTATTTCGTAAGATTTTACTTTTTAAAACCCGAATATAAAACTCACTTGACATAGATTTCCTAATACTCATACACGTAAGATTTTTATACTTGGGAGTTGAGAAATGAAACAGTAAAAATATTTCTCAATTAACTAATAAACTAATATTAGTTTATTATTATTATTTAATAAACCTTTTATCTTAATTTCTAAATATAATTATGAAAAATTATTATAAACGAAAAAATTATAAAACTATTTATAAATATAGAAGCGATAGGAGTTTATCGCGATTTTATTATTGACAAATAGTGAAATTTTTTTATATTTAAAATTTTTTTTGCTATTTTACCTATAATTATATTATTTAATAATTATTTATGTTATAAACATTAATTATCTTGTCTATTTAAATATAAATATTATTTATTTCAGATATTTAATATTTATATTTATAAAATAATATTTGTGATCAAAACAAATCTTACCTCATAAAGAAATTAGATAAGTATATTATTATCTTTGAGAGAGAGAGGAAGAGAAGGCATAAAATTGTAGAAAATTAGGATTATGGCAGCAAAAGTAACGCCGACACAGAAACATGGGGATTGGAGTTGCGCGAATCACTCGGTTTAAATGCACAAATATCATCCATCACAAGTCACGGGCTACCCTACTTCCCCATTCTCTTCTTATTCTATTTTACAACCAAAAAAAATATATTTCGCTCACTCATAATTTATCGAAAAATTATTTTAAATCATAAAATTATTTTTAAAAAATTATAAATAATAACAAAATATCACCTATTTATATAGTTCAACAAGTATGCAAACTTATAAGTACTTCTCTTTTTCTTTTTTACTTTTTTTTCTTTTAATAATATGGTTTGGAGATAATTAATAATAAAATAAACTAATAATAATAAGGTGCATTTATTTAAGTTACACTCATGGGCATTTCAACCGATCGATGTATAATATTTATTTAAAATGAAAACACAACAGTCAATTAACCAATTTATAAAAGAACATTGGTCATCTCTTACTTTGGATGCACACAACTTCTTATTTTTTATATTAAGACCACATGTTAATTTAATTAGAGCAGATTTAAAGGAGAATTTTGAAATAATGAAAGACAATTAATTGAAACTCAATTAAATCACCTTTATTATATATATATATATATATATATATATATATAATTGTTGGTTGGGATTTGTGTCTTAAATCTCTTGAATTCTAAAGTTGTAAATACAAATTATTTATTAAATAAAATAATTTGTTATGTTATTCGATTGGCATTAACTCAATCCAATAAACTAAGATTTATAGTTATTTTGGGTAAACTTAAACATGTATGTAACATACAAAGTTTGATCATGTTTAAATAATAACCAAAAAGGTTTGTAGTATAGGGATAAAGTTTGGTATCTTATCTTGGTGACACTATCGGTACGACTCACTTTGTAACTGTTACTAGAGTTGTAAAGTGATACTAATTATAGTTCATGTAGAGACATGTCAATGAGGTTATCTTATGTAAAGAGTTTGTATAAGACCGAATTGCGGAATGTTTAATTTCTCTTTATAACGTCATTAATTGAAGAAATCAACAATTCATAAGATGACCATAGGTGACTCGACCTTAATTTTGAGTGAGTTATGAACTCTTATCTATGAGAACAATCCTTTAATTTGTATGGGTGAGAGTGGTCAAATCGCCAACTCAATAAACCTACCATTTTGGAGATTTGTCTAAGTAGAGAGCTAGGAACATATCGAATTCGCTCATTCCTGCCTTTAGGGTAAGAAGACAAATTGTTCCCTTAAGGTTTGATTCCAAGTCTTGAGGAATGAGGCATCACCCTCTCACTGGCTCGAGAGAGGTTAGTTTATAGTTGAACTATAAACTGTTTGTTCATTAGAGGGATCTGTGGTATTTAAGAAGTTAGATGTAACTATAGGGGTAAAACGGTAACTTGACCTAGATGTAGTTATGGGCAATTGTGAATAGTCAATTCACTATTGATTGGTTCTATTCGTGAACACAAAAATATTTATAGTGCAAAAAGTGCAATTGTAAGTCTTTAGTGGAGTACTGATTACGGTTAATGAATATTAGTTAATTTAATTAAAGAATTTATTATTAATTAATCTCATATCATTGAATCTTCTAATCAGTAGATCCATAAGATCCCCTTACTAGCTCATTAAGGGTTAAATAAGAATCGGTAAGTTTTGGATTAATTGAATTATTTAAATTATATAAGGGAAATAATTGTATATGATACAATTAATAATGTCTATAAATACATTATAAAGTTAATTATGAATGAGATTCAAAATTATACTTTATATTATGAGAGAGATAAATATTTGAATAAGATTCAAATATTAATTATAGGAATAAGATTCATATAAAACTATAAGTTAAAATGAATATGAAAGAGAGATACATATTAAACTATAGGTTATGTGAGAGAATATTATTTAAATATGATTCAAATTAAACTAAATATGTGGTATTTAATTTATTTATTAATTAATTTGATATAATTAGTTCTATATTAAATATGATTTAACATATATTTTAATTTAATTAATATACTATTTCAAATTCTATTAAATTAATTTAATAATATTAACTTTCCCATGGGAGTTATTTTATACTTAGGTTGAGAAGTTATTTGGTATAACCTCCTCCCCTCTCCTTCTCTCACATGACATATACGTAGAAGAGTTGAATTGCAAAGTGGGGATAGGCTACATTTTGTTTTTTTTAAAAAAAGGTACTCTCTGCAAATTCTTCTCCTAAGAACTCTCTCTCAAGTTTTTCTTGCCCTACCAAATATTAAAGAACCCACATCTCTTTGGTTCTTATCTTGAGAATAGTGATATTGCCTCGTGGTGGTGTCTTAATATTTTTTCGTGATTTTGGAAGGAGCTTCAAGTTTAAGGGAGAAGAATTGTTTGGGACGTGGAGAAGATAGTTTTCAAAAGATTTGATATTTCTTTTCCCTAAAACATGTTGCAATTAATACGTTTATCCTAGTTTTCAATTCTGTATTTTTCTTTGTTTTTAAGTTTCTAAAATAAAATTTATTGGCACAAGGCAATTATTCGCTTTCGCTAAAAAATTCAATTTCTTCGTATAACATGTGAGTAATTGTATAGAAAAGAAAAAGAGTATAATTGAAAGAATAAAATTTCTTAGATTTTTAATAATTTAAAATTGACAAAAAAAAAATCACATAATTATAGACCAGTTGTGATAATTCAAATAGTCATATATGTTGGGGAAAATGAAATATAAGAACTAAATACAGTAATAAGTTGATTACATATCAACTAGAAACAATATACTCAATTTATAGTATTCAAACTCAAACATTAAACAAAATGGTGTAACAAAGATTAGATATGGAAATAACCAAAGAGTTGAAAGAACCTCAAAACCTTTGGAGATTCAATGCACTCTTCTGATAAGCGATGTTCTGAAGATAATTGTTTGTTTTGCACTGGCTGCAAGTAGACTACAAAATCATCTCAATAGGATACAACGACTAATTCCAGTAAAATTACAACCTCAAACTACTCGAATCTGACAGAACTCTTTGATACTTGTTCTCAACTCAATTCAAGATAAAAAAAAATAATAATAAAATAAAATAAAAAGAAATGAGAGAATTGTTCGATTTGAAGTGGAATGTTACAGATGAAGAAACAAGTTACTATTATAGGATAACAATTTAATAACTCTCCAAAATAAATAAAAAAATCAAATAAATACAAAATTGAAACATTTTTCAAATTTAACTAAATTAAATTATGTTACTTTACAAAATTCAAATATAACTCATTCAAATTGAAGAAACTACAAATTTAACATAAATTTAACTTTCATCTTAATTTGTACTTGAAACATCATCTTAATTTGATTGTTTCAATCCACTCTGAAATTTTAATATTGAATTTAATCTACAAAATTAAATTCATTTTTATGTTTCAAATATTCACCAAAGTTTCACTGTTTTTACTATAAATATCCAACAATATATATCTTCATATGGAGGTTCGTGTCTTTTGATTAATGATGTATTCCTTCGTTTAAGGTTGTATCTTTACCCAAAAAATAAAAAATAAAAAATCACATAAATTGTTGTAGCTTTCTAAATTTAAAACAAAATTAATTTTATTTATATTTTCCAATAATTTTTTGTGACAAGTCCTTCCAAGAAATGGTTTTTTACCCGTTAATTACTAAGGTCTGTTTCGTATCCATCTGCTTTTTTTCTTTTTTTAGTATTTTTGAAAATTAAGTCTATAAACTTCCATATCACCCTTAAATTTGTTGCTTTATTATCTAGTTTTTAGTAATATTTTAAAAAACTAAGCTAATTTTTGAAAACTAAAAAAAAAGATAGTTTTTAAAAATTTATATTTGTTTTTAGAATTTGGCTAAGAATTCAACTATTATGCTTAGGAAAGATACAAATCATCATAAGGAATGAAGAGAAAATAGACTCAATTTTCAAAAACTAAAAACGAAAAATGAAATGGTTACCAAACATGGCTTAAAAATGTAGATTATTTAGTTTCCTTTGATAATCATTTAAGCTCCGTTTGGTAACAATTTCGTTTTTAGTTTTTAATTTTGAAAATTAAGTCTATAAAATACCCTTCTCACCTTCTCACTTCTGAACGTCTGGTTCTTTTATCTACTTTTGACTCATATTTTTAAAAACCAAGTCAAATTTTGAAAACTAAAAAAGTAGTTCTCAAAAATTTGTTTTTGTTTTTGTTTTTAAGAATTTAGCTACGAATTCAACTCTTATACTTAAAAAAGATACAATTCATTAGAAGAAAAGTGTAAGGAAATAGGCTTAATTTTCAAAACTAAAAACAAAAAAACAAAATGATTATCAAATAAGACCTTAATTTTTAGTTTTTTATTTTCCAAAATTATGAACACTACTTCTATTTAAAAAAAATTTACGTGTTCGGTGTCTACATATTTTATAAATAATAGCTAAATTTAAAAAAAAAAAATTAACGAAATTAATTTTGAAAAACTTGTTTTTAATGTTAGAAACGGACTAAAAACTCTAATAAAAACAAAAACTAAAAAATAAATAGTTATTAGATTGTTTTAAGTTTTTTTATATTTTTTTTCTCCCAACACCGCCTTAGATCTAAAAAAAAAGAATTGTAGAGAAAAGAAAAAAGAAAAAAAGTTGTAATAATAATGAATGCCCTAATTTTGGAGTGTGTGGAAATTTGAAGTGGTGGTGGTCAAGGTTTGTTCATAATAGAGGGTGGGGTCTTATTTCTCCCCTTTTTGTCAATACCATCACATGCCACCATTTATGCCACCTTTTTCATAATTTATATATATATATATATATATTTAAAAAAGAAATTATCAAAATTTTGTTTGCCGCCTTCTATACGGCTTCTTTCTTTTTTCCCGCCGTGTGGTGTCGTGTTACACTTATTTATTTAATCGATGTGTTTGATGCATAAGTAGTACAAATTTTTCGAACCGCTAAATGCATCTTCTTTCATTACACTAACAACCATATTAAAATAGAAAACAACAACAACAAACATCATACATCAAAATGGTTCAAAACTCTCTAATACTTCCAAATCTTTTTATATATATACTCCTTCATCTTTTTTACTTTTCACCTTTTACATTTGTGTGTTTACTCCATGCTTAAAAAGAAAGCATTTAATAAGTCTTTTAAGTTGTTATGTTCCTTTTTATTTATGTAATCTCTAATGTGTTTAACGATCTTTAAATTTCACACATCTATTGATTTTGTAAGATTAAATTTTATAAAATATTCATAAACTCTTTATTGTTAGATATTTTGAAAAGCTTAAGGACATTTTTTAAACAAAATACTAACGATTTATATCCAAAATTATCGATAAAGGTTTTTTTGAACTCTTTTGAAAGTTTAAAGGAATTTTTGAAACTTTTAAAAGTCTAGAGTTATTTTGACACAAAGTATAAAGTTGAGGACTTTTTGTTATATATATATAATTTAACCTTTTATTAATTACAAATTATTCAATTTATATTTTATAGATTAAGAATTTTGAACAGGTAAGGTAAGAAGTCTTAAGATTGAAAAATTGAAAATTTAGAGATATATTAAAAAAAAATTTAAGTTGAAATTATTAAACACAAAATTAAGAATTTTGAATCTTATTAACCATTTGAAACCACGTGAGTTATGTGTCAACTATGAAGTTGGCATATAAGTTTCATGTCTAATTAAAGACTATTGGAAGTTTTTATTAAATTATAAACGAAATTCTTCAATATTTATTACATAAAATATGGAAAGAAAAAATATACAAACTATTTTGTATGTTTATGAAATTAATTAAAAATTTACAAATTATACAATAAGCCATTGATTGTCTTCTTGAGTTTAATTAAGGTGTGTATAAATTTATATAAGAATAATAGAGGATCACATTCCTCTATCCTATAAATTTGAATGAAAAGTTCAAATTTTGGTTTTCTCTTTAAATAATTATGACCATTCAAATCATAGGTGCACTATACATGTTATAGATTAATTGTGTTTTGAGTGGGTAAGTATGTACGTACGTGTGTGAATACATGTGGTTTTAACTTAAATCACCTATATGAAGAAAGATTAATGTGTTAATCATTTGAGATTGGCTACTGAATAAATGATTATTATTTAAGAAAAATTTTAGATTATTATTTTATATGAGATACATTCTTTTCTTTTTCTTTTGAAAGCTAATATGAGGTACATTCTAAATATTAAATATTTACATTAAGTTCACACAAGAAAAAAAGAACAGCAAAAATAAATAAAATAAATTCACGTCACCTTATCCAACTAGACGTCCTCTCGTGTTTTGATTTATCATTTATTTTTATAAATTATTTTGCCATGATCTTTGTTCCATTGGCAAATATAGCAACGATATAGAAACTTTTATGAACTTAAAATATAATTTTAGAGGCCAAAATCAAAATCAAGACAATTGTGAAAATTGTAAGTTTCAATTGGAACAAAATTGAGTTTATACTCTTTTGTTTTTAAAAATTGCACTTAATTATCTCAGCAATCTCTTCTAACCTAACAACTTCATCATTGTTTTTCTCGAACTGCATCTAAGAGTGAAGACTATCTCCACAAACTATGTTTTGTCCTCACTCATATGCTTCCTTAACTTTGAAGTTTTTATGATTGAGTTACTAAAAATGAAGATATACTTTGTTGGTATGCATAATAACTTTCAATTCTTTTATCTCTTTGTTAACTATACTTTCATATCCTCAGAATTATCCTCATTCGAATGTGATCTCGATTCACTCATGTGTCCCCCTCTTAAACTCAGGTCGTTACAAAAACTTTAATCCCCATATACTTTTTGGGAAACATATCCACTTACACCCTTGTATATTTCAAGGGTTGTATCAATTTTAACCATAAACTAATAATTGGAACAATTTAAATCCTAAACTTTCGTGAGTGTGTTAATTATAAATGCAACAATTGAAGAAGTCTATATACATGTAAGAATTGAATGTACGGACAATTTTCAAATATAGTTTAAAGGGTCTAAATTGATTCATTTATAACCATTTAGAAGTTTAATGTAAATAATTATATGTTTCAACTTTCTTAAAAAATAATTATATGTTTTTACGGGATATTTTTCAAACTAAATAAGAGAGAAAATGTAAATTGATCTAATCACTCAAGTTTAAATAGGGATGTCAATTGATATTTTTCCTATTTTTTTTAATCTCTTATAAAATATTAGTCTTTAATTAACTTGTCCCTCATATTATATATATATACATATTTATAGATGTCTATCTGAGTCTATCGCAATCTATCACAAGTAGAAAGTGAATTTTTGCTATGTTTATAAATAATTTGATACTTTTTCTATTTATAATAATTTTCTAAAATTATTTTCTCCAACTTTTTTTCACTTAAAAATTTTTGCTTTCACTTTCTAAATTTTTAACTATATAAAATTTTATTTCTAATCCCCATATGCTATTCATCTTATTTAACTTTATCTCATTTTTCCTTCCAACCTAAATTTAAAATGTCGATGTCAACAAAAATGTCGAGACTTTAATTTTACAGAAATATCGATTTTAATGAATATTTTTGAAAAAATTAAAAAAAATCATAATATAAATTTAAATTAGTTAATGAACATTTTGTAAAATTTAAATGTTTATATTATATTTACATTAGTGACATTTTGTTGCTTGTTTTTTTAACGTTTCCTAGTTTTTCAGGATACAATATGAAAATATCGATTCTTCTCCCTCATTTCGATGTCGAACCTATGAAAACAAGAAAATATCGACATATCGATGAAAATTTAATATTATGCTTTTAAAGTACCTTCCCAATTTCTCTCTCTAAATTTTTCTTCACTCTAACTTATTTATTTCCAAAATTTCTCCATAGCTTTTCTTTATGTGGAACACATTAATCCCAAACTTTTTTTTCTGTAGCAAATAAATTTACAACTTTTATATTAAAAGATATTTTCTCTCCAAATTTTCTCTCACTACAATATATATTTATTTCTTTAACATATCATTTACTCTAAACTTTTCTGTTTCTAAAATTTCTCCTTTTAATTAACTTTTTTTCTCTAAAAGTTATCTATTTTTCTCCAACATTTATTTATTTCTCTCTAACTAATATTTGTACAAGATTTAACTCAAATTCTCTCTCTAACATATCTCTCTTATTTTTCTCTATCTAGATATTTTTATTACATGCCTCTGTTTGTAGCTATGTTCCTAAATTTTTATTTACATGTTTCCACACATTTTCTATATCTAAAATATCTCTCTCATCTCTCTAAATTTTAAAAAGTAAAAAAAGAAAAAACTACCAAACAAGTTTGGTTTTCAATTTTTTTGGAAAAAACACAGTTATCAACCTTTAGTCACTTTCATTAAATGATATACTATTTTATTTTATGGACATCACATTGTTTTTAATTAAATATTTTTTTTATTAACAAACAATGAGGTAGTATATACCCAAAAAAAAAAATTCTATAACATCAATTTTTTTTGAAAAATAAGATTCTATACTGATATTACAGAAGTATAAAAAAGAAAAATAGTTATCCCATTTTGGCTTGAGAACTAAAATAATATTTCAACTTAAAAAAATTTAAGTTGGTTTATATCAATGTGGTGGAAAATGTTGTGGGTTTAGAATACGTTGTTAATTGTTTAATTTAAAAAATAAGCTATTTTGAAAAATATTGAAATCTTTGACAACTATTTAAAATAGATGTTAAAATGTTTTTTTAACTGTTTTTATCAAAATTAGAATCTTTGACAACAGTTCAATCAAACATGATAGTGCGATCTCGATTTTAATTGACAACAGTTCACTCATGTTTAAATAAAAATGAATTTTTTGAAAAATAATTTTTTCTCATGTCAATCAAATAGCACTTAGTTTAAGTATTTGATTTGTAACTTTTTTTACGCAGAATGGATGTGTAAGTTTTATTATATAGTTTTAACATTTCAAACTTTATTTATGGGTTATGTGAGCTTTGTAAACTAATTAGTTCTCCCTTCAAAGTCGAGGTTGAATCTTTCATCCAGTACTAGAAAAAAAAAAAAAAAAAAAGAGCTAATTAAGACATTTCTTTCAAAATGAAAAAAAAAAACTAATTTTTACATTAATTACCTTTATTAAAGATGGCCTGTCTGAATTCCACCTTCTGTTCTTTCTCTTTTTTCTTTCTTTTTTTTTTCTTTTTTTTCCCCTAAAAAACATCTTTTATATAAATCATATAAACCTAAAAAGAGGGGAAAAATCTTATTGATAGGCTGAAAATTGTTGGAAGGTAGAGATATTGTTTTCCATCCATTAATATTTTTTTGAACTGTCCATCTATTAGTAAATTGTTCGATTGCTTTCTGCCATGCAAAATCACTTTTTTTTTTTTTTTTCTTTTCCTATAAAGTAACCTAAATTCAGAAATAAAAAAATACATCCACAAATATAACGAACCTATCTTATTTCATTATCAATCCGAATTAGTAACAAACCCATTATAATTCAAAACAATCACATTCTAATTGTTTTTTTCTTTTTTAATTTCTTTTTAACTTAACAATACGTGATAGGAAGAATTTAATTTTTAATCTCTTTAAAAAGGTATTTGTGCGTTGAATTGGTTATTATAATCAATAATAATTAAGGTTATTTTTAAATATAACAAAATGAACCAAAATATTTACAAATATAACAAAATTTTACTATTTATCTGCGATAGTGCGATCTATCTCGGTATATCGTAAATAAACTATGATATTTTATTACTATTTCTAAATATTTTAAAAAATTTTGTCATTTAAAATCATTTCTGTAATTATTATAGTTTGACATCTATTTATTATAGTAGTATGCGTGTATTGCAAACCATTTTAGTAGAAAAATAGTAAAAATTGATGATGATGAGTATAAAATAGTAAAACATTATAACAAATAGTAAATACTATAACGAAAGGGTATTTAAAATGGTAGAAGGTAAACCATAATTAACATGGAATTCATTTTATTCTACAATTTGAGTCTCTTCATTGAAAAACTAATCAATTTTTTTAATCGATATAAACAAATTATCAAAATTAAACCATAAAATTTGGAATAAGTTTGTAAATTGAAAGTATTCTTTTCATTTTTTGTAAAAATCAAATTATTCATTAACAATTATAAATCCATTGTAATCAAGAATGTGAGCCTCCATGTATAGTAAAAAGAGAAACCAATAACAATTGTCCAGAACCTCAGAACAAGTTCATTCCATCTTCAAAATTTTCATGTCGAAATGAAGAGTGCATTAACTTTTCAACTATATTATAAAAATTAATAAAATACAAAAAATAATCATCAAAATACAAATATGATATAAATAATAAAATATGTTAACTCGTTTAAAAGAGGTTATTAGTCTAAATATTTCTTTTGGAGTTTTCTTTTTTTCTTTTTATAATTTTTTAGAAATATTTTTTCACGTTGATATCCTACCAATATTTTCGTCTACATTAAAAAAAAAAAAAATTGAAATCTCGATGTTTTATCGATATTGACATTCTAGATCTTGTCTAGAACTTGAGACATTCATTCAAAATAATCAACAAAATTGACCATATATACAACACACCCCTTTGAAAAATAGTGAAAATACATTTTTAATCTCTAAGTTGAGTCTAGTTTCAATTTGATCTCTAGGTTTCAAAATGTTACACTTTTAGTCCTTAAATTTTGAGTTTGTTTTCAATATAGTCTCTAGATTTTAAAATGTTACAATTTCACATTTGAGATTCTATTTCATTTCAATTTGGTCCATTGGTATCAAGATTTACACTTTTAACCTCTATGTTCACTAATCTTTAATGGTAATGTCTATTAGTTAATTTTAAAGAACAATGAGTAATTTTTACTATTTTTCATCACTATTAAAATTAAAATTTCATTTACTTGGTAAACATTAACTCCAAAGACTTAGTGAGTATTTAATGGAAAATCAAGATTAAAAATATAAATCTTGAAACATATGAACTAAATTGAAATAAAACTCAAATCTCGTATGTAAAATTGTAACGTTTTGAAAATTGGAGTTTGAGGTGATGAGTTGAAGTTAATATGTTAGAGTTAGGAAGTTCGTGTCTATGATGGAAGTTTTAAAATTAAATTTTCTCAATAAATGTACAAAATATAAAAAGAAAAAAGAAAATGAAGTTTATCGATAAATGTGCAAATTGGATAGTGTTTACTATTTAAATTAAGTTGTTTAACGCAAATGCATGTAGTTGTTGGGTCAAATACTTTATGAACTAAATTGAAACTACACTCAGAATTTAGAGAACTAAAATATGTAACATTTTAAGATTTAGAAATCAAATAAAATAGAAACAAAAGTAATTTTTTTCTAAAAAATATATGTTAAAAAAATTTAAAAATCCTAATTAATAAACCATGAAAACGGAAGTTTATGATCATAAGATCAGATTAGATGAGACAGAATCCTGATTAAATGCATTTAATTAAAAACTTTAGGACATTGTTATTATTAAGGCACGAATTGCCAGATTTCAAGTGAAGCACCAAATCAAATCCAGCTGACGAATCCTATGATCTTCAGTCCTTTTATATCAAACCCAACTCCCCCATCCTTCAACTCTTCTTCTCACTCTCCTCTCTTTCACTCGCTCCAATGCTTCCCTCTCGCTTTCTTCTTCTTCTTTCTCTTCTCATTCTCTTCTCCAATGGCGTCCATTCCAAACCCAAATCTTCTTCTTCTTCTTCTTCCCCTGTTTCTTCCAAAATCGGACAGGGCTACCATTTAGTCTCTGTTGAAGAAACCCCCGATGGCGGTCTCTTGGGTCTCCTTCAAGTTAAACAACCCAACAAAATTTATGGCCCTGATATCCCTAACTTGCAGCTCTTTGTCAAGTATTTTCATGTTCTTCCAATTTATGTTCTATTTTTTTTTCTCCACTTTTTAGCCTCTGCATTTACTTCATTTTTTCTGATCCTTTGTTTTCTTCTTAATGTTTTGTAAGGCATGAGACAAACGACCGCTTGAGGGTTCACATCACCGACGCCGAGAAGCAAAGATGGGAGGTGCCATACAATCTCTTACCTAGAGAACAACCGCCAGTGGCGAAACAAACCATCGGAAAATCAACAAAGAACTCCATTACAGGATCTCAATACGTGGGTAGTAACCTAATCTTCAGTTACACATCAGACCCATTTTCGTTCGTAGTGAAAAGGAAATCGAATGGCGAAACCCTTTTCGATTCGAGCTCTTCTGATTCAGACCCGTATAGCAATTTGGTGTTCAAAGATCAGTATCTGGAGATTTCAACGAAATTACCAGAAGAGGCTGCGTTGTACGGGCTTGGGGAGAACACACAACCACATGGGATTAGATTGTACCCAAATGATCCTTACACTCTGTACACAACGGATGTGTCGGCCATTAATCTGAATACAGACCTTTATGGATCTCACCCAGTGTATATGGACCTGAGAAATGAAGGAGGGAAGGCTTCGGCACATGCGGTGCTGCTGCTGAATAGCAATGGAATGGATGTGTTTTACAGAGGGAAATCTTTGACGTACAAAGTCATTGGTGGGGTTTTGGATTTTTACTTCTTTTCTGGACCTTCACCACTTGATATTGTTCAACAATACACTTCCCTCATTGGAAAACCTGCTCCCATGCCTTACTGGGCCTTTGGTATCATTCCATCCTTTTAAACTCTTGTTTGTGATTGGATTTGGTTGTTGATGAATTGACACTAACTTGATTTCATACTCCGTTTTGATGCTCTGTTTTTAGTGGTCCATTTTTTATGCATATTTTTTTTAGTACAACAAATGAAGAGGGGAGGATTTGAATATCTGAAACTTAAGTTCGAATTAGATGCTTCATTTGCTGAGACTTGATTGTTCACAAATAGTTTAATGAACCAACTATATTTATTTGAAAACCTAACGTCTAATTCATTGCTTTTCTTTGGAGACAGTACTATTTTCCAATTGAATGTATTATTAAAGTTATGCCTGTGTCAAGTTTTGGTTAAGTAATTTAATGAAAGTTAAATGCAAGAAAAGACTACTATTATATGTTAAAAGTTAGTTTCCATGAACTTTTAGACTTGTCTCAACAGGTCTCCAAACTTTTAAAGTGTCAATAAAGTGGAGTTCTTTTTACTAACAAATCCTTAAACTTTCCATTTTGTGTGTAATAAGTTTTAGTTTTTAATTTGTTTGACATTTTAAAAAATTCAGGAAGTTATGGGATAATGACTTTTGAAGTGCTTAAAGACTTTTTTTTTTTTTTTACTACTTAAATACGCGCACGAACACTTAAAAAGCCATTTCAAACAGATCTCTAATGTCTTGTATTAGATACATGATTTAAATCGATACCTAAAAGATTTGTTGATTTTAGAAAAAAGATTGAATGTTCGTCCTTATATTAAGGAAAAGGGTTGTTTTGCCACTTTATGTGTCTGTTTACTTGGTGGATTATCAATTTTGGATTCTTGTCATTTTTTACTAAAGTAAATTCATTTATTAAACCCATTGAAGAGGAAAAGATTCTCTCTCTTTCTTTCTTTTCTCTCTCCTTATTAATTATGAGGGAGGATACAATCTAATAATAGAATGCTTGGTTATTGTAATTTGTTTTCTGAAAAAACAATGCTTGGTTATTCTTCAATAGAAGGATTTAGAATCTTTGTTCCAAACATGGAGTTGAATTAACTTTTCTTGAAATATAATTTTGATTTGATTAAGGATCTGTTGAGGATTTCAGTGAACAATCTATATGAATTCTGTCTTTGACTCATTAACTGAAGTCGCATTAGATTAACTTCTCTCATTAAGAATTCTAAATTCCAGATCTTAACATCAGGTTTGGTTAACTATGATTACTGGTGATATGATTTTCCCCCCTTATCTTGGAGGGTAGAAATTTTTATTCCTTCTATAATGATAGGTAGGTGTTGGGTGGTCCCTTTGCCTGTCCTAGGCTTTATAAGTGTATTCAAGTCTCATTTATTTATTTTTCCTTTAGAATCAAGTTTTAGATCCATAAGATATTTATCTCATGATAAGCCAACTTTTTTGTTATAAAATATATTTTTATTTCTAGCCTTTTGTAGAAAATTGAGGCCATATGTATTTTCATGAATTTTCCTTTGCTCTGTTATTAATAATAATAAATAAATAAATCAAATAAAAACTCCTTTTCTCTTTTCCCCAAGCATGTGTCTTCAAAATGTGGACCCAAATCAATTATTGATATCTTCATTACTCCACACCAATCTATATTTCTACTTTGGTAAATATGATTCTTCATAAATATCACTGCCTCCAGCCCCGCCCGCTCCACCTCCCCAATAAATATATATAGGCTCTACTCAAAAAACTATTGTACCATAAAAAAACATTGTTCGTGTGTTTATCTATTATTTACTTATTTTAGGCTCTATTCTTCTTATTACCAATTGATTTTGAGATAGAACTCGTGTTACCTATTATTGTTAATGTTGTTATTCATTTATACACCTTTATTTACTGCTTTAACTAAAGCTCTGCATTTATTCAAACTTCTAATGAAATTTCATCTCTTGGTGTGCAGGATTTCACCAATGTAGATGGGGTTACCATAACCTTTCTGTTGTTGAGGATGTTGTTGAGAACTATCAAAAAGCTCAAATTCCTCTTGACGTTATTTGGAACGATGATGATCACATGGATGGACACAAGGATTTCACTCTGAACCCCATCAGTTATCCCCGTCCGAAGCTTCTGGCTTTCCTGGAGAAGATACATAGCATTGGCATGAAGTACATTGTGATCATTGACCCTGGCATTTCTGTTAATTCCAGTTATGGTGTGCATCAAAGGGGCTTGGAAAATGACGTTTTCATTAAGTACGAGGGTGAACCATACTTGGCTCAAGTTTGGCCTGGTGCTGTGAACTTCCCTGATTTCCTTAATCCCAAAACTGTTTCGTGGTGGGGTGATGAGGTCCGCCGTTTCCATGAACTTGTCCCTGTTGATGGGCTGTGGATTGATATGAATGAAGCCTCGAACTTCTGTTCTGGATTGTGCAAAATCCCAGAAGGCAAACAATGTCCAACTGGAACAGGACCGGGCTGGATTTGTTGCCTGGACTGCAAGAACATTACGAAAACAAGATGGGACGATCCACCTTACAAGATAAATGCTTCAGGTTTGCAGGTGCCAATTGGCTTCAAAACAATTGCAACCAGTGCAGTTCACTACAATGGTGTTCTTGAGTATGATGCTCACAGTCTCTATGGGTTCTCTCAATCCATTGCGACGCACAAGGCCCTTCTTGGTCTCGAGGGGAAGCGGCCGTTTATCCTTTCCCGCTCCACATTTGTTGGTTCAGGCAAATATGCAGCTCATTGGACTGGGGATAACAAGGGAACATGGAATGATTTGAAGTACTCTATTTCTACAATGCTTAATTTTGGTATATTTGGAGTGCCAATGGTTGGTTCTGATATCTGTGGGTTCTATCCAGCACCCACAGAAGAACTCTGCAACCGTTGGATCGAACTTGGTGCCTTCTATCCATTCTCTAGGGATCATGCCAATTACTATTCCCCAAGACAGGAGCTTTATCAGTGGGAATCTGTTGCTAAATCTGCTCGAAATGCACTCGGGATGAGGTATAAGCTCCTACCATATCTATATACATTGAACTATGAAGCTCATACAACTGGAGCGCCAATTGCTCGACCGCTTTTCTTCTCATTCCCAGATCTTAAGGAGTGTTACAATGTGAGCACTCAATTTTTGCTTGGGAGCAGTGTTCTGGTGTCTCCTGTGCTTGACAAGGGAAAAACAAAAGTCAGTGCAATGTTTCCCCCAGGCACTTGGTACAGTTTGTTTGATATGACACGAACCATAGTATCAGATGAAGTTCAATATCTGTCTCTTCCTGCACCATTGAATGTTATTAATGTGCATTTGTATCAAAACACCATTCTACCAATGCAGCAAGGCGGATTGATTTCAAAGGAAGCTCGAAAGACTCCATTCACTTTCATCGTGGCCTTCCCTGCCGATGATAGCAAAGGAGAGGCTAAGGGAAAGCTGTTCCTCGATGAGGACGAGCATCCGGAGATAAGTCTTGGAGATGGTTTATCTACTTATATTGAACTTTATGCAACTGTGAGCCAGGGGAGTGTTAAAGTTTGGTCTGCAGTTCAAGAAGGCAAATTTGCTCTGGAAAAGGGTTGGATAGTTGAGAAACTTGTTGTGTTGGGGTTAGATGCAAGCAAGCAGGCAAACGCCCTTGAGATCAACGGAAATGCAGTTGCGGGAGGTTCGAATATCGAGTTTTACACAACGGAACAGAGCTATCAGCAAGCAAAACTGGAGGACGGAGGGGATAAGAGGAAAACTGCCATGGTAGAGGTCAGAGGATTGTCATTGCCTGTTGGAAAGAACTTTGAAGTCTCCTGGAAAATGGGATAGAAAGTGGAGAGGTAGAAATTCTCTACTCTAGATTGTCTGATTGAGCAGCATTTTTTACTTTTTTTTTTTTTTTTCCTTTCACATTCCCCTTCCACACTTTCTTGGAAATTGGTTGGTGGTTCCGGGTTTTTTTTTTTTTTTTTTCCTCCTCCTCCCTACTCGTTTTTCCCTTTATTGCTTTGATGGAAAAGAGATGAGCCAAAGCAAAAAGCATATCTTCATCCTTATCCATGGGAACAAGCCTTGTACTTGTGTTCATCGTTTTATGTAGTTTGAGAATAAAGCAAGTTCCTATCATTAAGGGTTAAAAGCAAATCAAATGTACTGAAAAATGGTCAATTTACTTCCTTCCGCTAACTAAGAATGTGAAGTCTTTGTTTTAGAATAATCAACTCAAGAACTATTAAAAAGACTAGTCGAAAGAAGCGTGGGATGCACATGGCATAAAAAATGTTTGACAAAATAGTGCTCAAAAAAAAGTTAATTTACCATATATGTTGGATGTGGTTGAAAATTAGGGGAAATTATATGAAGGAGGCCTAAATAAAAAAGGCCCATTTTTAAATTCACTTGAAATTTGGCCTTTTGCTTGCGTTAGTCGCGTGTGAAAGTACCAATTTATCCCCGAAACATGCGCAAGGGTTGTAGGCAACCACGATTTCTCGCTTCTTCTCGCTCAACTTTTTTCCTCTCGTTTCTTCGTCTTGCTAAATATTCGGCTCTTCTGCTAGTTGCTTTCTGTTGTTAATTAATGTTTCTGTACGAATTTGCTTGAAAATGCAAAACTCTAGTTCTTTCAAATCAAATTAAGGAGTAGTGTTTTCCAAGCTAAGTCTACACTATTCTAAAGAAAGCATAAAATGTCAAAGAAACTCATTAGACCAAATTCATTGGTTGTGGATGACCCATCTTCTATACAACTACAAAGTTCTCATATACAACATTCTAACGTTTTAGAGATTGTTAAATCATCATATACATTTCATTACGCACACCAAGTAAGTAAATGTTAAGTCTTTTCTTTGTTTATTGTTTATCATGTAACGAGAGAGAAAAAACGAGTGTATCAAAGTGATAGAAAATATAGACGAGAGGAATAAACAAGAGGAAGAAAGTGGAGCGAGAGGAAAAGGAAAAATGGCTGGAAGAATCATGTAAACGAGAAAAGAAAGTGAGAGCCTGAAACGAGAGTGAGAGTTTTACAAAATCGAAATTTCTAATTTTTTTTTCTTCCGCTCCAATTTTTTTTCTACAGAATAGCAAAGGATGGAAGAGAAGCCGCTTTTCAATTAGTATAGTTGTATATGGGACGACAAAGTAGAATGCTACAAGGGAGGTCGTACGAAGGGTATCATGGTGCTAAACACATTGAATTATAGTCAATTGAGTGCTACATTATATGAACTTTCAATGTCAGTTCTTCAAAACATCATAGTGAGGGTCAAATATAAGTTAGATTGTGAATGTCCTCCGATTTTCCTAATGGACGATAGCAATGTGAGATTTCTCCTCTAAAAAATGGATCGTACAAACCTCCTATATTTGTCAGTTTTGAAGAGACCAGTCAAGAGTGAACTTTTGATGACACATTTGCAGAACATGAACTCATGTTGGCAATGGGTAACAATGATGAGGCGAATATTTTTTCATCTATAGTCTTTATGGAAAACGACAACTTGAACCCATGGATAGCTAGCCAACATTATTTAGGCTGGAAAGGGGGGACATAATGAAACAATTGGTGATGCTATTATTAGGAGTCCCTCACCCCATCCAACTACTCGTGATGTGATGGGTGGTCCTTCTATTGATGATGCTACTGTTGAGAGTACCTCATCACAACCTACTACACATCTGACTGCATGTACTAAAATTGGTGGACCTTCTTTTGGTGGTACTACCTCACCCCATCCCGTTCCACATCTGACTACATACACTAAAATGGATGGACTTTCTGTGTTGAATATATCTCAGCAGAATCCAATTCTATGCAACGATTTTAGGCATTTCGTTGGAAATGCCCCTTAACAGATGGAGGCCCCTCAACAGACGGAGGCAGTAGTAGAGTGTGGTCTTTTTGAAACAGGACCATCTGTGAGAATTGCAAGCTGAACATGAGATATGATCATGCAATCGGTGGTAGCATCAGGTGAGGATGTTGAGGTTGGTCAGATATTTTTTTTTGTAAGAATGACGTGAATGAGATTATCCATGTTAGCCATCAAGAAGAATTTTGAGATGCGGGTAAGAAAATCAAATAAAAACCTTTACAGTGTGCGATGTATCCACGGGACGTGCAAGTGGGCAATTCATGTAATTAGAATGGAGGGTTGTGCCATATTCAAGATAAGAGTATGGTGTGAATATCAGCTATGATAAGGCATGGCGTGCGAAGGAAATTGTTTTTGCTATTGTAAGGGGAACCCCCGAGGATTCATACGATGTATTGCATGCATAAGGAGAAGCATTGAAGATACAAGATCTTAGGACCGTATTTGAAATTGAACTTGAAGATTCTCAGTACTTCAAGTATATGTTCATGGCACTGGGTCTGAGTTCAAGAGGGCTCAAGAACTATTGTCCCGTGTGCTAGCAACAGACTCTGGAACATGCAGACGTGTATCTTCCTCTACATGGCCCCCCTCCTCGTCATGTTGTATGGATTGCCTTCTCGAGGGGCACCTTGTGCTCAACTAGAAGAGCATCGCATCCTCAAGGGGCACCTCACGCTCTACATGGTCCTCGTCATGTGTATAGATCACCTCCTTGAAAGGCACTTCACCTTCTGAGCTTCCTAAGCTTCTGATGCTAAAGGTATCATCTCCTCGTCTTGGGTCTCCACGTATACAGTCTGTTGGTCAACTGGAGTGCTCTACCTCTCTGCATCAGACATCGTAAGAGTGGAGATGATCACCACCTATATGACAAACAATTTAAACTTAAAGTTAAGTCCGGTTAAGACATCTGAATTAATACAAATGGACGATGACAAACAATTTGTACACCGCAGGAGAGTTAAAGACATCCCTTTGTGATAACTTGTTCACCAATGAATGGGTGCATGACCGCCTTAGACATTGAAGCATCGCATTATCGTTAAGCCGGACTGCAGCACTCTCGGCTATTGTGGATATCGTCTTATATGCCAAAACCTACAAGTATTCAAAATAGTGCAATTTTGTTAATACCTTATTCATATAAGTATGAAAATGTTTAAATTCACTCTATTGTTACCTGGAACGCATGAGGGAATCTTGGTAGATTGTACTTTAGCACGTAGTTCTTATTTGTTTTGGCTTGTTGCTTGTACGATCCAACCTTATCTTTTAGTGCCTTCTGAAGGTCACTGAAGGTTTTCTCTCGTAAAATATTTCTCCAGTCAATGCTGTTGAAGTACTCGAGATCCTCCACATCATCTAGCAACGATTTATCAATACTGCTTTTAGTCTTGTCTTTTCCTATCAAACCCAACTCATAATAATATACAAAACTAACCTTCACAGCATCCAAGTCGTTTTCAAACACTAACTCCTTATAGCACTCTTCGAACATTGTCAGGTGCACTTTCATCGCCATTAAATTATTAAAGTACTTGATTCATAGTGATTCGGTCATGTCAACACTATGAACAAGGTTAGTAGGTGACCACCACAACCCTATCATCAATAGGAACTCGTCTTTTGAATATTCAATAATCTTTCCATTCAACTCGAAGCTCATAACATCTACCCTATATTGCACCTCCCTCAACAAGATATGATGGGCTGACAAACTGTTGAAGACTATGTCCATGTCCACGTCCACAAATTTTCTAAACACAGTCCTCCTAAACAATTGTAGCTGACTCTCTGTAAGCTTCTCTTTGATTATCTTATTTGCAATCCCAATGTGGGATGAGAGGCTCGTAGCTTGGCTAGGAAATGATCATCAACCTTAATCTTTAGGTTAGCCTTCTATACAAGTAAAAAAACAAACAAGTTAGCATGAAGCACAAAATAGAAAACAGAAAACAGAAAATGAAACAGACAATAAAATAGTCTCTGCCAAAATCTCATTTCTTCCTCTCATCCTTTTTCTCTCCCATTCTTCCTCTCATTTCTTTCTCCATCTTCTTCTCTTCTCGTTCTTCCTCTTTTTTCTTCCTCTAATTTCTTCTTCGATTTTTTCCCTCAGTTTTTCCTCGAATATCTTGCTATTCTTCCTCCTCTAAATTCTTCCTCGAAGTTTCTGCTCTCAGTTCTTCCTCCAAGTTCTTCCTCTAACCCTAAATCCTAGCATGCATCCAAAAGGAAAAGCATAAAACGAAATGACGAAGTTTACCTTTTGAGATGAAGTGCTAACGGTACAAAAATTTCAGAGCTGAACAAAGAACTGAAAGAAGAATGAAAGGTGATCGGTAACAATTGGGGAACTTAAGATGGAGAATTTGGGATAGGAAGGTGAAATTAGGGGAATGAAAAATCCTATAGAAGTGGAAGAAGTGACCGTTTGACGTTAGAAATTCATTTTAAATGGTCAATTTTAAGTTTGATAATGAACGAAACAAAGAAACAAGAGGAAGAAGCGAGAAATCACGGCTGCCTGCGGCCTTCATGTGTATTTCAGGGACAAATTGGTACTTTCACACATGGTTGATGCAAGCAGAAGGCCAAATTTCAGGTGAATTTGAATAATGAACCATTTTTCATCTGGGCCTCAAAGGAGGTCATCCATACAATTTTCTGTTGAAAATTATTAAAGACATAATTTTGGAGGAAAAACTATATATATATTTTTAATGAATATGAGATTTTAATAAATGACATAAAATTTAAAAGTAAAGAAAGAGAGGAAAAGTATAAAAATAGATGGAGGAATCAAATTAAAATTTATATGATGGATTGGAATAAAATTGATACGAAAGTGACATAAGAATCTAACTTATTACTTCGTGGAACAATTCTTCTGTGGTTCTTGGAATAGTGAGTTCGGGAGAAAAAACAAAGCATATATTTCATTTAAGTTAATTTGCTTTTTAAAAAGAGAGAAATTAAATAAGTATTTAATAAATCTGATCCTTTGAGGGAAAATCTATTTGTAAAAAAAATATATTTTTTAATGTATGAAAGAAAAATTTAAATATTTTTGTGGTTTGATAAGAATTTTTGTTGTTGACATAAGATGAAACATTTTGAGGTTATTTTGATAATTTTCCAGAAATCATTCCTATTATATGATATTTTGAAAATGAACTCCTTGCATATATATAGCAAAATAAGGTTAAAATATTACAAAAACTGCAAAACTTAAAACTAATTGTAAATATAACAAAATTTATTTTCAGTTCATAAAAAATGTCCAAAAAGCCCTTTAAACACATGAAAATGCGCTTGAGGCAAGAAATTCCCAATTTTTGAAGTCTATTAGTAATAAACTCTATTATTGATAGAATTCTACGGTGATAGATTTCTTTCATAGATAGTCTCAATGATAAATTTTTATCAGTTATACAAGTCAATCATTTATAGACTCCTTTAATAGATAGACCACAATAAAAATCACTAAAAATCATTACTCATGAACACATATGACTTCAATAAGCTCATTATTAGAATCTTCATTCTAAAATGTCAATTTTGTAGTGGTTTATGCCATAAATCTCATGGTTTGTAATGTATAAATAAATTATTTATTTAATAAAATAAAGAGTCATTTTATTTGACCTTTAAACTTGTATGACTCAATCCTATAAACTAAGATCCAAGATTATTTAATATAACTTGAACTCTATGTGGCTAACATACAATCAGCAATCTGAGAGACTGATCAAAACCAAATTTTTCTTTAAACTCGAAACATGATAAATATCATCAAGAGAAACACCACCAACATTTGATGCACTATTCTCAATAGTAACATGCCCTTCTTCAATAACAAGATGTAAGGAATTTGCTCTCTCAATCTCGCTTTCACTCTCTCAATCTCTCTCTATCTCTCAATCTCTCTCTCACTCTCTCAATCTCGTTCTCTATCTCTCAGTTTCGCTCTCTCACTCTCACTCTCTCATTCTCGCCTTTGAACAACCTAAGATAATTTCATATCCTAAGAGCAAAGGGAGCAACAACAAATGGGTGATCAAACACCAAATTTTCAACAAACTAAGAACATCAATATTATCTGCCAAATGCGCTAGAACCAATCACATGTTCAAGGGTCAAGAAGCTGCAATTAGCTTTGAATTCTCACATACAAATTTGTATAAAGATGAACCCAATGGAGGCAATTCAAGGAATATAAACTGATCATAAAATCTATAAACAGTTTCATATGTTGCTACAAGATGAAATTGATTGAGCTTAATCAAAACCTCTAACCTACTACTTTTCAAATGGAAAGTTTGCTTACATTATGTTCTTACAAACTACTAACATATGAATGTATTACACTTTCTACCATAATTGTAGGATAGCAACAGACCTCAAACAATCTCAATATGCAAAATTTATTAACATATGAATGTATTACACTTGCTACCATAACTGTAGGATAGCAACAGACCTCAAACAATCTCAATATGCAAAATTTACTAACATATGAATGTATTCCACTTGCTACCATAACTGCAGGATAGCAACATACCTCAAATAATCTCAATATGCAAGATTTCCATTCATATTAGGTTGAAACAATCTAAAAAAATAGCAGTTCATACCTAGTTTGAAGGTCCTCCCTGTGAATCCATAAATTGTTTCATCATTTCTTTCAAAACCTCTATCTTTGCCTTTGTTGCCATAAACTCTACCCTTGTTGCATTCCTTGCTTCCCTCTCTTGTTGAATCTTTGCCATTTGTTCTTGAAGTTGCTCTTTCAAGTTTTGTATCTCAATTGATGATGAGGAGATATACTTTCTTGGCTTTGGTTTTGGCCCCCAACTGAGACCTTTAACATGTCCTAGCTGTCTTCCCAACACCATCTCGCATATTTCTTCCTGTGAAAGTGGTTGACTCCCTTCTGAAGTTGACGTCCCTTCCAATTCCATCATTTGTGTCTATCATTAAAACAATATGAGTAATAATATATAACACGTATTTAAATGAGCATATATTACGTAATGAAAAACAGTGTACATGTGCATCACTTACGGCTGGGTTCGCCCATTGGTCATCTCGCGAGTGTGTTTTCTTAAATAGGTCAATTGGTCCACATTGTTGATCATCTTTCACACTCTAAAATCCAGAAGACGCGTAAAGTAAAGTTTATTAATGATTAAATATAGATAATAAATCACTGTCAAGCACATGTCTCACGAGTTCTTGTTATATGTTGATGAATGTCTTAGGCTCAGCTCGATGATTGAATTTTAGTTATGTCCAATTCTTCTTACTAGTCCCTGCCATTTTCTAATAGAGATAGAACAAATGCTTAAGAAACACCAAATTGTATAAAGAGAAAAAACTAATAAATGTAAAGTAAGACCATACCTTAAATTAAGGGCTCTTAAACTTGTTGTATAAAAAATGCCAATCTTCAATGATGGATTTAAGTCCCTTGGGTGGGTTTGCACATGCCTCTTCAGGGTTGTTAAACTGCTTGTAGTGTTTATGCAAATTTGACCTATACTCTTTAAAGGATGTGCATTAATCTTACCAAAAAGTTGAGTGAATTGTATTTTGTACAACCAGGGTATAATTGATTACGTGCTTCATCCAACAAATCTTCAAATAGTCTTGAACTATCACTCTCAATCTCGGTATCTTTTTCATCTAAATGTTCATCGACAATTCGACCTTGTAAATCGTTTAGAATATTTAACATCTCATTTTCTTTAGTTGGCACATCATTAAACTCTGCATTACTGAATCCTTCATCATGTAGTAAGTGAGATGTTTGATTTAATTCCGACGACAAATTAACTTCTTCTCCATGGTATACCCATTGCCTATATGAGGGAGACATTCCGTATGTGAACAAATGTCGTTGAACCCCATCAAGTGATTCCCAGACTGTGTTCATACAATTCTTGCATGAACATCTTGTTTTTCCAAAGTTATTAACATGGGACTTAGCTTTCTCAAGGAATTGGGTTACTCTTTTCACATAAGCCATTGAGAACTTATCTCGAAGTTGAATCCAATCTCTATTCATTTTTTATGATATTTGTTCCAATTAAACTCTTGGTTTCTATAGTCTTCAAGTCCTACTCCTATAAGAATTACACAAAAGATCAAAGTTAGTATCAACTAACATATATGATGTTTATATGTTAGTTAATAATGCACAAAATTATCCAAATAATGCACAATTTGACAAAATTAAAGATTTCTTTAATGGCACATCTCAATGCATCTCGTCTACATCTAAAAATGCAACAAGTTAGCTTCTCATTACATTTAAACAATCGAGTTTTTGGAGCTTTCTCGGTTGAATGATGACTAAAACAAACTAATTATAATTAGTCTAAATAATGCACGCTTTGAATATAACAAATACCACAACCATAATGCACAACCATAATTTAACAAGTAATCAACAAATTCGTCCAAGTACCACAACCATGATCAACCTACTTCTCTAAACTTCCAAAAAAAAAAAAAAAAAATCAACAAATTCATCCAAATAATTCACAATCCGAATTTCGTGAGTCAAAATCAAGCACGTATTAGAGAAAACCATAACGTTGAGAGAGATCTTACCTCAAGAAAATCAAAACCCACGGATCCGGATTTGGGGGGAGCGAAGAGATGGAGAGACTGATTGTTTTTGTTCACAAAGAGAGCGAGAGAAGATTCCGAAGAGATCGAGAGAGATATTTTTTGAGAGATGGAAACTAGCAGCCAATCTAGACTGACGAGATGAAAATCGGCAGCTGAATTCGTTTTGAGAGAGATTCGCTGCGCAACCGAAAGATGGAGAAAGAAGAAGAAAATTAAGGTTTTTTATTTTTAGAATTGTCGACGCTATAAGTAACGTGTCGACAAAGGCCACTCTATGCCGACGAAGTGCAATGCACCGTCAGCAAAGGCACGGATTTTTTGGGTGTAGTCTTAGTTTTTGTCGGCAAAAGCCTCTTTTTGCCGACGGTACTAAACTTCGTACCGTCGGTATAGCCACATTTTACCGATGACGTTTTATAGCGTCGACATGACTTTCGTCGGCATAGCTGAATTTTCTTGTAATGTCAATGCTTCTTGATTTGAGAGCAAATTTTCCAACTCAAAGATAGAAGGTTGATTTACCCAATCTTGTATCAAAGAAATAAGAGATAAACTCCGTTCGCAATCCACGAGTAAGATAACGACCCAAACGAGCATTACTAACAAACTCCTCTTTGTCCAATTCTGAAATTTTTGAACACCAAATTTTAACTTTTAGAAAATATTCTGAAATTGAAAAACTAACTTGAGTTGTTCTAGCAAGTTTTCGTTCTCTAAATATTGCAATCTTGTTGTGTCCTTTTGAGTGAACAACCTTTAAGTGTCTCCCACACTTTGTTTAGAGACTTCTTATCATGAACATGCTCGATATACTCCTTACTAATAGAAGTTTGCAAAGCAAATAAAGCCTTGCTACACTTGACCTTCCACTTTTTTCAGCACCTCAACATTCTCCAGAGTATCTTCTGGAATTAAATCATCACCGGAAACAAGATCCCACAAATCTTGTACTTGAAGAAAATCTTCCGTACATAGCCTCCACTAGCTATAATTATCACCGATAAGCTTGTCTATACAAATGTTGTTTCCATAGTTCATCTTCACCGAGTATTTAAACTCAAATACAAAACAAAGAACCGGGATGCTCTAATACCATGTAATGAATAACAACAAAATGAAGACAACGAGAGATGGAAACAAAAGAGAAAAACTAAATGGAGGAATCATGTGCTTCAATTGAGTTCTATATTTTCTCTATTAAAGTAGAAACAATTACAAGTATTTAGAAGCAAATAATAAACTACCCACTAATGCACTAAGCTTAAAATTCTACTACTAACCTTAAAAATCTCCCTTGATCAATCCACTAAACCATTATGCCACTATCGTCCAATTTAGGAGACGCTACCCTAAATAAAAGCAATTAACTTCAATTAAAGAAAAAACTAATTTTATTTATAACTTGTAAAATAAGTTTGCACTAATTTTCAATAAAAGTAAATAATTTCCTTTCAAATTATTCATGTATATAATCTAAATTTAAATGTTCAATTTAAACATATTCATTTATTTGATACTAATTCAGACATATGTATTATCTTGACTATTAAACAACAAAACTTGAAATTTAAATATAATATTTATATAATAATAATAATAAGAAGAAGAACAGTATACCATTAAATTATTCAAATAAATTAAAAAGAGGCTAATGAAGCAGTGGAGAATACATTTAGCATATGAATTTTGTTCCCCCTCATTCCCCGCCTAAACAGGAATAATGACATCTGTAATACCAAGTTAAGGAGGAGGCTGGGAAATCCTATTTATATGATTCAAACTGAGCAATTTGTAGTTAGAGCTTGAAGAGCGACTGCATCTGCCTTCTATGAAGATGTTTTGTATTTGGTAGCTTATATTTTCCTAACTCACCTTTGTCTTGTCCTCCTCAACATTTGAATTGCTTTGTCAGCTACTACAAACCACCTTTAGAAAATGGAGCTACATGAGAAGAATTCATTTTGGGCCTACATTTGTGGGTTGGATCCTCCACAGAATCTCCAAGCCTCAGTCCAAGATTTACCAGCTGAAAGCATGTGAATGGCATCTGAGGTGGTTAAATCTGAAGGGGGGGTGGTGAAGATCGAGAGTGTGAAGGTGCTGAAGAAATCAGTTAGAAAGCATCTCTTACTTGATTCTTTCTCTCTGTATGAAGATTATGATCAGTTATGAGAAACTCAGATTTTCTCTTTGAATTCATACTCTCTATTTTGTTCACAAAATCAGTAAAGAAGATTGCAACCTTTCACTCGAACCATTATATTTCTTCTCACTATTTTTTCTCTTTGATTGTCTTTTGTTGGTTCTAATACACTTGTTTCGATAGTCCGATTTCAACATTTCGTTATATTGCCAACAGAAACTGAATCATCGCCCAAAGTTGAACCAAACAGAACGAGAGTAATCAACTTCGAATTCCATGTTAAGCAACGAAAATTTTGAATAAAATAGGGAAGTTTCATAGAATTAATTTGGGGAGACATTCTTCAAGTTATGTTTGTTTTGAAACTTCTTTTGATCGATTTTATTTATTTATTTTTTTTTTTTTTATCGCATTTGGGATTGGAAATCTAAGAATTTTGGAGTTGTTTGTGATCTCGAGGAAGGAAGCTGAACCCAAATGAGGAATTCATCATTAAAATATTATAAATAAATAAATAAATAAAAATGAATCGGATTGTGATGACATGGTGAGATCAGAAAAGTGTTAGGGTGTTTGGTTGAGGAGATTAGATGAGATGAGTTGAAATATGAATTCAACTCATTGTGTTTAGAAGGCCAACTTTGTATGTCACCAACATTTTATACCATGTCCGCTAATAGTGCACTCAACCGTCATCACAACTGATGCCTCGTTGCTCAACTCTAGCGACCAACTTTGATGGCCAACTCTAGATACCACCTCCAGTGTCCAACTCCAGCGACCATTGCCTGCACCAATTCCAGCAACATCCAAACACCACTATTGATGACTAACTTCGTTGACCTTCTGTGGCGGTTAATCCACAAACTCCGACGACCATTATTTTAAATTATGTCTACTACAAATTTGGACTTTGTTGACACACGAATTTTTTGTTTTGTTGACGTTTGTGACATAAAACCGTCAATCAAACATTAATTTAAAGCTTAAAAATAAAAATTAATTTAAAAATACATATAAAACATCAATAATGATTATATTTAAGTTGACACACAAAATTGTCAATAAAAACACCTTTGTTAACCAGCAAGTAGGTAAGTTCCGTTAAAACATTGAATTCTCGATTTTTTTTTAATTAGTTCTTAGTAGTTTATAATCATTCTTTATAGTAATTTAACATTAATAAAATCAATTTTATCATGTAAGAAATCAAACATATTTGTATGTAAAAACACTCTTGAGAAAAATATTGTCTGGCACATGAGTGTTTTTATTTTTATTTTTATTTTTTTATTAGAAACATTAAAATAAAAATGATTTAACTAGAAATGCCACATGCACAAATTTGCAAAATGATTGCTTAATTTTTTTTTAAAAAAAATTGAAATGTATGATCCAAAAGTAAACCCTAAACCCCATTTCTCAAAACTCCCAACAATACATGTGTGCTTAAAAAACAATAAAATAAAATGCAATAGTTTATTATATATTTGTGTGTGTAATTATTGAATAAAAAAAGTTCTAAAAAAAATAATCATCATAAAGACAGATTATTTATGTAAAAAAAACTGCATAAGATACCCTTGACATATGAACTTAGGATCCCAGACACCCAAAACACAGACATATGAACTCCACAGACATATAAACTCTACAGACATATGAACTCTAGACATATAAACTCAACTCACGCGCCAAACAACTCCTTAGTCAAATGTTCATAACGATTGTGAGAGGTATGAGGGTATAATAGGCATTTGTTTTAAAATGAATGGCAAAATTGGAAGGTAAAAATTCTTCTTTATAGTCCCTTTTACTACAACATAGATAATTAGCCTCTAATAAGTATTTGGTTTTTAAATTTGAAGAATTAAACTCACAAACACTATTTACTCTTATAAATTTCTTTCTTTTTTTTTTTTTAATCTACTTTTAAGTTTTTACTAATGTTTTGGAAAACCAAGTTTAGTTTTGAAAATTAAAAAATTAAAAATTAAAAATAAAAACCTTGTTTTTATTTGTAGAATTTGATTAAAGTGTTTCTTCCAAAACTTTGAGAATCATAGTATCAAATTTAAGAGAAAACCAGCATAAATTTTAAAAACAGAAAATTAAAAATAAATTTGTTTTCAAATGAGACCTTAACAATCTCCCTTTTAGTGCTGTAGTTCTGAAATTTGTGTTTGTATATCTTCATATCAAAGTTTTCACCCCTTAGCCAAATGCAAAAGGGTAATACTTAGGACCATTGATAACTTGTAGAAATACAAGTTATCGTAGTTTTATTTAGAATAATTGGGATACTTCAAAAGAAAATGATTTAACGTGAAATGAAAATGGTGTAAAAAGATCAACTTTGCGATCAAATTGTTTATAAGACCTTTTTATCCTGGAAACTATAAGATTTGTATCTCTGGACGCAGGATTTCGGTGAAAAAATGCTGAAAATAGCCAAGGGTGATTCAAGATGCTGCCAATGGACAAAGTCGAGATCAAATCAGCCAGCTAGCTCATGCATCGAAGAACTCAGCGTTGAGGTGAAACATAAAGAAAAGGAAGCGGTGTGTGCGTGGGCGGTGACTGTTGTGTTAGAGTACAAGTGGATGACTGATTTGACAAAGTCGTCACAAAGCCAATGAACCTGTGACTAGAAGAAATCTATGAAGCAAGTCATTGAATTCAATGTCAAGCAATCATGAAAACCTCCTTTTGGATGCCTATATATAGCTCACGAGACTTCAACTTCAAGGATCGAATTTTCAGAGAAGTGGTGAAAGTTCTCCTAAATTTCCTTCAACTCCATTTCTATCTTGAACCTTGAGCTTTTCTTTCAGGAAGTTTGAGTGAGAGCTCAGATTCTCCTCTTTGAAAGTGAGAGTTCATCACCATTTGCTCATGCAATTACCTCGAAGCAGCCACCATCAAAGCCTAAGGGAGCAAGACGTTGCAACCCAGCGACTTGAGCGACTTGACACACTTGTTTCTTTATTGATTTCATTTACTTGTAATTCCATTTGTACCTTTTGAGATTGAAAAACTCATTACACTTTGATATAAATCAGATTCTTCATCTCTCTTTCATTCATCCATGTGTTTCTCATCATCAACTATGTCTAGCTAAATTCTGAAAGGGTTGAGTGGATTAAACTAACATTTTTACAAGTTTTGCATAAGTCGGAGTTCATCTTGTTTAATGTGTGCTTATAACCTTGCTTGAATCCATCTAACAAATAGATTTAAGTAGTAATAATCAACTGCTTGAAAGACTAAGTGATTGTTAATTTGGTTAAGCAAGAAAAAAATTAGTTTTAGAGATAAAGTTAGTCTTTTGTCTATAAGTAACTCTAACATGCGTCTTAGGAATAAGATAAGTGTGACATGGAAACACTAAGAGGTGAGTTCTCAGTTTGTGAGTTAAAGACATGAATGTCTGCTTATGCATTACTTAGAAAAATGTTAGTGAATTTCCCCCAACCCTACTTTCTCCATTAATTTTTCCTTCTCATCATGCACATGCTATTTGGTTATAATTGCACTTAGCATTCACACCACCATCACGTTTGACGCACCGCCACTCCACACATCTACCAATTCGTCATCACTCATACTCACCATCATATGTAATTAACTCATTTTTGTAATTAACCCATTTGAACAACCATTACATCAAATCAACTAAGTTCAAATATAATTTTGTCACAAGTCTCTGAGATCGACCCTGGACACTCTAGGAACCCTATTAAGACTTACACTTGGGTCTTCTAGGGAAAACTTGCATTTAACGTTAGATCTTTTAACTCTACTTCCATAAACAAGACTTAAGGTTATTACATAATATTCACGCATAAAAAACGCAACAATCATCCCAAATGCACTCATCTTTATGCATTCCCTCTCATTACTTACACTAAAAAAGAATTAAAATATTTCAAAAAGGAAATGATAAGAATTTGTCACATAACAAATTGTGATTGGACAATTTGATAGGATGCATAAAGATAGATGCAACCTGACATACACCTATGTATTCTTCAATGCAAAATTAAAAAATAAATTTAAAAGAAGCCATAGAAATTACTTTTTTTAAGTTTTATCTTATTTTACTTTTTAGAGTAATGCATGTAGTAGCGAGGCAAAATGAAAGAAAAAAAAAAACAAAAAGGTTGTGAGCGCAAGGATACACTATGCTATGACAAGTATGCTAGAAAATAATCTCAAGATAAACTATGGAGAAAATCAATGATAAGTTATAACATGCATCCACTACATCAGGTTAAACATAACTAAAAATAAACAAATCTTAAAAGAAAAAAAAAATTGGAATACAGTGGTAAGCAATATTTGACTCATTGACTACCTCTACATTTGGTGGATGATTGGGAGGAATTTTAAAATAGTTAATATTATTTTTGTCGTGTTTAAAATCATTCTAGAACACAACTTTAATTACTTAAAACCAATTTAATGGTTAATTTTATCCTTTTAAACCTATTTTTCATATTATTAAAATCGATTTTGAATGATTAAAAGCAAATTTTTTAAGCTATTTTTGTGACACCCTAACTTTTGACCTAGTTGCTTAATAGAACAAAAGAATCCAAAACCTAGAAGAATCATCACAGATGCATGATTGAGAGGAGTTCGACACATAGTCCATATCCCGGGGACTAGGTTGAACACATAACGAGACTCGAGATTGGCTTAAGTGTTAAGTTTGGCTAAGTGTCAATTTGCATGCAAAGGACATGCATGGTGACACCACCTAGGTTGATTGGGTGTCAAACCTAGAGGAAACCATTGGATGACCAAGCAATTACCCAATCTCTATAAGTAGGACGAAAAAGGAAAAGCTCTCACCATCACCAAAAACTGAGAGTTCACTTTAGAGAGAAGAGAGAAATAAGGTTTGGAAGAAGAAAGGAGGAGTCTTGCATCCAAGTAGATTTGCCCTACATCCAAAGAAGTGTCTTGCGTCCAAGAAAGATTTTCAGGCGTCCAAGGAGTTGTTTTAAGGTTGCAAAGGTTTCTTGGTTGCTATGTGTCACGGTCATGCTTGTCCAGGGTGTGTTGCCCTTGGCCGCATGCCCGCCTCGACCCCTTTTTACCATGCTTTCACCTTATGTATTTCATTTTGCTAGTTAGTTTACTTTCCTAGTACTTTTCTTTGTAAGTGACCACTCGCCACTTTGCATGTGCAAGGGTGACATTTCTAAAATTGTTCAGAATGTACTATATGGGGGTGAGACTAACCATCAAATTCTCATATCCTGAGTTGTGAGCTATAAAGCCGTTGTTGTCCCTTTTTGCTTTCTAGCCTTACAACACATCTTAATTTCTCAAACATGCTTTCAAATGTTTGCGAAATCCTTTTCCTTTAAACCTGTTTTCAAAAACCATTTTTCTCTCGAAACGGAGGCAGAGATTACGAGAGGCACGCGGTGTGCCGTAGACGATCAGAATCTGATCAAGTTGACTTGTACATGAGTTAGAACAAGTGCCGCACAATAGTTTAACGAGGCGCGAAGTTGCGATTGTGACAGTTGGTATCAGAGCCAAGTTGGCTCGTAAGAGAGAAGGCCAGAATCATGTCGACCGCGAAACAGTTAACCAAGTCCCAAGTGGACTGACGGGTAGAGATATAATAGCAGATGCTCTACCTAAAAGAAGTTTCCGATGCCATCTATTTTCTGGAAACGCGAGTACAAGAAATCTCTGAGAAGGCTGATGGGATTGACGTGGTTGCTGGCCGCTTAGACGGGATGCCCGTCAAAGAGTTGATGTTAAGGGTTAAGACCCTAGAAACGAAAGCTACGAGACCTAGTAGCTTCGAGCGTGGGGATAGCTCATCGGGCTCTGTAGCCCATATGGAAGAAAAAGTTGAGGAGCTAGATTGTAAGACTCTAACTCAGAGTTCCTAAGATGACTAGTAAGAAAAGAAGTAAGGAAAGAAGTAAGACTAGTTGAACGCATAATATTAGGAAAAGAATGGATATTCCACTAAGAGTGAGAATGAAGGATTGGAGGCATAGATGTATTTTGAGCATAGTCAGGTTAATTCTTAGGTGGTAAAGCGTTAAAGTGTGGTACTTTAATTTAGAGGAAATTTGATATTGAATTTTGAAAAGGAAACAAGAATTAGGAAAAAGAGGAAACGCATGGCTCACATTTAGTCTTTGAAATTAACAAGTATGGGATTAGTTTTTGGAAGGTGTTAAGCTAGAAAGAAAAGAGAAACCAAAGAGCCTTAAGGCGTGAGCAACATGCATTGAAGGTTTATTATGCGTTAGTAAGGATTTTGGTATTGATAAAGAAGTCTGCTATGCATTATGCGTTGAGGAGCTAAATTCCATGGTAAATGGAAATATAACTTTGATTTCGGGTAAACGTACAAGATGTAACCAAGAGTTTAAAGGGAAGAAAGTTGGACATATGGTGCGATGCAGTAAGGTTGTAATGAGCGTTTGGGACATTGACGCCTAGTAGTAAGCGATGGAGAAACGGGTTCAAAGGTATTATGGCGAAGAGTAAAGGAAGTAAATAATGAAGCTAAAACCTTAAAGGAAATTCAGTGGACGCATAGAGGCAGTAAGATTGAATGAATAGTTTGTATATTAGAATATGTTGGGCATATGAGATAAGCTTATAAAGGTAAAGTGGCTTCATATAAAGTTGACACCTTATAAGCGGGAGGTGTTAGAAGGCATGTTAAGTATTGCATGCAGGTGACGCTTGGATAAATACATGGTTGGTTAAGTTGCAACGTGACATGTGGAAACAAGTGGCAGAAAGAGAGGATAAGTAGTATGACCAGCCCTCTACTCCAAAGCTATAACTAGAACCTTGAGAGGAAAGGAGTGACTGATGATGTTGAATTGAGAATTCTTGAGAGAAAGAAGGAATCCTTGCGTCCGTAGTAGAAGTTTGCAGCTAAGAGAGAAGATATTTTGACATCTTAGCTATATCTTGTGTTAAAGAAGTTGTCTTGCGTCTAAAAGGGTTAGTCTTGCGTTAAGACAAATGATGCGTTCAAGGTGAACGATGCGTCCAAGTTGGACCTTGCGCGGTCGACGCATCCAAAGAGAGAAGTAAAGAAGAGTTGGGAAGCACCTCGCGTTAGCTATCAACCTTGCGTCCAAGGGCAAGGTTGCAACCAACCGAGCTGCCAGTGGAAATATAAGGCCTTGCGTTCCAGGGTTAGAACGCTACGTCCAAAAAGTTCGAGTTAGAGGAGAAACTATCCTTAAGTGTTCAGTGAGTGACACTTTTCTTTCTTTAAAAATATTTTATTGGAAATGTTATTCTGATTTTAGTCCGAGCAATGATTTGAAGAAAAGTGTTTATTTGAAAAGCATGATGCTTGAATATATTTAGTACACAAGGCATATCTTATTGTTTTCTATAAGTTGTTGAAAAGCATGTTGTGAAATGTAGTTTACCAAGGAATATCTTATTTTTCATGAAAGGTTTCATATGAACTAGTTATGTGAAATGTTGGTTTCTAAAATGTTTGAGAGGAGACTCAATGCTGAAGGACATGAGAAGGCGTGTGAGTTTCGCCGGGACCCAGTACTGAGGAACATGGAGAAGGTACTTGGGCAACCTGCCATATTCCTATATGCACATAGAGGTTGATATTGCTAGCACGTCGAGTTCTGCTCTGCATCGAGTAAGGAATGATTTTGACGTTGGGTGTGTTGAGTCTTGCTCCACCCCAACTAAGGATGTTTTCGACGTTGAGAGCGATGAGTTTTGCTCTGCCTCAACTAAGGAAAATTTTTAAAGAACAAATTGATTTCATGTACAACTATTCTGAAACATACTTATGTTATTTGACTAAGAAGTTGGAAAGTACGATTTTACGGTAATGATGATTTGAATCCATGTTTTAGCTCACTCTTTCATATGTTTTCCATTTTTCAGGTAGCATGACAATTCCCATTGCTGATCAAAGTCGAGGTTTGTCAAAAGTTAAATGGTATCGCCGTCCTAGGAAGAGTGGTTAAACAGGCATAAGGGAAGTTTCGACAGTGGAAGTTGATAATAGGGTTGATAACTGCTGTCCTCACGCTCCGTCTCGGGCTACAGAAGGGTAGTTCGGGAAGGGGTGTGGCATAGATAGCTCTCAGAAAGCAATAATCCAGATGGTCATTGACTTGTCAGAAAACTTTTGGGCCACACTCGATGTCGTTAGGATAGAGATTGCGGATGTCAATACAAGGGTAAATCCCACCATGAGAGCGGTGGGAAACCAAACCCCAGCTGGGGGTGCGGTCCAGTTGAATCGAGTGAAAATTCTCGAACCCAAGCCCTTCTGTGGGGCTCGAGACGCAAAAGCTCTGGAAAATTTCATATTTGACATGGAACAATACCTCAGGGCCACGAACATGACTGTTGAAGAGTTGCAGATTACTTTGGCGACGATGCACCTGGCAGACGACACCAAACTATGGTAGAGGTCCCGTTACATAGACATGCAAGAAGGTCGTTGTACTGTTGATACCTAGGATAAGCTGAAGCAAGAACTACGCTCTCAGTTCTTCCCCGAAAATGTCGAGATTTTAGCACGATGGAAATTCCATGAGTTGAGACACATAGGCCTTATTCGGGACTATGTGAAATAGTTTGCAGGTTTAATGTTGGACATGCGTGATATGTTCAAGAAGGACAAAGTATTTTGCTTTGTCGAAGGATTGAAACCATGGGCGAAGGCCAAACTGAACGAACAGAGAGTAAATGACCTCACGTCTGCATATGCGACCGCTGAACGATTGTTTGACCTCAGTAATGACGTCGAAGACACTAGACGACAATCAACTTCTTCGAGCGGAGGAAATAAGAACAGTTGGGCAAGCCAGCCTCAAAATGATGGAGGGGACAAAAATTCGAGTGGAGATCGAAAGCCCTATCAACCCCCTCAACTAAAGAGTGGGAGCACTTGGCGGAGGCTTAATTAACAGAACAATTACCACTGGCCCCCATAGTGCTTCCTATGTAAAGGGTCACATAGGGTGAGTGAGTGTCCGAAACGAACTGTGTTTAATGCCTTCCAAGCCGCCCTGGCAGCTGACGTAGATGGGCAAACCGATCAACTAGAGACAGAAACTGACAGAAAAGGGAGACAACCCTCGAATGGGGGCATTGAAATTCTTATCGACTCTCCAAAGGAAGATGGGAGAGACCAAAGAACCCGTCGAATGAGGACTCATGTATGTCGATGCATGGGTGAACCAAAGAGGGGCCAAAAGCACCATGGTCGGCTTCGGCGCCACTCGTAACTTCATGACTGAAACTAAAGCACGCCGACTGAAGCTTCGATGGGAGAGAGACGCAGGGAAAATGAAAGCTGTCAACTCTGCAACCTTACTCATCACGGGAGTAGCGAAAAGAACAGTGGTTAAGTTGGGAGAGTGGAGCGGACCTGCTGACTTTGTGATCGTCAAGATGGATGATTTTGACGTAGACTTGGGGATGGAATTCTTACTTGAACACAAAGTGATACCGATGCCATTGGCAAAGTGTTTGATAATTACAGGATCCACTCCCACCGTGGTTCAAACCAACATTAAACAACCCAATGGGGTGAAAATGATCTCGGCCCTCCAACTCAAGAAAGGCCTTGCTCGCGATGAGCCCACTTTCATGGCCATCCCAGTCGAGTCAGTCAGAACAGAAGAAGAGTTCATTCCAAAAGCTATCCAGGTTGTCTTAGAGGAATACCGGGACGTTATGTCGGACGGTTTGCTAAAGTCTTTACCTCCAAGAAGGGGGATCGACCATGAAATCGAATTGTTGTCAGGGGCAAAACCACCTGCAAAGAACGCCTATCGGATGGCGCCTCCTGAGTTAGCCAAACTCTGGAAGCAGCTAGATGAGTTACTAAACGCAGGGTTCATTCGTCCCGCAAAGGCACCCTTCGGAGTCCCAGTGCTGTTTTAGAAGAAGAAGGACAGAAGCCTTCGATTCTGTATTAATTATCGGGCTCTAAATAAGCTCGATGTTCGCAACAAGTACCTGTTGCCCATTATCACAGACCTATTTGACCGCCTCCATGGCGCTAAATATTTCTCAAAACTCGACATTCAGTCAGGATACTACCAGGTGTGAATTGCCAAAGGAGATGAACCAAAGACGACCTATGTCACGAGATATGGGGCCTTCGAATTCCTTGTAATGCCCTTTGGCCTCACCAACGCCCTAGCCACCTTCTGTACTCTAATGAACCAGGTCTTTCACGAGTACCTTGACAAGTTTGTCGTGGTATATCTGGATGATATTGTGGTCTATAGTGCAACCATGGAGAAACCAACACCACCTTCAATTGGTCTTTGAGAAGCTGAAACAAAACCAATTGTACGTGAAGAGAGAAAAGTGCTCATTCGCTCAAGAGCGAATAAACTTCCTTGGCCACGTGATTGAGTGTGGCTGACTTGGCATGGAACAAAACAAAATCCATGCGATACGAGACTAGGAGGTTCCGACCGCTGTTACTAAACTAGGTTTCTTCCTCGGATTGGCCAATTACTATAGACGATTCGTAGAAGGATTCTCGAAAAAGGCGGGATCGTTGACTGAACTGTTGAAGAAAGACCACAAGTGGAGTTGGACTTCGGAGTGTCAAGCCGCATTTGAAGGCTTGAAGAAAGCCATGATGGAGGGACAGATTCTTGGGATTGCTGATGTGACTAAGCCTTTCGAAGTTGAGATCGATGCGTCTAACTATGCCCTGGGCGACGTCCTGCTCTAGGATGGCCACCCCATCGCAGAAAGCTAAGCGATGTTGAGAGAAGGTGCACAGCATCTGAGAAAGAAATGTTGACAGTCGTTCACTGTTTGCGGGCTTGGAGACCATATCTGCTAGGGTTCAAGTTCGTAGTCAAGACAGACAACAGCTCGTTCTGCCACTTCTTCACCCAACCGAAATTATCGTCCAAGCAGGCCCGATGGCAGGAATGCCCGGCCGAATTCGACTTCCAGTTTGAACATAGACCGGGTAAGGTCAACCAAGCGGCAAAAGCCTTCAGCTGAAAAAGTGAACATGCGGCCTTGTGCTTGTTTGCTCACCTGAAAGCCAGTAGCTTGAATGGAACAATCTGGGAGACCATCAAAACCCATCTGAACAACGATATAGCTGCCGAAGCATTAATTCAGTTAGCCAGAGAAGGCAAGACTCGTCAGTTTTGGGTGGAAGACAATCTCCTCTTCCCCAAGGGTAATCGTCTATATGTCCCTTGATCTGGGGAGCTACGGAGACTATTAATGAAAGAGTGTCATGATACGTCGTGGGCCAGACACAACGATTGGCAAAGAACGTACGCACTGTTAAAACAAGGTTACTACTGGCCAAGCTTCAGGGACGACGTCATGCAATTTACTAAGACCTGTCTTGTCTGTCAACAGGACAAAGTGGACAGGGCGAAACTAGCGGGTCTGCTGGAACCCTTACCGATGCCCTCAAGGCCATGGGCAAGTGTGTCTCTCGACTTCATCACAAATTTACCAAAAGTTGGGGAGTTCGAGGCAATACTTGTGATTGTTGACAGGTTTTTTAAGGGACATTCATCTCAACGCCAAAGTTGTGTTCAGCAGAAATGACGGCTCAGTTGTTCTCCAAACACATTGTGAAACTTTGGGGCGTCCCTGTCAGCATTATAAGTGACCGTGACGCAAGATTCACTGGGACATTTTGGACAGAACTGTTTCGGATGTTGGGTTCAACATTGAATATTTCCTCCAGCTATCATTCACAAACTGATAGACAGACAAAACGCTTCAACAGTATGCTCGAGGAGTATCTCCGTCACTTTATTGATGCAAGACAGAAAAATTGGGTCCATATGTTGGATGTAGCTCAGTTTAGCTTTAACAGCCAGAAGAGTGCTTCTACTGGTAAGACACCTTTTGAGATTGTGTGTGGTAGACAACCATTCATGCCGCACGTTATTGACCACCCCTACGCGGGTAAGAGCTTGCAAGCACACAACTTCACTAAAGAGTGGAAAGAGTCCTCAGAGGTAGCACGTGCATGTTTGGAGAGAGCATCGAAGCACATGAAGAAGTGGGCAGATATAAAGCGCAGGCCCCTCGAGTTTCAATCTGAAAACAAAGTACTGATTAAGCTGCGCCCGGAACAGTTTCGGTTTCGAGGACAAAGAGACTAGAGACTTGTGAGGAAATACGAAGGACCAGTGGATGTGATTGAGAAAGTCGGAAAGGCCTCATATCGGGTTCAGTTACCCTCATGGATGAAGATTCATCCTGTCATACATGTGAGTAACTTGAAGCCTTACCATCCTGACGCCAACGACGAATGACGTAATGTGGTGACTCGCCCTCCTGTCACTATGAAGAACTCAACAGAAAAAGTGATCGACGAGATACTTGCTGACAGAACTCGCCGCGTGGGGAGACCAAGACGAGACCTGAAAGAATTCTTGGTGGAGTGGAGAGACCTCCCAGAAGAAGAGATCAGTTGGGAGCGCGCTAAAGACCTGCAGTCAGCTACAATACAAATTGCTGAGTTCAAGTAGAGACGGTTGACAAGGACGTCAACCAATTAAGTGCGGGAGGATGTCACAGTCATGTTTGTCCAGGGCGTGTTGCCCATGGCCGCATGCCCGCCTCGACCCCTTTTTACCATGCTTTCACCTTATGTATTTCATTTTGCTACTTAGTTTACTTTCCTAGTATTTTTCTTTGTAAGTGACCGCTTGCCACTTTGCATGTGCAAGGGTGACATTTCTAAAATTGTTCAGAATGTACTATATGGGGGTGAGACTAACCATCAAATCCTCATATCCAGAGTTGTGAGCTATAAAGCCGTTGTTGTCTCTTTTTGCTTTCTAGCCCTACAATACATCTTAATTTCTCAAACATGTTTTCAAACGTTTGCGAAATCCTTTTCCTCTAAACCCGTTTTCTAAAACCATTTTTCTCTCGAAACGGGGCGGAGGTTACAAGAGGCACTCGATGTGCCGTAGGTGATCAGAATTTGATCAGGCTGACTTGTTCATGAGTTAAAACAAGTGTCGCACAATCATTTAGAGAGGCACGAAGTTGCGATTGTGACACTGTGCTCTTAGTTCCAAAAGCTCGGGAGAAGCTGAGAAGGTTTGGAAACCAAGTTGGAAGAAGAAACCTTAAGTTGGACAGCTACTTTTGCTATGAGTGGTTTATTTTCTTTTCGTGAGAGAATGTAATTACATGTTTTATGAATGAATAATAGCACGATATGAGTTTTATTGGATAAATATGGATTATTGTAATTATATGTGCTATGGTGAGATCTCAAATAATTTATCAGTTTATTAGCATGATGTTGTAAGCATATGCTAGGAATATTATTATTTATATATCGAGCTTATTAGATTTATATATATATATATATATATATATATATATATATATATATATATATATATATATATATATATATGTATGTATATGTAAGCCCCGTACCTGCCATTGGGAGAAGGTAAGTAAGAAGAAACTAGGAGACGGGCATTGAGTAAAGAAATTGGCCAAGTTGTGTGGGAGCAAAAGTGGCTAAGTGTTGGCCATGTGGTTAGGTGATTATGCGTTCAGAGTATGTCTGAGGCTTGACAAGAGTTGTCGCTGGTAGCCATGCGTTGAAGAGGGTAGCTCGGCATGGATGCAGATGTGAAGGAAGGAGGGTGTGATTGGCATTAGAAGGTTAGCTTTGTTATGCGTTGAGATGGCCTATGCGTTGGTGCATAGAAAAGGGGCCAAGAGGACCATGCGGTAGTCGGCTATTCGGCGATGGGGCATTGGGCAATTAGTAGCATAGTAAGTTGAGGCTATGCGTTGCCAAAGCCATGCGCGGAAGGTTTGCGTTGGCTAATCTAAGAAGGAAGACAATGGTAGTGCTGGTGAGTCGGTGATTTATATTATATATAAGTGAGTGCATCGAATAATTAAACCCTTTTGGATATATTTTCGAACTCAGATTGATTCCATTTCGCAGACGAACAACGAGGAGAGGTGGAAGAAGGTGTTTATATCGAATTTAAGAAGAAACCAGATCATTTTCATGGTGACATTGAAGCTGGAACCAGAAGCTTGTTTGTTGTTGATAAATCTGGACATCATTCGGTATTTGAAGAAGAGTGAGCTGAGAAAGTTGAAGCTAGGACTGGAATTTTGAGGTTAGTAAGTTAATTTAATTCTTAGCAACTTCCATGAAGGATGTTTGAGCTAAATCCGAGCAAAAATATGTTAATTTCTAGGAGGGAGTAATCAGAGTTGAACTACTAGACGATTCAAAGCAGTCGCAATCATTTGAGAATAGTTCTCAAACGAAGACGAGTTATGGTCTGAAATTTTGAGGTAAGTTAGAAAGCTCACTTCTTTACAAGATTGTAGAAGATAGGAAGTTCTGAATTTGGCTGGAATATGATTTTTAGCAGGATAAAGAAAGAGTCAGAAGGGAAGGAAGAAAGCAGTGATCATCAGGTGTCGTTAAGACAGTGGTATCGCTAAAGAGCTGGATAGTGAGTAGCGGAATGAGTGTCGCTGATAACCCAAAGGGCTTTGCGTCTCACAACTCTCGCTGAAGTCTCATTGGGTGTCGCTCCTTAAGGTAATCTTGCTAGTCTTGTTCATTCCGGTCTCGCTAGTGCAGTATCCTGTGGTGTGATTGCGCTCGTATTCTCGCTAGTGACATAGAGTATCGCTAGTTATGAATATTTTGGAAAAAGAGAGTCTCGGTGATGGAATGAGAATGGAATCTAAATATGCATACTTAATGATTATGGAAAGGAAGTTCAAAGAAAACCTAACATGAGAAATGTGTTTTTACAGGCCAAGAAGAGCTCGGAAATGCATATAATCCGCTCGAGGCATAAGACAAATCGTGAGTGACCTTCTATTTTATACAAAGATTATTTTTAGCAATGTGCGAGTGGAAACTATTATGTCATATGAAATCCTGTATGCGTGTTATCTAAATGCAAGTCACGGTCGAGGGACCATGTGTGAAGGCCTATGGGAATACGATATATAATACACAGTGCTGAAGGACCATGTGTGAAGGCACTTGAGAAATTGATTGAAATGGATTCCAATGCCGAGGGACCTTGTGAGAAGGCATATGGAAAACTAGTACATGATAGCTCGGTGCTGAGGGACCACGAGTGAAGGCACTTGAGCAGTGGATCGATATGGAACTCAGTTCTGAGGGGCAACATGAGAAAGCACTTGAGGGTTGAAACACTGAGGGACGAAGTGGGAAGGCGTTTGAATATATGAATAATGAGAATTGGTTTATGAGGTTGAGCTTTGCTCCGCTACATCTTGGGAAAGATAATTGTATTACTTTTGTTTTATGGCATGGGTGACCTAGGAATCCTTATTTATATAAATATATGGTAGTTATTATGATCAATATTAATTCAAGAAATTTAATAGTAATTGGATAAACTCAGTCACTCACTAGGCTTTAGGCTCACGCTTTCTTGTTTATTGTTTGTTCGTTTCAGGTAGCGAGCGTGTCCGGGACGCCTAGCCTACAGAAGATCCTTGTTTGGGCTTACTTTGCATCAGTTCTTTGGGATAGCTGTAAATACTCAGTTTATGTACATGTTTTTGTCATACATGATCCTTGGAGTATAGTGAAAGTGGGTTTTGTACAGTGTGTAGAACAAATACTTGTTATGATGATTTATGAATTAAGCAATCTGATTTAAGAGGTTATGTTTAACTTATGATGTTTCGCTAGCATATAGTTTTGTATAACTGATCTGGTATTGATTTATGTTTTAAGATATATGGAAACGGGTGTGTATAGGTCGCACTCACTTCTAGGTTAGGAAGGGAATCTGGGAGGGGGTGTGACAATATACATACATACATACATACATACATATATATATATATTGCGGTACTTGGATTTATTGTATTTATATATTGAGCTACTTGGATAAATAGTTATTGCATATTGAGTTTCTTGGATATTGTGTACCAATTCTGATGCTGAAGGAAATTACGAAGGCATCGATGGACATATTGTGGTCTCCAATGCCAAAGTACGGAGAAAAGGCATATGGGCAACTTGAATATATTTTCCAATGCCGAAGTACTAGGAGAAGGCATTGATAATGACAATCATGTTTGGACCGGGATTCGACAGTGCACAGGATGATTAGATGGTTGGAAAAACCTAGTTTCTGAGCCTGTGGCGGAGATTTTCCTCGTGGGATGGTTAAGGGGGAGACAGGCCAAGCTTCTAAGCCTACAAGAAGTACCTAAGGGGATGGTCAGGGGGCCACGTGTGACATCCCAAATTTTCAAGTAATTTGTTTTTTTAAAAAATTTATTTTCTTGAATTATTTGGTTAGTTGTTTGAATTTTGAAGCTTTAATTGGATTATTTTGAGAAAATAATTCAATTTAAAGTAATCGTGATAAAAAGATTTGGATTTGATTCAATTAGTGGAAAATTGAATTTATTTGGGAGAGATTTAAAAGGTTGATTTAAATTAGAAATTGGGTGAGATTTAAGAACTTGATTAATTTAAGAAAATATGAGGATAAGTTGGAATTGAATTTAAGTTGGGGAATTGATTTGTTAGAAGATATTTTGGTTAAATAAATTATTAAGTGGTGGTTGGAAAAGATTTGATTTGATGGGTTGAGGAATATTATATTAAATAAGTTGTGTTTTGTTTTGGGAAAAGGCAAAGGAAAAAGCAAAGGAAAATGGAAATTTAAATATATATATTTAGGGTTCTGGAAAAGGAAAAGGAAAAAGAATTTAAAGAAGTATATATATATATATACTTAAGCCAATCTTGGATGTCAATGGGTTTGCAAGTTGTTGCCCAGCTGCTCTCTCTGGCATTATCCCTTTTCGTGAGTTACGCTAGGATTTCAAGACTTGGTTAGGTCAGGACTGTTTGGGTAAGTATTGTTGATTATCTCGTAATTTCGTGAATTGGTTTTAATTGTTGTTACTCATTGAGGTTGGATTTTAGATTCCGGCTTCCATGGATTTTGGAATCAGAAACAAGCTGTCCAAGTGGGTTTAAGGGTCCATTTTGGTTGGACTCATTGTTTGAAGTATGGAAGAAGATTGTGGCTTAGTTGCACTTTGGGGTTTTAACTCAAGCATTTTGTGAGAATTGGCTGCTTGGCTAGCAATTTGCACCTAGTCTCAATGTAAGTGGTCTTACTACCTGAACCGCCTTCCCGCCATATGTTTAGTTGCCATGATGAGTAAAATTTCTAAGCCTCATGTGGGATAGCATGCTTGTATGAAATTCCCATGTTTAAAGGATGTATGTGAAACCGCCATATGTTTACTTGCCATGATGAGTAAAATTTCTAAGCTCCATGTGAGATAGCATGCTTGTATGAAATTCCCATGATTTAAAGAATGTATGTGAAATGCATATGCTTGTATTATGAGATGTTTGTAAACAGCACTGTTAATGTATGAATTCATGGAAGGAAAGGAGTGAGAATTGAATTGGTCATGTGTGCTGGGTAGTGGTAACTCCCCTATGTCGGTTGGATGTTCACCAGAGGTTGTGGTCCTTCAGGGTCACTAGAAGTTGTGTTCCTTTGGGTTCACCAGAGGTTGTGGTCCTTCGGGGTCACTAGAAGTTGTGTTCCTTCGGGTTCACCAGAGGTTGTGGTCCTTCGGGGTCACTAGAGGTTGTGTTCCTTCGGGTTCACCAGAGGTTGTGGTCTTTCGGGGTCACTAGAGGTTGTGTTCCTTCGGGTTCACTAGAGGTTGTGGTCCTTCGGGGTCACTAGAGGTTGTGTTCCTTCGGGTTCACCAGAGGTTGTGGTCCTTCGGGGTTACTAGAGGTTGTGGTCTTTCGAGATCACCAGAGGTTTGTGATCCTTCGGGATCACCAGAGGTAAGAGTTCCTTCGGGGCTCCAGAGGTTTGTGGACATCCAAAACCAACCGTAGGGAGAGTATAACCAGTTCCCCTTAAAAGTATGTTAGATATGCATGTCTTATGACTAATGCACTTAAAGGACTTGGGTGCCAGTATAACCAGTTCCCTATAAAAGTATGTTAGATATGCCTGTCGTATGAATAATGCACTTAAAGGACTTGGGTGCCTAGCCCGGCTCCGGTAGTGGGGTCACTTACTGAGTAATATAATTGCTCATTCTTTCATCTTATTTTTTTTTCAGGTAAGGGAAAGAATATGCTGGCGAATGACAAGAGGAATCCTTGATGGCTTCACGGGACCAGTAGTAGCTTCCGCTAGTACTGCATGTTTTTAAAGAGTTTTGGTTAAATTGTCAAATTTTGTTTTGAAATTTGTCTTTTAGTTTGTATGTGGATTCCGGTTCACGAAATTTTATTGATTTTATTAGGGGTACCCCGAACCAAGATTTCCTTTTTTTTTATATATATATGTTTATGCATTGTTTTTCTTGAGTTTTAGCATTGTTTCTTTCTTACTACTCAGCGTCGTGTCTTTTCTTGAAATTTGCATGCATTGAGTAATGGTCTGATTAGGATGTAATAGTCGGGTCGTTACACCACGAGCCTAGTTCCTGAGCCCCTATGGAAAACATAGGGACTTAGAGGTGTTGAGAATAGTTGAATATCGAGATGAGTTTGGCTTTGTCGAGGGCTAGCAGGAAAAGCAGACACTGGAAATAACTTTAGTTGTATTTAAAGCTCGATATGGTTGATCTACACTTGCTTATGATTCATGATTTTGGAATTATTATTGCTACTGATTTCGAAAGGGTTAGTGAAACCCTAGTTGTATCAGTCACTCACTAGGTTTCATTGAAACTCATCCTTTTCTTATGTTTTTCTTTCCAGGTAGCAGAAGAGTTCCCGTTACTGATCGAAGTTGAAGTTTGCCGAGAGATAATGTGCACTTTGCCGAAGGCGATTGATAAACTAAGAACTAGAGTCATGTCTCCTATAAACAGATTTGATAAATAGTTGTAATAATAAAGTATGCATTTGATTAATTAATTAGTTTATTTTTTATGCATTAGTTTGGGAAAAGGCAAAGTTTCGACGAAGATGTCGATAGATATGCTCTGTCTCAGGCTATAGAGGGGTGGCTCGGGGTGGGGTGTGACAATTTTGCAAACTACAAGAATGGTCTTTTGTCGCTTTAGAATCAAAATATGTCATTAGTCACTATGTGCTAGACATTTTGTGATAACTTTACTTCATGAATCTAAATGAGGGTATTCTCCTAGCTTACACTACTCTTTCGATATAGGTGTGGTACACAACAGAAACCAATGTATGTTTACTTGTAATTTTTATTAATAAAATGAGCCACGACTCTCATATGGTTACAAGTGGTTAGATTATGTCAAACAATCTAGTGATATTAAGATTCACTTTGACTTGTTTTGAATATTTTCACCCCTTTGACCTCTTGATGTCTAAAGCATATGCTAATACTTTATATTGGGGGATCATATTGTTAAGATAGCCCATTAGATAGCCCATTTATCTTTTTGTTATTTGTTTAAGCCCATTGTATAAGTGCCCGATTCTCTGGCCTATTTTCCCTTTTTATCCTTCTTCTAGAAGTTGTTTGTTATATGAGGAATTATTCAGTGTGTGTGGGTTTAGAGCGAAAGTTTTTCCTCCCATGATTTTGTTGTTGAAATGCCTTGAATCCTAAACCTAATTAGAATTGGTATTTGATATATTTAATTATTTAAAGATTTTTCTTCTCCACCTATGGTTTAGAGAAGTGCACAATATAAACTCTCAAACCCTATAGATATTATGCAATTTTCTATGGCATTTTGTAATCTTGTAACATTCTCTAATAAAATTGTTTTCCCTCTGCCCCGTGGACGTAGCTAACACGTTGTTAGTGAACCACATAAACGTGCGTGGTCGATCTTCTCTATTTTTTTACGTTCTTTTGTATTCTATAATTGTCGATTACGTAACAAACTGGTATCAGAGCCTAATTGATAGGGTTTCAAAATTCCGCATTTGTTCGACAATTAAAGAATCATTAGTGTGAATGTAAAAATCGAGAAATTCACTAAGAGAAACAATTTTAGTCAACTGTTAATGAGATCATTAAGGTTTTGTCTCATTGAACTTTAGCCGACAAGTCCTTTTCCGTTATTTGCCTTCGTCCATTGGTCGATGGAGGCAGATCCGTTGTCGACACAAGGGTGTTCTGTCCATGCGATCGCTGCTGTTTGAAGGTTTGCTTCTATTGTGGTTCGTTTTTTAAATTCGTGGAACCTCTATTTTCTGCCATGGGTGTTCATGGGTGTTGTTTGGGGCTTCTAATCACTGTTTGTGTTTGCTAGCTGTTTGTGGTTCGCGGCTGCCATTTGTCAATTTTGTTGTTTGTGCTTCATCTGTGGTTTGACACTGAAAATCAAATATGCACAACATTTGTGTTTGCTGGAGTCGTAAAGATGAAAATCAAATATGCACAACATTTGTGTTTGTTGGCGTCGTTCATGGTTCAATGCCTCAGATTTGTTGTGGAAGTTGCCACCCGTCATCCTTATTCGACCTTTGTGTTGATGCCTCCCTGGTTCGTCTTCATTTCGTTTATCATTCAGTTCCTTTATAGATGTGGGGTTTAGTGTGGTGCATCCAATCAGTTTGGTTCAACCCATTTAGTTTGGTCCACTTGAGCATTTGGTTCGATTCAGTGAGACCGATTTGGTTTGTTTAATTCTGTCAAACTAGTTTGGTTTTGGTTTGGTCTAACTTGATTTAGTTTAGCTCAATTTGTTTTTTTGGTTCACTCAGTTTGGTTTGGTTCAAATTGATCCAATTTTGTTTATTTGCAATTATGGCAAAGCTTCATTGCACAAACTTTTGTGGATCTTTTTGTTCCATTTTCAAATCAGTCGTTCGTGGGTTTTGTTTTAGATCTCTTTATGAGGATCTTTGTTTCCAACCTAGACGTTCTTGTTTTGTTCTTCATAGGTTTTGTTTTAGATCTCTTTATGAGGATCTTTGTTTTCGACCCAGAAGTTTTTGTTTCCATTCTTCGTGGGTTTCTGTTTCCATCCCAAATCTGCTAATTTTATTCGGAAGTTTCAAACTTAAGATGGTAGGGACACTTGATTACATCCATTCAGATTGTTAGAGACCTTCTAGGGTTGAGTCTCCCAGAGGTAATAGGTGCTTTATGTTTATAATTGATGATTACTTAATGAATGACTTGGATAGTTATGATGAAACATAAAAGTGAAGCCTTTAAGAATTTCAAGTAGTGAAAGCTTTTGATTGAAAATCAAAATGTTGTGAGTTGATACTAGTCTGGAATTCTGTGGGTCTGAGTTTAATGAGTTTTGTAACGTTGAAGGAATTATTCATCGCAATTTTGTCAGGGATATTCTGCAAAAAGGAGTTGCAGAACATATGAATCAGACATTATTGGAGAGAGTGAGGTGCATGCTCTCTCGGACCAGCTACTGATCATCGCCTTGGTATAATGTTGGGTTAGCTAGAAGGTTTTGGGTAGATGCAGTAAATACATCATGTTATCTGATCAATCATGGATTCACACAGGTATTGATTGTAAAACACCTTATGAGGTGTGGTCTGGTGAGCCTGCAGATTATTCCTTATTTAGAGTTTTTGGTTGTATTGTCTACTATCATGTTAATGATGGTATATTTAGAACCGAGAGCTAAAAAGAGTATATTTTCGGGTTTTGGGGATGGAGTTAAGGGATATGGAGTTTGGTCGCCTTCTTAAAGTAGAGTTATACTTAGTAGGAATGTGATCTTTGATGAGAATTCCATGCTTAACTCAAATGTAAAATCTATTGTGACGTCTACTGGTGTGGGAGGGAGTAGTAGTGTTGATAAACAGGTGGTGATGCAATTTATTTCAGCTGTGAATGAATTACAACACCAAGGTGGAGAAGATCAACACGTTACTACAAAAACTATTGTGCTGCCAAAAACTGAGGTGACTGAAATTTCAAAAAATATTGTGTTTGAAAATTCTAGTCAACAAACAGATCAGCCAAGTATAGCTCATGATAGTGCTATAAGAGTTGGTGTTGGCCTCCAAAGAGGTATGATTTTGAAGATATGGTGAATTATGCTCTATGGGTTGCTAAAGAGGTGGATCCTCATGAGCCATCCACCTATAAAGAACCTGTTTCATGTAGTGAGTTTGCTCAGTGGCTTGCTGCTTTGGGGATGAGATAATCATGTTGATATGTTCACCAAATCGGTTCCACATGGCGAGTTCCAACATTGCTTGGACTTGCTAAAATGTTTTGAATTATTAGTGGTTCCTTCTAGGACATTCTAAGGCATGAAGGAGAAGTCTTGGTACGTCTGGCAACGTTGTTTATGTTGCATCTAGTACATCTGTTATTTATGAGAGAATTCAAGTTAAGGTGGAGATTTGTTGGAATGCTTTGAATCCTAAACCTAATTAGAATTGGTATTTAATATATTTAATTATTTAAATATTTTCCTTCTCCACTTAGGATTTAGAGAAGTGCACTATATAAACTCTCTAATCTTATGCAATTTTTTGTGGCATTTTGTAATCTTGTAACATTCTCTTTAATAAAATTGTTCTCTCCTTGTCCTGTGGACATAGCTAACACATTGTTAGTGAACCACGTAAATTTGTATATCGGTCTTCTCCATTTTTTTTTTTTACGTTCTTTTGTATTCTTTAATTGTCGATTTTGTAACATTTGTATATATTAATAGATTGTGATCATTCCAATATATAATAAAATCAAGGGTTTTCTCTTGCATTTATCTTCTTCCATGGCTATCTTTAGATTTAAGTTGGTATTACAACTTTTGTCAAACTACAAAAGGAAACCTTAATTTTTTTCATCTTCCACTTTTCCATCAAATCAAAGGCTCTCTCTCTAAGATGAGCACTCAATCGTCTGGTGACAAAAGGATCTGAAGGCTCTTCATCGATTTCTCAGTTGTTTAATTCAAGTAATAAAATATTTGTTGTAAAACTTAGTGATGACAATTTTCTTTTGTGGAAATTTCAGGTCATTACTACTCTTGAAGGTTATGATCTAGAAAAATTCCTTGAGATCGATTCGGAACCTCCATCGAAGTGAGCACCTTGATACCACTACTGGTGCCTCATCTTCCACAACTGGTGCTCAGATTCCAAATCCAGAGTATAAAAAATGGAAACGAAAAGATCGTCTTATATCCTCATGGATTCCTGGCCCAATAAGTGAGGATATCCTCGATCAGATGTTACACTATACTTCTACTAAAGAAATCTGGGCTACTATTCAAGGTATTTTCTTTGCGAGATACTTAGCTCAAGCTATGTAGTTTAAAAATAAACTTCATAACATTAAAAAGGGAGCTATGTCACTAAAAGAATATTTTATGAAAATTCAACAGTGTGTTGATGCTCTTGCTTCAGTTCGTAAGCCTATATCTCAAGACGATTATATTCTTTATATACTGGTTGGGTTAGGTTCTTAATACGAGTTTATGATTTATGTTATATCTGCTCAAATAACTCTTCTTCTGTTCAAGATATTACCTCACCATTACTTACTCAAGAAAATATAATGAAAATAAAATCAGTCTTGAAGGGTCATTATCGTATGCTAATCTTGCTACTTAGTTTTTAGAGAAAGAGGGAGATACCTCCTCCAAACAAAACTATCCACAAAATTCTAATCATAACAATCATTAGGATAGTTAGCGTGGTGGCCTTGGAGGAGGTCGTCCAAATCGTGGTGGTCGCTCGAATAATAATTGGGGGTAATCGAAATAAACCTCAATGTCAGATCTGCACTAAGTTTGGGCATATTGTTGATCAATGCTTCTTTTGATATATTTTCCCTCGAATAAATCAATCAGGTTTTTCGAATAACCCTACTTCTTCTCCTTCTGCTATATGAATGGCTTTCCACAAATGTCTACCATGTTTGCTTCTCCAAATTTGAATTTGGATAGTAATTGACATCCTGATTCGGGAGCTACGAATCATCTCACTCACTCACAGCTTCAATAACCTATCTATTGGATCTGAGTATAGAGGAGGAAATCAAATCTATGCAGCAAATGGTTCGGGTTTGCCCATTCTTCATTATGGTTCTTTTATAATGCCTTCAAATCATTTGTCTTAAATAATCTTCTCCATGTTCCTTCAATTACTAAAAATTTGATTAATGCATCTCAATCTGCCAAAGATAATGATGTTTTTTTTTTAATTTCACCCTCAATTTTGTTATGTGAAGGATCGGGTTTCTGGCCAAATTCTTCTCCAATGGCTGCTCCATGAGGGTCTTTATCAATTCACTATCACTCTATCCTACAAAAGTTCTTTGTCTCATGGAAAGAATGTTACTAAACCTCAAGTGTAACTACTGTCTCCACTTTGTCCTTTGTTTTTAATGTTAATTTTTGTTGATATCTTTGGCATAGGCGTTTAGGCCACCCCTATATATCTATTGTTCAATCTGTGCTTAAAAATTTTAAGTATCACACAATGAATATAGACAAAATGCAATTTTGTGAGGCCTGCGCCTTAGGAAAATATCATGCTCTTCCTTTTCCTACTTCTATTACACAATGTACTCATCCATTGCAATTAGTTGTTTGTGACTTGTGGTCTTGCCTTCAATTTTTTCAAAAATAACTTTCATTACCATATATGTTTTATTGATGTCTACAATAGATACACATGGAATTTATTTCTTCAATCCAAATCTGAAGCATTATCCAACTTTCAAAAATTTAGAATTCTTGTTGAGAAATGTTGGAAAAATCTATTATAAGCCTTCAAACCAATGAGGGTGGTGAGTTTAACTCTTTCCTACCTTGTCTAACTCAATACGGTATTGAACATAGAATTACCTGTTCTCATTCATCATAACAAAATAACATTGTTCAAAGAAAACATAGACACATTATGGACATGGGACTTACCCTTCTTTCCCAAGCAACATTAATACTAGTATAAAATTTAGTATACTTTACCCTTTATATTAGACATAAGACTCAATTTCAAAAAAAAATAATGGTCCAATGTTGTAGAAACTGAACTAACCATGGTCTAAAATGAATACACCAACTTAGAGACCACGCTTAATAAAAACCATAGTCTAAAAACCATAGTCTAAGAATGCTATTGACTAGGGAGTTTTAAAACTTTGGTGTAAAAATTAGCAAGACGGCATGGTTAACAAAAACCATGGTGTAAAAATTAGCAAGATACCATAGTTAATAAAAACCATGATGTAAAAATTAAAAGTTCACCACCGTTAATAAAAAAAACATGGTTTATAAGTATGCTAACCGTGGTATAAAAATCAGTAACATACCATGGTTAATAAATATCCTCGTGTAAAAATTAGTTTTCCACCACGATCAATAAAAGACCATAATTTAAGAGTATGCTAGCAATTACGAAGTTTTAAACTGTGGTGTAAAAAGTTGCAAAACACCATGGTTAATAAAATCAATAGTGTAAAAATTAGTTTTCCACCACGATCAAATATAAAACCATGGTTTAAGAGTATGCTATAGACTACGGAGTTTTAAACTGTGGTGTAAAAAGTAGTAAGACACCACGGTTAATAAAACCAATGGTGTAAAAATTAGCTTTACACCACGGTCAATAAAAAAACCATGGTCTAAGATTATATACAGACAACAGTGTTTTAAAATCATGATTTAAAAATTAGCAAGACACCACGATTAATAAAAATCATGGTGTAAAAATTAGCTCTTCACCATGGTCAATAAAAAACCATGACATAAAAATTAACTTTGTATGTAAACAACAATCAGGTGTACCATGGTCGATAAAACTATGGTGTAATAATTAATTTTGTACCATGGTCTGGTGTAATAATTAATTTTGCACCATGGTCGATAAAAAATATGGTTTAAAAATCGATTTTGCACCACGGTCGATAAAAGAACTTGGTCTAAGACTTAAAATTATACCACTACTATTGTTACCTATGATCTATAATTGGATTGTTGTTTTAACTTTAGTACGATATTTTTAATATACAATGAGTTTTAAAAAAAAAAAAAAAAATCAATGTATAAAAAGTAACTTTGGACCAAGATCAATGAATTCATGGTTTAAAAGCATACTATAAACTACGGTATTATACATAAAACCCTGATGTGAAATGTAATTTATACCATGGTCCATTACAATTGTGGTCTAGAAGGCAATTTTAGTCAATTATGGATTATAATATTACCAACAAAATAGAATAAAAATAAACACTATACCAACGACAAATGTGAAATGTAATCTATAATTGAATTGATATTTTAATTTAGACCATGATTTTATAATACCAACCATCATTGAAAATTAACATCTAGGAAGACTTCATTTTCTTGTCTAAAGATGGTAAAGTTTCTTCTTTTTAAGTATATAATACCTTGTTGTTGTGATGTTAATTTTTCTTCCTAGTTAAAATTAGAATATCGTAGCTTTTTTTATTTTTATTTTTAATTTTGAGATTAAAAGAATTAATTATGGATAAAAAAAACCCAGAAACAATCTATATCATTGCTTCTTTGTTGAAAGTTATAATATAACTTTTTTCAACTTTAAATTAGAAAACTATATACGTTTGAAAGTTTTTTTCCTTTGTTATAACTATAATTTTTCTTATTTTGAGCTCTAAAGAGTTTAATTGATATGTTATCTTAAGTTCAATATTTTGGGATTGTTGTTGATGAAAAATAGTAGTTGAATATCCTAGATTTCTATTTGCATAATTGGAAGGAGATCAAAATGAGTGTTATATTGTTACTCTAATCATATCCACTTTATTTGATATTTTTGTTACATCTTTGAATTTTCAATTACTCTAATCAATCCAATACTCTTGAATTCCATAATCGTGATTTAGAAGATGATCAGAATAATTACGATCGAGAATTTAATGTTCTATGTTCTTATATTTATCTTCTTTTAATCATTTTTCCCCTTTTTTAGTTCATCAGGAAAAAGAAGACATGCTTGATCAAGTTGTGATTGATGAAGTATACAATGAGTGGGGAGGAAAAAGAAGGCATGCTTGATCAAGTTGTGACTAATGAAGTATAAAATGAGTGGGGATGATTTCTTCAACAATACTTTCATGCACAAAATGATGTATGTATAATAGTTTTTAGTTGGCTTGATAGGTTTAGTATGTTATTGTATTTTTACATTTCATTTATGTATAAAAGTTTGGGTGGGTTTTTGTTTATTAACACTAAACTTGTGTGCATAAATTGAATATTATAATTAATTAGTTCGATTCAAATTAATTAAAATGTGAAGGGAAAAAAGAACATGTAGATAAATGAATTGGTGATGTGTAATATACAATACGAGTGAATGATAGCTGTGCAGTCTAACGTTGTAATTATCAATGACTGAGGTTTAAGATAGTGATCTTTTACTACTAACCATTGTAACCAACACTGGTCCATACTAATTGACCATTACAAATGCTAAATGTAGTTTGTTAGTTAAACCACAATTGAGATAAACCGTAGTCTATAGCGATAGACCATGGTTAACATTAGCCATGATCTATATTATAAACCATAAATAACGTCAATCTTGGTCTATGGCCATATAGACCATGGCTAATGTTAGTCATGGTTTATAATATAGACCATGGCTGGCGTTAGCCATAGTCTATACTATAGACTATACTAGATTAGACCATGGCTGCAAAACCATAGTCTAATCGAATAAACCATGGTTATATGACTGTATTCTATATCAAAATTTATAGTAGTAACCTTGCCTTTGTACTTCTAGGATGAAGCTTTTGCTATTACTACTTACCTTATTAATCGTCTTTTCACACCTATCCTAAATAATATAAGTCCATTGGAGAAGCTATTTGGATGTAAACCTAACTATCCATCTCTTAGAACATTCGGGTGTAAATGTTTTCCCTACCTACAATCATACCAATCTCATAAACTATCTCTTTGATCTCAACCTTGTAGTTTCATTGGCTATAGTTCGTCCTATAAAGGCTATAGATGCTTATCTTCTAATGGTCATCTTAACATCTCTTGTCATGTTTTATTTGATGAACAATCTTTTTCCCATGCTTCTTTCGTGAAACATTCCATATCAAATAAATCAAATTTTGTGTTTGTCTCCCCTATTTCCTCTATCCTTGATCCAAGAGTAAGAACCATAATAAGGGAAGGAAAAACTTTGTTCCAGTTACTGATAACTCTTATAATCCAAGCCCTATTAATGTGTACCCTTTAGAGACAAGTTTTCATGAAGAATCTCGAGATGCTGCTCCTTTATCCTCTCAATCTAAGGAATTACAAGTTATTACTCCTACTCAATAAAGCGGCTCGTCCTCCAGTTGTTTTAACATATCCCATGGTAACTAGAGGTAAGAATGAGATTTTTAAACCCAAAGTTTATTTGATTGATTATACTCAACATGAACCTTTTGACTTTAAAGAAGCTTTAAAACATGATCACTGGAAGAAAGCCACGGAAGAAGAATTTTGTGCCTTATTAAATAACAACACCTGGATTTTAGTTCCTAAACCCACTGATTAAAAAATTGTTGGTTGTAAATGAGTGTTTAAAATTAAAAGAAACTCTAATGGTTTGATTGCTCCTTATAAGGCTCGACTTGTTGCTAAAGATTTCATCAAACACCTAATATTGATTATAATGAGACATTCAGTCTTGTTGTGAAACATGTTACTATTCATATTCTTTTAACTATTGTTGTTATGAAAGGATGGCCTTTTCATCAACTTGATGTCGATAATGCTTTTATTCATGGTCTGCTTCATGAGAATGTTTATATTAAGCAACCTTCAAGATTCGAGGTAATTGTGTCTCAACATCTAGTTTTTGATTTAAAAAATGCCTTATATGGGCTAAGACAATCCCCGAGGGCTTGGTATGAAAGATTGAGTTCTTGTTTGCGTGGTCCTGGATTTAGAACTTCTCAGGTTGACACATCTTTACTATTTCATGTTACACCAAATGCTTGTTGTTATGTTCTGATTTATGTTGATGATCTTATTATTATGGAAAGTTCTCCTACTAAATTGGATGACCTTATTTGCTCTTTAAATTACAGTACCTTTGCTTTTAAGGATCTTGGCAAACTTAGCTATTTCCTTGGTGTCAAAGTTTCTTATCCTAAGACTAGCGGACTGTTTCTCTCTCAATCCAAATATATCTCAGATCTACTGCATCGAACTAAAATGTCTGAAGCCAAGTCTATTACCACTCCTATGGTAAGTGGTCTTATCTTTTCTGCTCATCAAGGTGAATTTTCATGACCCTTATTTGTAGAGAAGTGTGGTCGGTGCTCTTCAATACGTTACCTTCACACATCTTGAAAGTTCCTATTCTTCTGTGCTTAAGTGCAAGTTGAAAATAAATGAGCAAAGGTGAGCTAAAGACTTAAGTAAAAATCAACTGGGAATAGTGGAGTTTGATTAAGCAAGCCTAATTTTCATTCAACCTTTAAAAGAAGGGAAAGAGATGTAGCCAATGGTGTGTTGGGAGTTTGATTAAGAGGGAGAATTTGTTGAGAGTTAGAAAATTTTCTAGGTTTTTAATTTTTCTAAGTGTTAAATAAATAAATTAAATAGAGTTAATTAAAGAAAATAAAATGAACAAAATTTAATTTAAAAGAGATAATTTTGCTTAAAGTAATGAGGATAAGGAGAAGTGAGGAAGGGCTACGTAGAAGAGTAAGCAAGCAGCTGGATGTCTTAATATGATTAGAAGGAAAAAATAGCAGTTCAACTGGAAGTAAGCAATTGAAAGAAAAGAGTTGGTTCTCCTAAACCACTTGTTTAGATTTTGTGATTTTTCGACCAAATGAAAGTTGATTGAGTTGGGAATCTATCCTATGATTGCTGGAATGAATCAGAGTCGGGAAGGTTGAGAAAACTTGAAGAAACTAGAGGTTATCCTTGAAACTTGGTAAATTAGAGAATTCAGGTTTGAGGAATTTTTCAAGGGTGTACGAGGAAGATTTAAGTACCCAATTTTGTTGGTAAGTAAGTTAAGAGGTCCCCCTTAAGTTCCATGAAATTTATTTGGAGTTTATTTGATTAGAAAAGGTGTTTTGGAGCTCTGAAAAATGGGGTTGAAAATAGGGGATTGTTGGCCGAAGGTTAAAGGAGGTTGCCCAAGGCTGTTGCCCACCTTTGCACACCAACCGCACACGAGCGCACCTTGTGTGCAACTTGCCTCCCAAAGATGCGCACCTATGCATCTTGGGCCGCACACCCACATCCGACATCTGTCGCCCACACACACCACGCCCTACGCCCCCTACCGCCCACCCACGCCCATAAGGTACGCCCCATGTTGCATGTCTATAACCATTTTGGGTGTTGGTGAGAATTTTTTAAGTCCAATTGATATTTCTTTGAATTTTTAGCCTCAAAATGGGCTATTTTGTATTTTAAACTGATTTTTTGGTTTCTAGGAAATTTTGGGAATTTTTTTGCTAAAAATTCCTAAATGGCAATGGTGACAGAATAAGTGAAATTTAAGTTGATTTTGGCCAATGTGGATGATTTTTAAGTATTATGGGAGGTGTGGGAATCCTAAGGAGATGATCTAATGCCTTTTAACTGATATTTCAAGTTAAAGTAAGATTAGAGAAGCCTATAACCCTAAGAGTGCAGGCTTGAACTGTGAGTGACACATGTTTGTTTGAAATCTCTAGCTATGATTTCTTATGAAAGGAAGTTTTCTTACTAATTTTGCTAAGCATTGAGCATGATTCACCGACTTTACTTTAAATACCTAGTATGAAAATGTCCAGATTACAAGGAAGTTATATGTTTCTTATGTTCAAATGTTGGCAGGCATACATGGTTTAATAACTTGTGTTATGCTAAGAATGGTTTATGATTATTAATGATGAATTCTAAGGTTTAAAAGGATGTTTCAACCCATTATGCCTAGTACCCTTGTTGTGATTACTCCACTGCATAAATATGTTTCCGTAGCATTACAGGTTGCCAAAGGATTCCCGGTATTGAAGGATGGAAGAAGGTATTCAAGAAGTCCAAGGGATTCTTGATACTGAAGGATTAAAAGAAGGCATTCGAGAAGTCTAATATTAGCCCATTTGGGGGTATTCTGCGTGCACGTAGGAAAAGTATCGACGTTGATGTATTGAGACTACTCTACATCAGCAAAGGTTATGACATTAAGTGTATTGAGCTTGCTCTACCTCAACTAAGGATTGTGTGTACATCTTTAATGTGGAGTTACTCAATTTAAGTGATGGAAAGTTTAATTATAATGAAACATTTATTTCATGGTGTTTTATCTCATTGTTTTATCCATGGATGTGAACTTGTGATTACTTGATGTTTTGGACATAGAAAATGTTTTCTTAACTTAAAATGTTTTAGAAGATATTGATGTAATTGTTTTTAAATTGTCATTCACTACGCTTCCAGCTCACTTTTTTCTACGCTTTCTTTCCCACCCAGGTAGCAGAAGAGTTCCTGGTGTTTAGCCTACCTGAGTCTTGTCTACTCTAGTTTCAAGATATCAACATACTCATTCCTCCCCAGACTTATATGTGTAGATGGTTTGGTCCAATGTGGCATGTAGATATTCTTAGTTGGATCTGATGTCTAGATGTGAGAATCTACATATTGTATGTTTTGTGACTTGTGTAACAAATGTTTTTGATAGTACACCAGCTGTAGATATCTAAAGTTGTTTGATCTTTATTTAAAGTGAATGTTGATCTTGTATGTCAAGTACTTTTAGGAAAAGGTAGTGTAGGCAACTATGCATTGATATTGTTTTTAATAGGCTAAATAAGTACAGGTGGACAATGAACCTCACAAGAGGGGTGATTTTTGCTGTCTTCACACCTCTTTCCAAGTTAAAAACGTAAACTGTGTGGGGGTGTGACAGTGTAAATAAGGAATGTCAATTCATGCACTCTTCGACCATTTTACATTGGTAGCTTGTTAAACGTATTCAACGGTACTTGAAAGGAGCTTTATCTCATGTTTTATTACTTAAACCTTCTAATATATTGAATTTTGTAAGGCTTTGTTAATGCTAATTGGGCATTTGATCCTGATGATAGAAAGTCAACATTTGGTTTTTGTGTTTTCTAGTTTCTTGGGGTTCCAAGAGATAATCAATTATCTCAAGGTCAAGTACTGAAGCTCAATACCGGTGTCTCGCTCTTGTGGCAACTGAGATGGTATGGATTCGTTCCCTTGTATTAGTCTGTCTCATCCTCCTGCCTCCTGTTTTACGGTATGACAATCTCAATGTTGTTCATTTAAGTGTTAACCCGATATTACATTCCAAGACAAAATGTTGAGCTAGATATATACTTTGTTTGTGATCTGTCTTCAAGAAAAAGATTATTATTTGCCATCTTCCAACCATTGAACAGATAGCTAATGTACTTACCAAACCTTTGTCAGCCACCAACTTTCAAAAACTCAAAGAAGAAACTCACTGTTGTTGTTGCTACTAACATCAGTTTGCAAGCGGTAGCCCATTAGGCAGCCCATTTATCTTTTTGTTTTTTGCTGAAGCCATTGTATAAGGGCCTGATTCTCTGGCCTATTTTAACTTTTCATCCTTTCTTTTAAAAGTTGTCTGTTATATGAGTTATTATTCGGTGTGTGTTGAGGGCAAGAGTTTTTCCTCCCATAATTTTCTATATATTGATAGATTGTGATCATTCCAATATATAATAAAATCAAAGGTTTTATCTTGTATTTATCTTCTTTCATGGCTATCTTTAAATTTAAGTCACATTGAACAAAAGAAACTTAAACATGCACTCTCAAAATAAAAATTCATTTCATTAAGTGACCAAAATGTTGCAAGAACATATATAGGTAAAAGACAATATGGAGGTTCGTCAAGCCAAGTCTTGCCAAGAAAAATTAGCTCATGATGATGATAAAAACAAGTAAAAGAAAAACTGGATATACAAAGAGAAATTCCCAAAAAAAAAAAAGGTTGGTACAGACTCTGCTTGAAGAAGAACTCTGTTGCAGAAAGCTATGCTACAGATTGCTAATGGCAAGATGAGACTGAAACCATGCAACAATGATGTGCTCTGCCATAAAATTTCGACCATGAAAAGAGAAAAGAAAACAAATAAACAAGAGAAGAGTGAGAGGAAAACGAAAATCCCGCCAGGAAACTTGTATAAATGTTACAGTTTTTGGGGTGTGCAAGTGATGAGATCGTTTGCGGGGTTGTGTCATGGGTTAATGTCAGCAGTTTTTCAATGGTTTTAGTTTAGAAATTATGTTATAAGATTGTTTGTTGAATATGAATTGGTTTATTTTATTTTATGTTATAAAATATCGGATTCAAATAAAGTTATTGATTATTTTACTAAAAAATATTCTTCTCTTCTATTTTTCTCAAGGATTGTATTAACATGCATGCAGTACGATAATCCGTAGTTTATTGTCAACAATTACCCTTAATTTTATGGCGCCACAATGCTCCCTAAAACCTGGCTATCAAGGATATAGTCTGGAATGTATTTCTTTGGCCAGTCATCTCTGAAGGCAAAAGTGACATGTGATTATTTTATTTCAAAAATGAAATGATTCTTGCTTTGAAAGTAGAGTAATTTGGGAGTGCTTTGGGAAAATAGTTTCTACTTTTAGAATAAGATAAATTAGTAAAGAGACATTATTTGAATAACTATCCTTTTAAAGTTGGCATCTTTTTTCCATTTTTTTTTACTAACACGTTTATGTTTTTGTTCATATAGTTAGTCAAAAGCCGAATAAATAATGATTAGAAAATAGTTCAAATATATATATCATAATATAATTTCGACTTTCAATTTAAAATAATATAATACATATCGATTATCGCATAACTATGCTCATTTTGATAGTTAAAATATGATTATTTTAAGGGTTAACAACATATAAGATCCTAATAAAGGTTCTATATTAATTTTATGTTTAATTTTTTTCACTATTTACAAGAATGTCCAAGTGGACTTTTTAATCACACAAATATTAGAGTTCAATTACCTTTTTGTCCTCGACAGCACGCGTATGTCAAAAAATGAAAAATCAAAAATATGTTAATTCACGCGTAATATTTAGTAAAAACGATCTTTTTTTCAAATATTTCAATTAAACCAAAAATTAAATTCCACGATCTTCTCCATCTTTTTCCTCAGGTTTTCTTCATCTTCTTAAATCTTCTCCAAACTCACGATCTTCTCCATCTTTTTTTCTCAGATTCTCCAAATCCAAAATCTCCCTCTCTCACTCCTTTCATCGTTGTCATCTCTCAATCTCAGGCAAGCTTCTCTATCTTTCTCCCTAAATCTCTAGCGAGCAATTATTGTTCTCATCCCCATGATCTTCTCCATCTTTCTTCTCAGAAGCCCATGAAAACGAAGAAAAATAAAGGCAATTCACTTTCTTTTCCAGTGGAACTTGTGATTTGTTTCTTATTTCCTGACTAAAGTATCCATCCCAGAAAAACTTCTTTGATTTCTAAATGGGCTCAAGATTGAAAACGCCATAAGTGTTGGATGTGAGAGAGACGATATATGATGTTTCCATTTTTCAGAGCTTTATAGAATTTTTCGATATATACTATGATATATGTATTTCTTTTTCTTCTTCAATGTTTTGGACCTTTTGTAGGTTTTTTGATATAGATTGTGATATATGTACTTCTTTTTTTTCGAATTTTCAAAACTTTTATAGGATTTTGATATATGTATTCATTTATTTGATATAAATGAGGTGTAAAAGACGTTTTTTTTTTTTTTTTTTTTAAATTTCCTTTTTTTTTATTTATTTTTTTTTTTTTTTTTAAATTTCCTTTTTTTTTATTTATTTTTTTTTTTTTTTTTAAACTTCCTATTTTATTATATATACGCTTATATATATCTATGTTTTATGTTGGACGCTTAGTCAATCTATGATTTATAAACTGTGATATAACTAATAAAGGAATTTGTTAAACGATATATACTCTAAATTTATATACTATATTGTCATATGAATACTGTTATATTAACTTTCAAATGGTACAATCACCTATTTGAGTACATTTCAAATAAACTTTTGAATGTAACTACTGTAGTGCCAAAAAATATCTTAATACAATATTTCACAATATATTTCATTATATAACAAATCTTAGTATATTTCACATATTGGTTAGCATATTTTCAAATATCTAACACACTGATTTTACTGTATATTTAAAAATAACCCTAAGATAGAAATAGGGAATATTGAACCATGAAAATGGAAGAGAAAATATAGAGAAAAAAATTTATCATAAATTGTCATATTGGCACGCTAACTAATTTAGAATCTTCAAATATAATAACTCAAATTTAATATATTGTCAATAAAATCTCTCTCCAGCTTTAAATACCCTCTCGAAAATATGCAAAATCTATTTACAGCATTAATTAATGTTGGAAAATATGGAAAAACAATTTATAAGAACTTATCAGGAAGACATGTAACCAATTTAGAATTTTCAAATATAATAACTCTAATTTAATATATTGTTATTAAAAGTTCTTTCCATCCCTTCCCATCTTTATACCCTTAAAAATATGAAGAACAAAAAATCCTAATAAATGGCCAAAATGCACGGCCGGCTAACTTCTTAAGGGATATTTTGGTCCAAAATTTACATGTATATTCAATATTTTAGACATTTATGAAAATAAGTTTTGTTGATAGTTTATATTACTAAATATTCCTTATTTTAATGTAAAAGAGGAGAAAAGAAGACAAAATCTTTGTCAATCAAACTTTAATTTTAATATGTAACCTATGTTGCTTATAGCTAAAGGCAATACCTTAGTATATGATTTGTGGATTTCATATGTAATATTTAAGTTAAAATTGTCTCTCTCTCTCTCTCGTTACTTAACCTTTGCTCACAACATGAGAACTCAAGACAAAAAATAAATAGAAAATAAAAGTCACTTCCAACATTTTTGGTTTTAAATAAATAAAGCAATCCAGACTTAAGTAGGATTGCTAATTATCAAATATAGTTAGGTAATATAAAGGCTGTCAACAACTTAATGTTATTTCCCATAATGTCAACGTCAATTTTTCCTCTTATTAAAATAATAATGATAAACATTTTTATTTGTTCTTCTTCATTTTTCTCTCTTTTTTCTTTACTTGAAGTTGAAATAATTTCAGCTTTGTTTGATATTATTTTTTAACTAAAAGAATTTTTCTTTTCTCTTCTCATGGTCTTTGACTATATATATATATTTTTAAAATGCTATTAAAAAGTTTAAAATATTTAAGATTGAACTACAAGTTTAGTCATTTGAATTTGTGATTATTTGATTTCCAAACTTCCTAAGTTATTTAAAATACTTGAACTTTTGATGTTGTATTTAATATATCCTAATTTTTAAAACTATATAATGGGTCTTTGCACTTTTAATTTTACATATAATAGGCTTCTTAATTAAACATTTATTATTTTTAAGTTCATTAATTATTAGATATACCTTTGAAATTTATATCTAATGAAATATCTAATGAAATTTAAAATTTTTAATTTTATATTTAATAGATTAAGAGATTGCATAAGCGAAGGACATATTAAATATTAATCATAAAATCGAAGGTTTAGAATAAATCCTTTATAATCATAAAATCGAAGGTTTTCCATATAATTTGTCTCTATGAATTAGTTGGTTTTCAAATCATTTATATAACTATTGTTTCTTTCTTCCTTTTTTTTTTTTTTTTTTTTTTTTCAACCCTATGCAATTTTATAGAATTATTATTTTAGAGATGTGAACCCTCGAATGGAGAAAAGGTGAGGACCTATTTGATAGAGAATTCTGATCCTATTTTATGTTTTCAAATTCACTAAATTCAGCAAATATGTGTCTAACAAACAACTCAAATTTTGTTTTTGAAAACTGTTTTTGGATTTAGTAATCCAAATAGTGCAAATTCTAAAGACAATATTTTTATGTTTTTGTTGTATCCAAATTTTGAATTTTAAATTTTAAAATGAAAAATTATATTAAATAAAGATACAAACGTTAGAAATATAATATGTCTTGTTATAAACTCAATTCATTTTCGTTTAAAAAAAAATGTCATATGTATTATGCAATGTATTATAAATTAGATAATATTACAAAATAATAATTATATAATTTTTAACATAAATCATATTCCTAAATAAACTAATAATAATTTAATGCCAACCAAATATTAGTGGATAACTACAACTAATTTTTTGATTTATAAGTATATAATACTAAACGCATTTTAAATAATGGTTTAAATTAGAATATAATTTCTGAATCCGCTACTAAACACATGTTTGAAAACATGAAATACAACTCTCTTTTCATTGAATCCTTTATTTTCAAATTTTTGTTCTCAAATTCTCTACCAAACATACCACTAGAAGTTTAAGTCCCAAATGAAGTTCTCAAGTCTTAGATACCTCATATGGAGTTGTAATAATATTTTTATAAGCAGAATGACCTAGAGTTTACCTTTTCCTTTAGGAGTAGTGTCACACCCCTTCCTGAACTACCCTCCTGTAACCCGAGACGGAGTGTGAGAACAGCAGTCATTGACCCTATTATCGACTTCCACTATCAAACTTCCTTTAAACCCGTTTAACCACACTTCCTAGGATGGCAATACCATTAACTTTTGACAAATCTCAACTTCGATCAGCAACGGGAACTGTCATGCTACCTGAAAAATGGAAAACATAAGAAAGGGTGAGCTAAAAGCCCAGTGAGTGACAAATTTTGTAAAACTATCTTTAGTTCAAAAGTCGGCATGTTATCATCATTATATCACAAAATACTTAATTCAAACCATCATTTCTATAAAATTATACTTTTCAACTCCTTACTCAAATTACATAAATACATTCCAAAGTAGTTGTACATGAAATCAGTTTATTTTTAACAATTTTCCTTAGTTGAGGCGGAGCAAGACTCAACGCTCTCAACGTTGAAAACATCCTTAGTTGGGGTGGAGCAAAACTCAACACACCCAACGTTGAAAACAAATAAGGCCCGATGTGGAGCAAAACTCAACGCACCAACATATACCTTCTATGTGCACATAGGAACATGGCGGGTTGCCCAAGTACCTTCTCCGTGTCCATCAGTACTGGGTCCCAGGGAAACTCATATGCCTTCTCATGTCATTCAGCATTGAGCCTCCTCTAAAACATTTTAGGAACCAATATTTTACATAAATAGTTCACATGAAAGTCTTTCATGAAAAATCAAATATTCCACAATAAACAACATTTCACAACATGCCATTCAACATCTTATAGAAAACGGATAAAACATGACTTGTGAACAATATCATCCTTTTCAAGAAAACAGTTCATCTCAAAGCCATATCTCACAAGAAAAACCAAACTAAACATCTTCAATAAATTTCGTTTTCAAAGAAAGAAAAGTGTCACTCACAAAACACTTTAAGGATAGTTTCTCCTCTTTCCCGCTATTTCCTCTTTTTTGAGCTTCTTGGACGCAACGTTCTAACCCTGGAACGCAAGGCCTTATATTTCTCTGGCAGCTCGGTTGGTCGCAACCCTGCCCTTGGACGCAAGGTTGATAGCTAACGTGAGGTGCATCCCAACTCTTCCTTACTTCTCTTTTTGGATGCGTCGACCGCACAAGGTCTAACTTGGACGCATCGTTCACCTTGAAACTTAAACGTAAGGCTGACCCTTTTAGACGCAAGACAACTTCTTTAACACAAGATATAGCTAAGTTGTCTAGAATATCTTCTTCGTTGGCCACAGACTTCTATTACGGACATCAGGATTCCTCATTTCTCTCAAGAATTCTTACTTCAGCATTATCAGTCACTCCTTTTCTCTTAAGGTCCTCTTTATAGCTTTGGAGTAAAAGACTGGTCATACTACTTTTCCTCCCTTTTTTCCATTTCCATGCCATATGTCAAGCTGCATACTTAACCAATCATGCATTTATCCGAGCGTCACCTTGCATGAAATACTTAACATACTTCTAACATCTCCCGCTTATAAGGTGTCAAGTTTTTATGAAGCCACCTAGCCCTTATAAGCTTATCTTATACGTCTAACATATTCCAATATACAAACTATTCATTTAATCATACTGCCCTTGTGCGTTCACTGAATTTTCTTTAAGGTTTTAGCTTTATTACTTATTTCCTTTACCTTCTACCATAATACCTTTGAAACCGTTTCTTCACCATATATTACTAGGCGTCAATGTCCCAAACGCATACTATTATGCGTTTGTACCTTACCACATCGTACCATACGTCCAACTTTCTACCCTTTAAACTCTTGAATTACAACCTATGCGTTTACCCGAAATCAAAATTATATTTCCATTTACCATGGAATTGAGCTCTTCAACACATAGCCTTAACGACCCTTGGTTACCTTAAACACTAAATGTCCTTGTCCTTGAGCATAAACTTTTTTATCAACACCAAAATCTTTACTCACTCATAATAAACCTTCAACGCATGCTGTTCACACCCTAAGGTTCTTTGACTTCTCTTTTCTTTCTAGCTTAACACCTTCCAAAACCAATCCCATAACTTGTTAATTTCCAAGACTAAGTGTGTGCCATGCGTTTCCTCTTTTCCTAATTCTCGTTTTCCTTTTCAGAATTCGATATCAGATTCCTTCCAAATTAAAGTACCACGCTTTAACTCTTTACCATCTATACATTAACCGGACTATGCTAAAAAATACATCTAAATGTTTAACTAATTTTCAAACTATGCCTTCAGTCCTTCATTCTCACTCTTAGTGGAATATCCATTCTTTTCCTAATATTATGCATTCAACTAGTATTACTTCTTTTCTTACTTCTTTTCTTACTAGCCATCTTAAAAACTCTGAGTTAGGGTCTTACAAGTAGGATAAGATGAATTTTTTCTTATCCTACACAAGTTATGATTATATCTTATTGGCTTAGCCTTGAGCTCATATACTTGTCATATTCAAATTCACCTATAATAATTGTATCAATTAAGGTATAAACATTATAGACTGTATCAATTAAAACCTTAAACGAATAGTTGCATCAATTTTAGCCCTAAATTAAGTCTTAAAAGCTAAAGCCATCATCATGGTCTCTCAAACCTAAGAGAGGTGAGGAATGATCAAAATCCCATGTTGGTGGTTGAATCTAACTCATTAGAAGTTGCCAATCTTTTGAATCGATGGGACAATGATTTATCTAAGGTCAATTTTTGTGGAGGAGGCTCTTTCTTTAGCCAATTCTATTAATATTTTCTTTCTTGGAAATCCCTTGAGAGGAGAACACAGTTGTCCATAATATTGCAGCTTTGGCATCATCTTGAGGGGTTTTCGAACTTGGAAAGAGGTCTTCCCTCCTGTTGTTGTTTCTCTCATTCTTGAGAGGAGTTAAGATTTGGGGTTATTTTAGTCCTCTTGTTTCATATATCGTTGCTTAAAAAAAGAAAATTAGCCCTAAATTTTTGTAAGTGTATCAATTATACTTTCTATTAATTATGTTTGCGCCTCTGCAAGATTTATAATTTCATCAATTAAACTCTAAACTTTCATAATTGTATCAATTTGAACCCTCCTTAGATTTTTTTTTTCTTTTTATTATTGTCTATGCATCAATTTTAATCATTCATTTTATTAATCCGACATTTCAAGTTTACATACATATGCAAGAACTAACAATTGATCATTTCCAAAAGTAATCTTAATAAACAGTATAAATTGATTCCATTGTAATAATTTAGAAGTTTAAGTGTACTAGTTATAAGTCTCACAAAACATTTTTCTAACGAAGTCTAAAGAATACTTACAAAAGTTCAAAGTTTGAAGTTATACAATTATTAGCTTATAATTCTAATGGATATAATTCCATAGTTTAGAGATATAAATTAATATTTTACCTTTTTCTTATTTTTGCCACATAATTGGTGAAAAATTTTGAATTAAAAAAATAAAAACTTCCTATTTAATTTAACATTTAACGGAACCAGTGCATGTTGTTTATTCTATACATACCATATATGCTAATTTAGTTAAGAAGAATTAATTAAAATTCTCAAAAAAAATATAATAATAATGAATGGTTACAATCATGATGAAAAATTTCCACCGAAATCTCAAAATGACCTCGAAATTTTGATCGAGAAAATTTTCCTTTTTCTCCTGAATTTAGACGAAATTTCGAGAAAATTTTGAGAAATTTCAACATTTTGAAAAAAAAAATCAATTTTTTTAATTAACTACCTTAGCTCGGTTTAAGTTTTTCAATTTTATTGTTTTGATCACACACAACAATATTATTTTCGACAAAGGATTAAGCCCTTTTTATGTTCTACTTTTTCTAATTTTCAACTTATCTCAATTTTTAGCTTTATTTCGATTCAAAACTTTCATTTCTAAATAAATTGAATTTGAAAATCCACGAAAATAACCTTTATTTATTTTTATTTTCTTTCAAAAATTTTTCATTAAATTTTCATACCATTTCACCTCAAAATTGAATTGATATGAGTTTTGTTCTGTAACCATTCAAAACTTTCATAATTTTCGCATCATTTCATTTCAAGATGTTCCTAAACTTTATATTATTTTGTAATTATTTTTTCATTTCTTTTTAAAATTTTTGCTTTCTCATTAACATTAATACAGACATTTACAATAGATATATAAATATTATCTTATTTTATATAAATTATAATTAAAATGAACAATTATAGTCTAATTAATTTAGATCAATTTTCACCATTTTTTTTTTCAAAATTTCCATAAAATCAAACACTGATATTTCAAACCTTTAGTTACAAGTTATTGTTTGCAGAAAATATATTTATAAATATATGTGTGCGTGGGTGTAAGTCGTAACTTAACTTGTCATTATCCTCATGATGGAAGAAAAAAAACATTCGTTACGAAACAGAGCATTTATGGGACGGGAAGGGATATTACGGACTAAACCATCCCCGTTACTATTTGACTTTTCTTCTCCTAATAAGTAAACGCCGTTTGTCATGGCTAGTGGGGCCCACCATACAGCTGGCGCACACTAATTTGTGTACACGTGGCAGGAAGGTATTGGGCGTGACATAGAGGGGTCGGTTTAGGCGGGAAAAATAGGTCCAGGTGGGGTCCACGTCGGCGTAACTGGCGGGAAAACGGAAGCAGATCCTCGTTGGCCCACTAATATCCATTCGTTTTGCGTAACGGATTTTGCCACCGCCATCTTTTGAAAGTCAACATTTATTGCATCTTTATGATAATGTGGATGTACATGTATCGCATGAGCATGACATGACATGGCATCATGATGTGCATAATCAGCATAACCCTACAATAAACTATAGATTCAACTCATAAATATTTAAATATATATTTTTATTAAAAATTATCTTAAATGGTGAAACTATTGAAAATGTTTACTACTACTGACAAATTACATTATCCATCTACAATAGACCACGATAGATCGTGATAGATTATTATCTGTGTTTATTGTGACACACGTTTTAAAATTTAAGAATTAAAGAAAGGGCAAACTTGAAAAATCCTAATCAACTAAATTTTTAGTTTAATCTTTGTCTTTTTATTTATTTATTTTTGGAATGTGTTCCAGGTCTTCATGTTTATTTAAAATAGACAAAGAAAAGAAAAGTATTCATGTTTATTCTATATTCCCACCTTTGAAAGTTAACGTTCTTGAAAGAAATTAGATTAATTTTATGCTTGATTTAAAAAATAAGGATCTATCATATTGGGGTATTTTTAGAAAAAATCTAGGTGAAAGGGTACTTTAAAAAAAATTATGAATATGATACTTTCGAAAATTTACTTTTATTTTTTCTTAGCTTTGTAATTTGCGTAATACTTTTTTTTAACTTTGTGATTTGATTGAAATTAATTCTTAATTATTATAAAAATCTAAAACTAAATTAAAATATAAAATTAAAAAAAATTTATTCAATCCATTTTTCCGGTAGACTACATTTTTCCTAAACTTATCAAGAAAATGGACAGAATAAAGTTTTTTCTATTATTTATTATTTTTTCATTGTATATTTTAATTTTTATTTTCATAATAATTAATTTTAATTTTAATAATTCAAATAATTTTTTTTTAAAGAAAAGTTTCGTACCGGGAAAATGGTACAAGGAAAATGGACATAATACTTTTTCTTTAATTAATAATTTAAATTGACATTAAAATTTTTTTTTTTAAAAAAAGCAACATTTTATTCATCAAAACCAAACGTTGATGTCAAAATGTGTCAAAATAAAAAATAACTTTTTATTTTGTTTGGTTGGATCATGTTTGACTGTGCTTTTTCCTTTGACTGAGTCTGAATTCAAATACAGACAAAAAAACTATCATCTTTTCCTGATTTTTTTCCAAACTATCCCTTTTACCTTTTTTTTAAATAAAAAAAAGTACACTTTTTTTCTAATTAACCCAAAAAATAATAATAATTTTGTGCTTTTACCATCAAAAGAAAGTCTAAATTTAAACATGTCTTGCGTTATTTCAAATTTGAAGAGCTAGAATACACAATATCCATTGATATAAAAGAGAATTTATTTATCAGCTCGTTTGGATTGGCTTGAGAAAAAGTGTTTTTAAAAAAACTCATTTTTATTTAAACTCTTTTGATTAAAATTGTTTAAAATACACTTCAAAATCCATTTTTAGTGGTTGCCAAACACTCTAATTTTTTTCAAAATTACTTATTTTTTAAATTAAACATTTTGAAAATGTATTCCAACACACCTTAAGTTATACACAATAATTTATACTTGGTTTAAAAAATATACTTAATTCTTTACTCATTTTAGTAGTACCTAATTATTTTAAATGACAAAACTGTTGAAAATATTTACAAATTAGCAAAATATCACATTTTACCTACAATAAACAGTGATAGATCGCAATAGACTATGATAGACACAGATAGTAGTCACGATAGACGATAAAATTTTCCTATATTTGTACATATTTTGATTCATTTTCCTATACCCTTAAATTTTCGAAAAGAAAGTATTACAAAAAATATCTTTACCATTTCTATATGAACAAAAACTGCTAGTACCTCATTTTAAAAAAAAAAAAAAAAACTTTCAAAAGTTGCATTAATATCCTTGAGGGTAAATTACAAATTTATTCAGAGAAAATAAAAATTTAGGCTTTGTTTGGTAACCATTTGATTATTTATTTTTAGTTTTTGAAAATTAAGCTTATAAACAAGCCTTACACATCTAAATTTTTTGCTTTGATATTTACGTTTACTAATGTTTCTAAGAACCAATCCAAATTTTGAGAATTAAAAAAAATAGTTTTTAAAAACTTGTTTCTAGGAATTTGGCTAAAAATCCAACCCTTGTACTTAAAAAAGATGCAAATCATTAAAAAAAAAAGGAAAAAAAAACCTTAATTTTCAAAAACAAAAAATAAAACATGAAATAATTACCAAATGAGGTCTTAGTATTTATGGTTTATAACTAAAATTTAGTACATGTGGTCTTATAAAAATCCTCCTAAATAGTCCCAAGGAGGATTTTGTCAAACCATAGGTGTTGATGTCAAAATTTGGATAGGGAAGACGTAACTGACCTTTGTTATGACGTAATAAAATTTGTTGTTACTATTAACTGTTATTTCACTTACTGTTGTTCGTATTTATTACTTGCAAGTTTCCACTTCATTTATTGTGTATTAGGTAGCAATATCTAAAGATACCTAATCCCATCATTAGCTTAGATTTATCTCATTCAATGTGTATTTATAGGAAGGCTCTTGGTCATTGTAATTGGTAAGTAAGAAATTAATTCAATAGTTCATTTATAAACAGAATGCCCTCGAGTGTCATCAACAATGAATGTCCATTTATTCTTCTTAAGGGACATTCCCCTGACTATACATGGCATAGGACCTCTTGCATGTTTTCCCTATCAACGACCGTACCAACAACACAAATTTGACCTTCATACCACAAAATGTGTGTTCATTAGGTACAGTGACTGTCACAAGGGGTACCGGTGCCTATCACCAACAAGGAAAGTATTCACTTCACGGCATGTCTATTTCAATGAAAAATAATTTCCATACTCATCCATCTTCAGTAAATCAGAAAATATCACAAACTCCAGCTCAGTCATTTCTTGGATACCAATTCCAAACATAACAACATCGTTCCATCATCGTTGCAATCTACCAGTCAATACAGACAACTCTTGTGATCAATCCAAACCATCAACCGAATCACCTACAACCCAACCTAACTTTCTGAGTTCCCCCACCTCTCCCAATACATCTACTTCAACATCCCCTAGTCCACCATCCTCCACACTTCCCACCACCATTTCAACAGCTATCAATACCCATCCCATAACTACTCGGGCTAAGGCAGGAATTTTCAAACCAAAATAGCCGTATGGCTACTTGGCACAACTACAAACATAGCAAGATTGGTCCCAATTAGAACCAACTCTTTTAAAGGAAGCCATTTCTTCTAAACATTGGAGACAGGCCATGGATCAGGAATTTCATGCTCTCGCAATAAACCATACATGTGACTTGTTCCCATCAACACATTGTTCCTACTAAGTGGGTGTATAAGATCAAGAGAGACTCTGCTGGTCACATTCAATGGTATAAAGCACGACTGGTAGCCAAAGGCTATCTTCAAACTCTCGGCATTGACTATGGAGAGATTTACAGTCCAGTCATTAAACCTACCTCTATTCAGGTTATTCTTACCCTTGCACTCACACATCGTTGGTCCATTCGACAACTTGATGTAAGCAACGCTTTTCTTCATGGAACACTCAAGGAAGAAATCTACATCTCACAACCCCAAGACTATGTTCGTCCCAAGTTCCCTCATCACGTATGTCGACTCCATAAGGCCCTCTATGGTCTTAAGCAAGCACCCCGGGCATGGTATGAAGAACTTCGCACTTTCCTTTTGCGTTGTAACTTCACTCAGTCCAAGATTGATTTATTTATCTTCAAATCTCCAAAGGACACCATTCTACTACTTATTTATGTGGATGATATTGTCCTCACCGATTCTTCCACATCTCTACTCAACTCTTTTGTTTCCAAACTCCAAGCCACCTTTGCTGTCAAAGATCTTACTCTAGTCCACTATTTTCTTGGCATTCAAGCCACTTTCACCGACCATGGTCTTCTTCTTTCCCAAACCAAATACATACAAGATCTGCTCCTTCGACTCAATCTACAACACATCAAACCAACACCAACCCCGATGATCACTGGCAAACAACTGTCTTAATTTGATGATGATCCCATGCCTGATCCTCAAATCTATCGCAGTACCATCGGTTCTCTTCAATACGTTCAAGACACTCGACCAGACATTGCATTCACTGTCAATAAACTTAGTCAATTTAATCAACAACCAACTTTTTCTTTACTGGTATGCTCTCAAACGACTTCTACGCTATCTCCAGGGAACAAGTAATCTTGGTTTGTTTTTATCTCCTGCACAGACATTCTCCCTCGCTGGATATTCTGATGCCGATTGGGCATTATCTCCTGATGACCGAAAATCTTTCAGTGGTTATTGTATCTTTCTTAGTAACTCTCTTATCTCATGGAGCTCTAAGAAACAACAAGTGGTGGCTCGATCCAGTACATAATCGGAATATCGTGCTCTACTTCTTACGGCTTGCGAAATGTTATGGCTTCTACAGTTACTTCAAGACATTGGCGTTCCCATCACCTTCGCTCCTTTCCTTTGGTGTGACAACCTTTCTGCAACCGCTCTAGCACAGAATCCTTTTTTTCATGCTCGAACTAAACACATTGAAATTGATGCTCATTTCATTCGTGATCAAGATAAAATTGATGCTCATTTCATTCGTGATCAAGATATTTCCAAGCAGCTTGAAATTCGCCACATTCGCTCTCAAGATTAGCTAGCTGACACTCTGACCAAATCGTTATCCTCACAGATGTTCCAGATTCTAAGAAACAAACTCAGACTCCGGTGTCACCCTACGTCTCGTTTGCGGGGGGATGTTATGACATAATAAAATCTGCTATTACTTTTAGCTGTTATTTCACTTACTGTTGTTCATATTTATTTCTAGCAAGTTTCCACTTCATTTATTGTGTATTAGGTAGCAATATCTAAAGATACCTAATCCCATCATTAGCCTAGATTTATCTCATTCAATGTGTATTTTATAGGAAGGCTCTTGGGCATTGTAATCGGTAAATAAGAAATTAATTCAGCAGTTCATTTACTGCAGAAATTAATTCAGCAGTTCATTTACTGCATTAAGCCTCTCCAGTTCCGTTCCTCTCGGTTCTCTTCATCTTCTGTCTCTATCAAAATTCTAACTACCTTCACAGTGACACTAGTAAAGAATTTGTTTGAAGGACAGCAAAACGTGGCTGATAACTTGTAAAAATACAAGTTATTATAGTCATTATTTGAATTAATTAGAGTAACTTTAGGGCTAAATGCATGATTTTGGCAGTGAATTATGTAATATATGTTACCATGCGTTGGCACCATTTACAAAAGAAAATACCTGAAAAATATATGAGCTTTTTTGTTCTTAACGCAGGATTAAGAAGAAAAGAAGCACAAATAACCCAAGCACAGAGAGGAAGCTGCCGCGAGAACAAAAGTGGAAACCCATGCATTGAGAAGAAAAAGTAGATACAGACGCCTAGGCAAAAGCTGTCATGTCAATATGCAAAAGGATTACACGTTATCAGATCATGGCAGAACTAATAGGCCGACAATGTGAAAAGTCTGCGCAGCAGGGCATGGAATTTAATGCAAAGGTGTCAGGTCATCATGAGTTAACCTTTTCGACACCTATAAATAGCCCAAAGCTTCTCCATTCAGGGAAGAGAGAAACGAGTTCAAGAGGCGAAAGCTCTGTACAAATTCTCCCTCACCATAACCAACCTCCATTTCAAGCTCTTCTGTGAGAAGGATTCTAAGAATTTTCAGAGTCGTCTCCCAGTGAGTGAGAACCTTCACCTTATGAAATTTATGTATCAGATAGCAACCATTTCAAGCCTCCATGAAGCAAGACATTGCCAGTGGCGGCTTAACGTCTTCCATTATTGTTCTATCTTCATTTCCCTCCTTCTTACTTATGTTTTGTTAATCACATTCGAGAAAATGGTTTATTTTCTTAATATAAGTTTGATTGACAATTTACCTTCCATTTATTTCCATATTAAATACTTTACACCATGTTGTTTGAATGTTAAATGAGTTAGATGTTAGAAGCTAGTTTTTCTTAAGCAATACTAAGTATGTTACATCTTGATTAATGTATAATATTAGCTTACATAGCTTTGTCTGACAAACAAATTTAACAAGCACAACTGTGTAGCTTGAGAGAGTAGATGGTTAATCTTTAGCATTTATCAAGACTAGATGAGGTTCAGAGATGTAGTTCATCTTTTGCCAAGGAAAACTTACCATGAGTCTTAGAGATAAAATTAATGTGGAATCGAAACATCAAGAGATGGGTTCACAAACCCAAAGTTTGTAGGTATGTAAATATACTTAGATATGCTTAAGTAACAACTAGCTCCTGCGTTAACTCTATTTTTATCACATGATTCCACCGTCATTCTCAACGTATGCCATCTGACACTAAATGACATTTGACTAACCTTTACCGCGTCCACCTCATTGTTAATTGTAGGAAATTTTGTTCATTCTTTATGTATAGTTTTAGGTACATACAACTCCTGCACATAATACATGTATAGTCATCGCATAGTCTTGTATCTATTATCAACGCCTTGTTATTACAAATCCCTGCATTCAACCCTGGACTCACTAGGAAACCTATAGAAGCTTATGCTTGGGCTTTTATAGGAAAACTTGCTTATTAATGATCATACTTGAGTAATTATCGACGCATCTTTGTATGAAAATTATAACATCTAATATTCTTTATGCGCAACAAACTATGAAACGCCAACAGTGGCCTACGAAAGAGAAAATTTGCACATCGATTTGATGCTTGCTACACACACTCTGATGCTTAACTCAGAAAGTGAAAGAGTCTGGAAGCTAAGAAGTTTGAAAGTAGGATTTAGGATACCTCATATAGAGCTACAATAATGTATTTATAGAGAAAGTTAATGTAACAACCCCAAATCGTTGGGGTAAATCCTCTTAGTAAATAAGTTTAAGTTATTATGTGTGAAAAAAAAAGATAATAATAATAAAAATATAGTTATCCTTATATATTCATGCCTTTATTTAAGCTAAGTTGGAATTTAGAAATTTGAGCTAAGGAAAAATTTAGAATTTAGAAAAAAAAAAAAAAAAGATAATTTTATCTTAGGGCAAGTAAAATAAGGTGATTAATTTTGGTGGGATTGGATAATTGAAGTAAATCTTGGTTGTAAAAGATTTTATTTGATTTTATTTGGATAATTGAAGTAAATCTTGGTTGTAAAAGATTTTATTTGATTTTATTTTGTTTGGTTGGAAAAGAAAAGGGGAAAGGAGGAAGGCATAGGGAATTTGGGTTTTTATAAATAGGCATCGATTTGCGTGCCAAAATAAAAAAAAAAAAGAAGAAAAAGTAAAAAGGGATTTTTTTCTTCTCCCTCGCGTGCCGCCGCGCCCCCCCCCTGGTTTTTTCCTGTCTTTCTTCTTCTTCCGCCGACGCTACTCTCTTCTTTCTTTCTTTCTTTCTTTCTTCTTCTTCTTCTTCTTCTTCTTCTCCTTCCTCGCAAGTGGAGCGCCGCGGCGACATCTTCAGCGCCGCCGCGGTTTCAATCAATCTCTCTCTCTCTCCTTGCAGTGCCGCCTACTTTCTCTCTCTTCCACCCCGGTGCTCCTCCGCTGCCATTTCAATCAAACCACGCCTGATTTCTCGTCACCAAACCGGTAACGTGAGAGTAAGTATCTCGGACCCAAGGAAAAATTTATAGCTTAATTTGGTTAAAAAACTGTTGATGCTTGAGACTTATGTGATAAAAATTCCCTTAGGTGGCCGGGAATTGTGTTGGGTAAAAAGGATTAGAGCAACTGCAAGTTAAGCCACACTTGGTGGACCAAGAACTTTCCAACAGACTGCCGTGCGAATACGTGAATATAATTGCTCAGGTAAGTGACTTTACTACCTGAACCACCTTCCCGCCTTATGTTTAGCTGCCATGATGAGTAATACTTCTACGCCCATTGAGATAGCATGCTTGTATGATTTTTCCTATGTTTCAAAGGATGTATGTGAAATGCTTATGCTTGTATATGAGATGATTGTAAACAGCACTGTTAGTGTATAAATTCATGGAAGTAAAGGAGTGAGAATTTAAATTGGTCATGAGTATTGGGTAGTGGTAACTCCCCTACGTCGGCTGGATGTTCACCAGAGGATGTGGTCCTTCGGGATCACCAGAGGTTGTGTTCCTTCGGGTTCACCAGAGGTTGTGGTCCTTCGGGGTCACCAGAGGTTGTGTTCCTTCGGGTTCACCAGAGGTTGTGTTCCTTCGGGTTCACCAGAGGTTGTGGCCCTTCGGGGTCACCAGAGGATGTGTTCGTTCGGGTTCACTAGAGGTTGTGTTCCCTCGGGATCACCAGAGGGTTTTGTGTTCCCTCGGGATCACCAGAGGTGAGAGTTCCTTCGGGGCTCCAGAGGTTTGTGGCCATCCAAATCCAACTTAGGGAGAGTATAACCAGTTCCCTATGAAAGTATGTTAGATATGCCTGTCTTAAGGCTAATGCACTTAAAGGACTTGGGTGCCTAGCCTGGCTCCGGTAGTGGGGTCACTTACTGAGCAATATAATTGCTCACCCTTTTATCTTATTTTTTTTTCAGGTAAGGGAAAGAACGTGCTGGCGAATGACAAGAGGAAACCTTGATGGCTTCACGGGACCCATAGTAGCTTCCGCCTAGCACTGCATTTTTTTTAGGCTTGTCTTTTATTTTGTATATGGATTTTGTTTTTGTTTTCTGTTCATGGAATTTTGTTGATTTTATTAGGGGTAACCCGAACCAAAAATTCTTTCTATATGGGTTAAATAAAACATAAATTTTCGTAAGTAGCATTGTTTCTTTCTTATTACTCAGCATCGGGTCTTTTCTTGAAATTTGCATGCATTGAGTAATGGTCTGATTAGGATGTATTAGTCGGGTCGTTACAGTTAACCTAGGTCTTCTCCTGTTCCCTTTCGGATTCCAATTATCTGATAACCTAATTGAATCCTACAGAGATTCTTGGGTTTGGGGCATGCCTATGCAAAAGTTGGGCTCCTCAGCTTCAGAGGTAGGAGTCGACCTCAGCTTGGAGGCCAAGGGAAGGTTGGTCGAGGGCCCAACTCAAGCCCTATAGCTAAGTTGGCTCCTTTGCCACCAAGGTTGAGAAGTGGGGTCGACCTCGACCTCCGAGGGCGAGGCCAACGAGAAATTGGGCCCAAAAGGTTCAACTCCATTTCCTTGGTCTATCATGACCCTGTCTTGGTCTTGATTTAGTTTTCTTTTGCTCTTATTAATTGGATTTATCCTTTTGGTCCGAAATCACACATAACATTAGCCTCCACTCCCATGGGGTCTTGAGGTTTAACTAGTCACAGTTATGAGCTAATCATTCTAGACTAAATTTGGGAGTATATATACTTCTTCAAACTTGTGTTGCTTCAATGACCTTATCGATTGATTTTCATCAAGGCTAAACTTCTCACTGGTGTCTATGTGAGGTGCTCACAGATTGACCCATCAAACCTATAAGGTTGATGTTAGGTGCTTCTTTTGACGATGCTCTAGGCCCTAGAGTTACCTTGGCGGCGTTTCAAGGTGGTTCCTAGATTATCTTGAAGATGACCTATCACACCCCCTCCCAGATTACCTTTCTAACCTAGGAGTAGGTGCAACCTACTCACATACACGTCATCTTATATCTTGAAACACAATTCAATACTAGATCAAATGTACAAACTTTTATACCAGTGAAACATGATAAAGAAATCATTAGTTTTACATAAGGTTTCTCAGCTCATAATATATCATACAAGTGTATTTGTTCAGCATACAGTACAAACCCACACTCGTTATGCCACAAGGATCATATATGACAAAATATGTACTTAGACTGAGTATTTACAACTATCCCAGAGAACTAAAACCAAGTAAGCCCAGACGAGGATCTTCTGTAGGCTAGGCGTCCCGGACACGCTCGCTACCTGAAACGAACAACAATAAACAAGAAAACGTGAGCTTAGAGCCTAGTGAGTGACTAAATTATCAATTACAATTTAATCCTTGAATTAATGCTGATCATAAAACTACTATATATCTTATTAGTACAAATTACTGGGTCACTCGTGTCATTTAACAAGATAGCATAAACATTTATCTAATAAGCAGCGGAGCAGATCTCAACGCTATTAACCTCATAATTCAATTACTAGTATTCATATATTCATACGCCTTCACATTTCGTCCCTTGGCGTTTCAACTCTCAAGTGCTTTCTCATATTGTCCCTCAGCACTGAGTTTCATTATTAATTCACTGCTCAAGTGGCTTCACTCATGGTCCCTCAGCACTGAGTCATCATATACTGGTTTCCATATGCCTTCTCACGAGGTCCCTCGGCATTAGAAACTATCTCAATTAATTTCTCAAGTGCCTTCACTCATGGTCCCTCAGCACTGAGTTATCATATATTATATTCCCATAGGCCTTCACACATGGTCCTTCAGCCGTGGTTCGCATTTAGATAACACACATACAGGAGTTCACATATTATCCTCATTTTCACTTACACAATATTTAAAATAATCTTTGGATAAATTAGGTAGTCACTCACGATTTGTCTTAGGCCCCAAGTGGATTATATGCTTTTCCAAGCTCTTCTTGACCTGTAAAAACACATTTCTCACATTAGATTTCCTTTGAACTTCTTTTTTTTTCATAATCATTTAGTATTCATATCAATAACTAGCGATACTCTATGTCACTACTGGGTACTGCACTAGTGAAACCGGAGTGAACTAGACTAGCGATATCATCTTAAGGAGCGATACCTAGAGAGACTTCAGCGAGAGTTGTGAGACGCAGAGCTCCTTTGCGTTTATCAGTGACACCCGTTCCGCTGCTCACTCTCCAGCTCCTTAGCGATACCACTGTCTAGCGACACTTGATATCACAGTTTTCCTTCCTTCCCTTCAAACTCTTCCTTTATCCTGCTAAAAACCATATTACAGCCAAAATCAGAACTTCCCTTCTTCTACAATTTTGTAAAGTAGTGAGTTTCCTAGCTTACCTCAAAATTTCAGACCATGACTTATCTTCGTTTGAGAATTATTCTCAAATAACTTCGGCTGCCTTGATTTGCTTAGCAGTTCAACTCCGCTTGCTTTTTCCTAGAGATTAACACATTTTTGCTCGGATTTAGCTTAAACATCCTTCATGGAAGTTGCTATGAATTGACTCAACTTACTAACCTCAAAATTTCAGTTCCAGCTTCAACGTCCTCGGTTCACTCTCCTTCAAATACCAATTGATGTCCAAATCTATCAGTAACAATCAAGCTTTTGGTTCCAGCTTCAAAATCATCATGAAACTGATCTGATTTCTACTCGAATTCGATATAAGCATCTTCTTCTACCTTTCCTCGTTGTTCATTTGCGAAATGGAGTTAATCTGAGTTAGAAAATATATCCAAAAAGGCTTAATTATTCGATACACTCCTTTATATGTCAATATAAATCACCGACTTACCAGCTCTAACATCATCCTCTTTCTAGAATTTGCCAATGCAACCTTTCGCTCATGGCTTCGGCAACGCATAGTCTCAACTTACTATGCCACTGATTGCTCAACGCCGAATAGCCGATTACCGCATGACCCTCTCGGCCACTTTTCTATGTCCGACGCATACCATCCTTCAACATATAGGCCTTTCCAACGCATAGCAATGCCAACTCCTAGCACTTAGTAGCCTTCAACGCATACTTCTATTAACGTATATTGCACCTTTCTTCCTTCACATCAACTTCCACGCTGAGCTGCCTTCTTCAACGCATGCCTACCAGCGACCACTCTTGGCAGCTTAAACATACCTTCAACGCATGGTTACCCATCACATGACCAACACTTAACAATTTTTACTCTCCCACAACTTGGCCAATTTTCTTTACTCGCAGGCCCCATAATTCTTCTTACTTACCTTCTCTCAATGTCAAGTACGGGGCTTACATGACCCATGGCGTCCTATTGATAGGATCAAATTTTATTTTGAGGTTCCTCCATATTCAATTATTTTGAAACCAATCCCCTTTTATGGGACTAACCTCGCGCTAAATTTTTCAAAAAGATGAAAATCGATTTCTTTAAGATTGTAAGCATCATCTCGAGAAAGATGAATATTGATTTCTGAGAAGTGGTGTGACCACCAAATGGTATTATCTGAAATTTGTTTTAGAAAGGTATAAATCAATTTCTTAGAAATTATGTGCACCTTCTTAAGAAAGATAAATATCAATTTCTGAGAGGTATGTGATTAGTAGACGACCTTCTTTGAAGTTTGGAATTTTCTCTAGAAAGATGATAATCAATTTCTAAGAGAATAAGTGAATTCTATGTAGCTTTTCTTGATACCTTTGAACATCGGTGGAAGCATACTTAGGAAAATTGAAAACATGGTGGAAGTATTTGCTTGGGTATAAATTCAAAATAATTTGTAAAAAGACGTGATATTCATTAAACTAAATAAAGAAAAGTGAATTCATGACTTGAAAACCTAGAGGTCGAGGCCAAGGGAAGGTTGGGCAAGGGCCCAACTTAAGCCCTATAGCCAAGTTCGCTTCTTGGCTGGCCACCAAGGCTAAGGCCAACGGGAAGTTGGGCCCAAATGTTCAACTCCCTTCCCTTGGCCCGTCATGGCCCTTTCTTGGTCTTAATTCAGTTTTCTTTTGTCCTTATTAATTGGATTTATCCTTTTGATCTAAAATCACCCATAACCATAGAAATCATTTATGAATTACGAGACACTTTCCCATTTTTTAAATTTGAATGTTGGATTAGACATGAACGATTCTTAATTAACTTTGTGACTAAGTAGGTCTTCAACTCGTTCGACATTTTTTAAAACTCAGAGTTTAAATTTTATGACCACATATTTAGAAGGAAAATTATTATAAATAGAAAAAATATCAAACTATTTACAAATATAGCAAAATTTTACTTTCTATTTAGGATAAACTGCAATAGACCCAGATAAACATCTATTGGTATCTATCTAATAAAGTGATAGATGTCTATCTAGGTCTATCACAAATAGAAAGTAAAATTTTGTTATATTTGTAATTGTTTTCAACCATTCTTCTATTTTTTAAAACATCCCTATTTAAAATAGTTAATTTTTGCACATTTTGAATATGTTTGAAATCTATTGGATACAAAATCAAAAAGTTATGCATCTATTTAGATATTTTTAGAGTTCAATGACTTATTAAACACAACAAATAAAATTCAATGACCTTTTACACATTTAGAAAACAAAAGAAAAACACTATATTCTAAATAGGAAAATTATTTAAAATAACAAAACTATTGAAAATATTTATAAATATAACAAAATATCATAGTCTATCTATAATATACTGCGATAGATCGCGATAGACTACTATCTGTGTCTATCATGACACAAGTGAACACAGATAGTAGTATAAACAATAAAAATTTTGTTATATTTGTAAATATTTTAGTTCGTTTTCCTATATTTGAAAACAACTCTTATAAATATAATTTCATGGTTTTATTAAAAAAAATTATTATAGTTTAAATTATTTATCTCAACAGCGTTATGATCATCAGTTACATTATTAGTTAATCAAATAATTTCTAACTAAAATCTATAGAGTATAATGAAGGTCATTGGTTGCGATATCTTTACTTATTCTAAGCAAGAGTTTATAAGTAAAGTTTGACTACTTGTTTTTCATATTTGTGATGCATTTTTTTTTTTAAAATTTGTTTAAAGAACTCACTCTAATTGATTAAAGTAAGAGATAGAAATGGTCATCCATACGTGTTACACGTTATGTGCTCCATTTAATAACAACACTACACTATTCTTTTATCACTTTTACTAAAGACTAAAAAAAAAAAAAATTGTTCCAAATCATATTCCATTCTTTGTATACTCTTACTTTTATGTTTTTACTCTTCTTTTTATTATTATTATTCTTTTTCTAAATATGCTATTTTTATTTTGTAGTCTCTTCCATAGTTTCAATAGATAAAGAATAATAGATAAATTATTGTTAACTAATTTTTTAGAAACGTATTTAAATAGATCATAATTTTTGTATTACCATTCGACTACATTTATTGGAAAATAAATTTTCCAATAAACATGGCCTAAATTATGATTGGTTTAAATTAGTTGTATAAATGTGTATTTGAGTATATTTTTACTTAGAAATTTTAACATTTTTTTCGTATTTGGCAAAATTGAATATAAGATAATTTAAAACAATGCGCTTTTGAGATTAACTTCTTAAAAAATCTCATATCTCTTTTGACTAACTATTAGAAATTCTATTTTGTTTCTTTTTTATAATACTTTTCATGTTTCAATTTGAAATTATCAAACAACTATTTGCTTTATTTTTTAACTGTTTTTTTTAAAGCATAATTAAAAATCACAAAATTTGAAAACTCAACCAAGTAAGAAAATAATTTATAGAAAAATATGGGTTAAGATATCATTTTGGTCCCTATAATTTAAAGTCGATTCAATTTTAGCTCATATACTTACTTACAAATGTCCAACTTTAGTCTCTATAGTTTTAAAAAAATCCTAAATTTAACCTCTACTACTTCTTCATCTATGATTTTTTTTAATTTGTTTTGGTTATTCACTAACAGTTTTTCTATACATTTTGAAAATATATTCATATGCTATATTTTCTACTTGAAAATTATTATTATTAATTAGCCGACTTCAATAAGGGCATTAATTTTGAGAGGCTAAATTTTAAGATAAATTAAAAGTACAAGAATTAAAATTAAACAAACGAGATAAAAATGATATTTTAACTAAAAATATATTATAAAAAAAATAGAAAAAAAAGGGGGCAGTAAAATGAAAAATGAAAAATCACGTGACGGGGGAGGGGGGCCGTTGTGTTTGTTTGATTGTACCAATTTGCGGTTTGGGTTTGATTATTAAAAAGGGTTGATTGTGTACGGTGTTGTTGGGATACGGAACACACGCATTCAATTCTTATCTTCCCCTAAACTCATCTCCACCGTTGGATTTACCATTTTGCTCTGATCGAGGCCAACATCCTCACGTGCACACCGTGCTCCCCCCTCCCTCTCCTTCCCTTTCCTTTTCTCTATTTCCCACTCTGTTTTTAATTTACATTCTGACATCCACCTTATTAAATTTCAAATTTTTTTCCATCTTGTTTTAATTTCTAAAGTTCTTAAAGTTGGTTGTAAAGAGTCCCTGTCACTACTTAATTTACACTAAAATAATAATGACAATTAAGACCCAATTCACCCCTCAATTTTTAAAAGTTAAGAGACGGAAACATTTTAGACTAAGGCAAAGTTTCATCGGAAATGGGCAAATTTCAATAGTAAACATTATATTATTAAAATTTAGTTATTTAACATCGACTTTTGAAGTCGGTGGGCCAAACTCTCCCGTAATAATGAATTACCTAGTCATTTGTCAAAATATATTAATAAAAAAATGTCTTTTTGATCCAAAAGTTTTTTATTTTATTTTTCATTTGGTTCATAGATTTCAAAATGTTATATATTTTACTTAAGTTTTGAATTTTGTTTCAATTTTGCTTCAAAGTTTCAAATTGTTACATTTTTACTTTTGAAATTTGAGTTTGTTTCAATTTGTTCTTTAAGTTTCAAGACTTACACTTTTGAACTTGACTTTTTCATTAAATACTGAATTTCAACCATTATCGTTAATGTCTATTAATTAATTTAAAATAATAATACATACAAAATTATTATTTTTTATAGAAATTTATGAAATTATTAAGTACAAATAACAAACAAATCATCTACCAAAATCTCGATAACCAAAGGCTATTTTTTGCCCTAATTTCTTTCAACATTCCTTTACACACTACATTAATATATTTTTTTTTTACTTTCTACTTTGATATTAAATGTTATCTTGCTGAACATATAACTTATGCAGGCATATTTATCCACCACAAAATCTATGGTTTGATCTCCTATCTCAATTGTACTAAAAAATATTAAATATATTTTCAATATATTTATGCTCTCTTATATAAAAGAGCCATTTTTGTCTCCATCACTTTTATAGATTCCTTACTACTTTAGTCTATGTTCATGTATTTTATTTTGGTTCTTCCAATTTTATATACGCACTTATTTTAATCGCATTGTTTTTAATTAAAATTTAAATATGTTTTCAAATTTAACACATGACCATGTTGTCTAGACTATTTGTCTACATCTACTCGGTAGGTTGACAAATAAAATATATACAGAACCTTGTTAGATTTTACTTAATGATCCATTAAAAAATTTATAGAAAATAGTGTTTTCTAAAGGTAGCATTCAATGACTACTACAAAATGCTTTAAAATATAGGATTAAGATTCAGGTGTGATATAAATCTATTTTATATGGTTGGTCTTAGTTTGCATTAACGCCTTTTGTTGTTTCAATAGTAGGAACTATTAAAATTAATATATTATAGAGTATTATTTTAGATTAAAAATTATTTTGGTCCTAGTAACTTTAAATGTCTAATTTTAGTCTTAATTTGTTGGGGTGAAATTTAGTTTGTTCAGTGCAACAAATGAAAAGGGTAATAAAAATTAGAACTTTTAATGTCAAGAATAACACTACGATGTTGAGATATGCTTATTTTGACGAATAAAATTTAATTCAACAAATATAAATGTTAATTTAAGTAAAAAAAAAAATATGTAACTCAAAGGAAAAAATAATTTTAGGTGAATGATGCATTTAATTTGCCTTTTTTTTTTTGGGCAAAATAAAATTAGTTTTGAACATGAATGGATGGGAGCTGGCTAGTGACTTAAAATGTGGTTTGACTTCCTAAATCTCAAACTCTAAATAAACAAAACTCGTTTAATAACTATTTGGTTTTTGAAAATTTAAGCTTATAAATATTATTATTATCTATAATTTATTTGTTTTATTAAAAGTGTTCTAAAAATTATGCTAAGTTTTGAAAAAAAAAAATAATTTTGATTCTTTTTCTTTCAAATTTGACTAAGAATTCGAATGTTTAGTTAAAAAATGAAAATCATAATAAATAGGGAAATTATTTTAAATGGCAAAACTGCTGAACATATTTACAACTAATAGCAAAATACATAAATTGAGATAAACTACTATTTGTGTCTAAGGATAGCTTATCGCGATCTATATTTTGCTAAATTTATAAACATTTTAATTCATTTTGCTATATTTGAAAAGAACCCAATAAATTAGATGTAAAAAAATAAGTACAAATATTGAAAACCAAATAATTGTAAAATCGATCTAAATAATTTGAGAAGTCAACTTACTTTGTACATATCTCATTATTCAAACCCTAATCTATCTTTTTAAACTTGGACTTTCAAACAACTTTAATCTAAATTGAAATTTCTAAAATATAGTTCATTTGTTATAAGAAAAATCATGATTAGAAATAATTTTTAGAGGACATTCAAATCAGTATTCACGGTCTCCTTTTTAGTACAATAATGGTTGGAAATGGAAGTGGACGATATGAAATGGGAAATATGAAGCTTGTCAATAAAAATACCTTGTTGGGGTGAAACTATCTAAGATTACTTTTGTAAAAGTATATTTAGACGTCTCAAATATTTATTTATATATATATATATATATATATATATATATCATTTTAGTTCTTAATTTTTAAAATATATAATTAATTCATAAAATTTAAAGTTAATCATTTACGTCTTATTTGATAATTATTTGGTTTTTAGATTTCGGTTTTAGTTTTAAAATTAAGCTTATAAACATCATTTTCACCTCTATATTTATTGCTTTATTATATACTTTTCACCAATGTTTTAAAAAACCAAACTAAGTTTTGAAAACTAATAAAAATAGTTTTTGTTTTTGGAAGAAGATTTCAACTTTTTTACGTACAAAAGATATGGGTATTCGAATGACCCGACAACTCGGACTACCCAACCCAAAATATAAGGATTGAGTTGGGTTGGGTTAGTTTGGTTCTTGGTTTGGGTTGAGTTCAACTTTTTCTATTTTTGTTGGGTTGGATTGGATCGCAGATTGACTAAAAAAATTTTGGGTTGACCCAAATCAACCCGAATTATATATATTTCTTTTTGTTTAAAGTTTGATTAATTTGTGAATTTTTAATATTTTTCTTTTTTAAATTGTTATGATATTTGTTTTGTGTTAAGTTTGTAATAAATATCAAAGATATTTGATTTTTTTTTAGATTTTAGTTATTAGTCATATGTTGTAGATAAATTTACATATTTTTAATTAAAAAAAAATTATAACCCGAAAGCCCAATCCAACTCAACTTGAATTTTAAGGATTAGGTTGGAGACTTTATTTGGGTTTTTTGGGTTGCCAACCTAACCAACCCGAATTTTCGGGTTTGTCCAAAAAACACCCCCAACCTAACTCATTTACATCCCTAACGAAAGATGCAAATTTTTATAAGAAATTAAGAGAAAATATGTGTAATTTTTTAAAGAAAATAAATGATTACTAAACCTTCGCTTTTGAAATTTTAAAATGTCCATTTTGACCCTTGAAAATTAAAAGAATAATAGTTTCTGATCATTGATATAAATATGCATTGAAAATTAAAATTGAAAAAAGTTGAAGGTTCAACCATTGAAATATGCATTTAAAAGGGAATTAACCAAAATTCCAATTTCATCATTAGAGTTCTTTTAGATGGTAAAAGATAATTACCCCACCATATGATACTTTTTAATACTATAGTCTAAGGTTTTAGTAGGGAAATTATCCTTTTTCAGTAATTGGATATAAATGGAGAGAGAAAAAAATCAAATCTATTAAAAATATTAGAAAATAGATGTCTAAATTGTTTAGTGTCCTAAAAGGTCCAATGTCATTCTTTCATCAAGCTAAGTGTCAATCTCCATTTATTCTATATGTCCAATGCTAAAGTATCCCTATGTAATTCTACCTTCTACTTGTCAATTTGCCTATAAATAATGGCATTTGGTGGAGTTAAAGGTGAGGTGCACAATTTTTATGGTTTTATAATTTTAGTTATTCTATTTATTTATTATTTTAAGATTATAATTTTAGGTATTCGTATTCCTGTTATGCCTTGTTTTGCTCATCAATTTCATAACACGTTATTAGCACGAGCTCATATTGTTTCCCCCACTAAAAGTATGTCCTAAAGATATGTTAGTTTTCTCATATTCATTATAATTAATAAATTAAATGTTATTTTGCACGTATTAAATTTCTAATATAAATACAATATTTTGTGATAGTATTACCCTGACAGATTTTACAAAATTAGAATTTGTAGCATTTGATTTAATGGTAATAATTATTTGTCATGAGTGTTTTATGTTGAAATACACCGGATGTCATAAAGATATGATCATTGGAAAACAATTATTCTTCTTAAAGCTTGTTATGAATGGATGCACCTGATGTTCCAAGATTTTAAATTAGTAAGTGGTTACAACTCCGCATTATTTAAAATTAGCTCAAAATTATAATTATGCGGAGAGAAAGTTATTGATACAAATATGTTAAGGAAAATATTTTCTATAAATCATGTCTTGAATATGCTCTTGAAGTAGCAATATCGAGAGAAATATTTTAAAAGTATTTCAAACTCATTTCATGTCTTCTCGAGGCTGAGCGAAATAACGAGTTATCCACTAAAAAAAATTATGAACCTTAGCCAACTAAAGTAACAAAACAACATTTCATAAAGTGAATGTTGTGAATTTTAATTATCATAGATGAAAAATCATGAATCTCAACCAATTGGAACAACACCATTCCTTGAAATAAATGTTGTGAATTTTAAATAATTGTGGTCATAGTCGAAGTCATGACCACGATAGAGGAAGAAATAAGTATTCTTTTCGTTTTGATCGTTATAGTCATCCAAATTTTCAAGAAAATCACACATAATATGATGATTAAAGGAATTCAGATGTGATACAAAACGAGATATATGTCTTGTACTTGTCGTACTTGCCGTACTTTTAATTTCTTCTAGAAATTATAATATCTCAATATAATGAAACAATATGTGTGAAATCAAACTTTGCAAATCTCCTGAAGGGATGAGTTAGTCTTGAAAATATGAAATATTTAGATGATGTAAATTCATTTGAATCTCCCAAAGAAAAAATGAACATCATTGTAGAAGCAACAAACGTTATGAAACTATTTAATATTTTTGTTATGTTTTCTCTCGTATTTCCTTGTTAAAGTCTAATTTGATATTTTCGATTTTGTTTATCATTATGGCTCATTACTTATTGTTGTCGTTATTTTTATGAAGAAATTTCTCAATTATTGGATAACACTGGGATGAATAACAAAGATGTATGTTTGACAGATAGTGCAACGACGCACAATACTATACTTAAAAATAGAAAATATTTCTCAAAATTGATAATGATGAAAGAAAAAATCAATACAATCTCAGGTCCTACGGACTTGATTGAAGGCTTTTGAAAAACAAATATATGTTTGTCTAGAGGAACAAAATTGAAGGCTTTGGAAAAACAAATATATATTTGTCTAGAGGAACAAAATTTACAATTTTCAATGTACAATGTATTGTTATCTAGTCAACCAAAGATAAATCTATTGAGTTTTAAAGATATCTTTATATTATATCTACTGTCTCATGTGAAAAACGTATATCGAAAAAACTGTTAACTTTATTTTCTGGATTATATTATGCTCAAATTACTGGTATTGAAAGTCATGCAACCATGAACCTGAAGTCCATTAATCCATATATGTTTTACGATTAGCATGATTGGTTAGGTCATCTTGGGTCGATAATTATGAGAAAAATTGTTGAAAATTCACATGGACATCCATTGAAGAACCAAAAGATTCTTCAATCCAATGAATTGTCATGTGCTGTTTGCTCTCAAGGAAAATTATTTATTAGACCATCACCAATTAAAGTGGAAACTAAATCACCTACATTTTTAGAACAAATTCATAGTGATATTTGTGAGTTTTTTTTAATCTACCTAGTGGATCATTTAGATATCTTATGGTATTAATAGACGCATCTAGTGGATGGTCACATGTATGCTTAATATCAAGTCGAAACCTTGCACTTACAAGGTTACTTGCTCAAATAATTAAGTTAAGAGTACAATTTTCTAATTATACAATTAAAACCATTCGTCTTGATAATGCTGGTGGATTTACATACCAAGCTTTTGATAAGTATTATATGTCAATTGGGATCATTGTTGAACATTCTGTAGCTCATATTCATACACACAATGGTTTAGCAGAATCATTTATAAAATGTTTGTAATTAATTGGTAGACCATTCCTTATGAGAGCTAAGCTTCCTACATTTGTATGAGGTCATGCTATTTTGCATGCAGTGTTACTTGTACGCATTAGATTAGTAGCTTATTATAAGTACTCGACATTACAACTAACTTATGGCTATAAGCCAAATATTTCTCATCTAAGAATTTTTGGATGTGCAATATATGTTCCAATTACTCCACCACAACAAACAAAGATGGATCCTCAAAAGAGGTTAGATATATATGTTGGATTTGATTTCCCATCAATTATTAAATATCTTGAACCCTGAATGGTGATGATTTTATTGCACGATTTGCTGATTGTTATTTTATTGAGACAAATTTTCCAACATTAGGCGGAGGAATTAAGAAGTTGGAAAAACAAATTATATGGAGCGCATTGTTATTGTCTCATTTATATTCCCATACAGATCAATGTGAACTTGAAGTTTAGAAAATAATTTATTTGCAAAATATAGGAAATCAATTACCAAATGCATTTATAGATATTAAGAATGTGACTAAGTCATATATACCAACATCAAATGCTCCATTAAATGTAGTAAGTTGTTACTAATGAGTCTAGGACATGCCAGAAGCGTGATAGACCATTCGGTTCCAAAAATATAAATCGTCGAAAAAGATGCAGTCAACAATCAAAATGACCCAGTTAAGAATATGGATATTTCAGAAAAAATCCTAAATATGAGTATTCATAAGAATATTGAAGTAAATAAGGATAATAATGAGATCTCGATAACTTATGTCATGACATGAAAAAGGTGGAACCATATAAATTAACAACATTTTTGCATACAATGTTACTAAAGATATTATTTATGAAAATGATTATGAAAAATGTCGACATAGAAAAGATTAACTTAAGTGGAAAACAACAATCCAATAGAAATAAACTCATTTTTCAAATCGTGAGGACATATAGTCCAAACATCAGAGAATGTCGAACATGTGGGATACAAGTGAAGTATTTGTAAGAAAACAAATAGAGTGAAGTCTCAAGATATAAAGCGAGACAAATCCCACAATAATTCTCGCAATAGATTGGTATTGATTATGAGAAAACACATTTTCTAATGGTCGATATACAATATCATGAGATATCCAATTTATCTGATTGTGTATGAAACGTTTAAAATAAATTTTATGGATGCAATCATACCACATTTATATGAATCTCTTAATAATGATATTTATTTATGAAAATCCTTGAAGGATTGAAGGTATCATAATCATATAATTCAAATATTAGAAAATCATAATATGTCATAAAGATTCTTGTAAAATATTCCTGATGAATGTGATATAATCACCTTATTCAATATTTGTTGAGATGAGGGTACAAAAATAACCCTTTTTGTTCGTATCCTTTTATAAAGAAATTACAACATGAGATTTACTATATATACATATGTTGATGATTTGAGTAGAAGCTCCTAACGAGATCTCAAAGGCAGTAGAGTTTCTTAAAAAAGAAACTGAGATGATAGATTTTGTCTTAGCTTGCAAATAAAGTATAAAGTAAATGAAATTGCATCAATTTATACTAAAAGATCTTTTATGGATTATGTACATCATTGAATACTCCTATAATGGTTCATTCACTTGATGTGAAAGTGATAAATCATCTAATCTCAGAAAGATGATGAAGAATATTAGGTCTTGAAGATCCATAAATTTTGAGAAATAAGTGCACTCTTTACTAGTTTATACTTTGCACCTTGTAATATATTTCAGTAATTTTGTTACATATATATAATATTCCTTAAGTAGAATATTGGAGTAAAGTTAAACACATGGTATCTTTTATTTGAGAATTAGTTTACATAGATTTATTTTATTCTAATAAATCTAATTAGGAATGAGTCGGTTGTGAAGATGAGTTAGATCTTAAATATGTTACTTAGTACACATGGAGAGAAGATAATTTTTATTATGGCAGTCTATAAACCAGATTATAAGTAATTACTACTTTAAATCATGTTGAAATTCTAATGATTCAACAAATTTCTTCAAAAGATGACTTAGAAGACTTATTGACGATGACGTTATCTACAACAACATTTGAAAAGTTAACACACAATATTAGAAAGTGGAAACTGAAAGATCTCAAGTGATGTTTCCATGAGGGGGAGCAAATATATTATATTGTTTTAGAATTATTAGATTATATGAAGTATGTACTATTTTTCCTTCATTAGTTTTTTTTTTTTTTTCATTAGGTTTTTTCCTAGTAAGGTTTTAACAAGACATATTTCATATATAATGAGCATCTAAGGGGAGTATTAAAAATATTAGAAAATAAATGCCCAAATTGCTTAGTGTCCTAAAAGGCCCAATGACATTCTTTCATCGGGTCAAATTTCAATCTTCAATTATCCCATGTGTATAGTACCAAATCACCTTTAGTGTCCATATAATTCTACCTTTTACTTGCCAATTTGCCTATAAATAATGGCATTTGGTGGAGTTGAAAGTGGGGTGCACAATTTTGCTGAGAGATTTCCATAATTTCTTTCTATAATTTCATATATTTTCTGTTTCCATTATTCCTATTTTTATAGTTTTATAATTTTAGTTACTCTACTTTATTTATTATTTTAATATTATAATTTTTGATATTCATATACCTGTTGTGTCTTGTTTTACTCCTTAATTTCATAACAAATCTTAGATTTTGTAGGGTTTTTATTTTTGTTAGTTGGACCATCATTTAGATAACCAAATATATTGGATTAACTTATAAAATAATCTCTCCCAAATAAGTAATTGTAAGTTGGTGTAACAAAATTAAAGTACACATCTTTCATTAATTTATTTTTATTTTAAAAAGTCTTGCATACATAAGGTAGCTAACACATAATTGCGAATAAATAAATAAATAAATAAATAAATAAATAAATAAATAAATAAATAAATAAATAAATAAATAAATAACAACACCGACTAAATAAATAAATAAAAGAAAAGAAAAAAACGATATGCAAGATGAGTAATTGTAGCTCATGTAAGTTGAGGTATGTTCATGTGGACAAAATTGAAATACTTTTTAAAATGTTACAAACTTTAGTAGTTGATTTGTTGTAATAGGTTGATATGACAATACACATCTCTAAGGACTAGAAAGGCTTTCTCCAATACCTTTCGAGTTTGATAACTCTACATAATATCAAAAAACACAGTAGTCTACCATGAGAATTTTCACCGAACTTTGAACCACATAAGTTGATTTGAATCCATCTTAATATTTATTTGTCAATAATTTCTTGAGTTGAGGACTAAAAATGGTTGATATTTTTGTTATAATGTTTAAGACTATCGTGTTGCCAAGTAAGACAAATTTGAGAGTTTTACAGTCACTTTTATTTCAAAATGTGGGGATGTTAGCTAAGATAGATAAGTGATTTTGGAAGAATCCAAAATCACTTTTGAGTGTTCCATGTCAATCACTTAAGATCCCAAATGTTTTTGGATAAGTTAATGGTAAGATATTTTGATTTTAAAATTGAGTAATTTTCAAATTTGAAAAAAAAAAATCCTATTTTATTCGGGAAATGGAGTAAAAACACACACATATATTTTATTATCTTTGAATAATAATAATTATTATTATTTCTTCATTTAAAAAATTTTAAAGCAAGAAATCGAACCTATCATGTTGACATTTTTCGAAAATTGTTATGGTTTGATTTTTTTTCTCTTCAAATTCAATAGTTTTATTTGTTAAAATGTTTTTGACCCAAGTTTTATTTGTTAGATAAAACAAACTAAATTGGACCAAATCGAATCCATTGGTTCGTTCAAATTGTTCTTTTCCAATTATGTTGAAACACGTTTTTGCATTTATTATTATTATTATTATTATTATTATTATTATTATTATCATTATTATTTTCTAAAAGAGAGTATATTCTGATAAATTAACCATAAATAAATAAAACTTAGCTAAACTATTGAATAAGATCAGTATAAGAACTTCTAAATTAACTGTTTATAAAATATGGAAGAAGATCATTGAAAGATATATATTGAAATTTAAGTGGGTAGCGTAAAAACGTTATCAACTTTAGATTTTACAAATAGAGTATAAAGTTGACTTCTCTATACTTATTTTATATTTAATTTATATCGGTTTTGATTATGCTCTTTTTGTAAAGTCTTAAACTTTTTACTATATTTGAAAATACATATTTATATTATATTATGCTATTCAAATAAATATTCTCTCTATATATTATAATTTGATAAAAGCTAATTGAATTGAACCAAAGTAATTATAACATAAAAGTTAGTTAGATGGTCATTTGGGTATTGATTTAATTTGATCCTATATCCAGAAATGAAACTAAAACGAAAACGAAAATGAAATTTTTTTCTTTGTAACCCATAATTCCAAAGGCTAATAAACTAAACTAAAAGGGTGTTAAATCTTTAAATATTATATTTTAACAGTTTGTTAAATTTGTTAATAATTATAAAATAAACTCAAAAGAGAATTTAAAGCCAAGTAAAATAATTGAATTAAATTCCAACAACTTTCTCGGTCATATTTTCTCATAAAAATGAAAGGAAACCAGCTAAGATTGTAAAATTATTCAACTGGAAGATATTATATTGACCTACTTATTAGGAAATGAAAAAAAAAAAAAAAAAAAAAGAAGAAGAAGAGAGATATGGAGAGAGAAATAGAGAAGTGATTATATATATATATATATATATATAAAGGTAAATAATAAATAAATAAAAATATAAAAAGGTAAGAAATAAAATTACAGAAAAAAGGAAAAAAACGGCAAAAGAAACAGTAAAAAGACAGTACGCAATTTTGTATTAAATCACTTTGCATCCAAATTGCAAAATTCCGACAAATCGTTGCATGTTTCACGACTCCTAAGATGGCAATTCCGTATAATTTCGACACAATCATATTCTTTTATTTTATTTTACAAAAGCAAAAGGCAACATTTGACCTTCAAGAATCTTTGCGGAAAAAAAAAATGGTATTTATATAAAATGAATAAAAAATGGTATGTTATATATATATTATCATACTAACTTGGAAACCAAGGATCTACTTCAGTGGCAGTATCGTAAATAAAATGAACTATTGGGCCTTTTATATACCCAATAGAGTAGTAGGACAAACAGCCCGACAATGCACTGACGGCCCGCTGCGCCACTTTCCCACTCTCCTCTAAGAAGCGCGTGGGGGATTCTGTATGAGAGACGATCCGAAAATGAGAGACACGCGCCTTGAGAGCGAGTGGGGGAATTGTGGTGGGTAACGGCATTATACACATGAAATGGTGGATGGGATGGGCGTATCGCATGAATGTGGCATGAGATGGAGGGAAGCACATGCCATATAAGAAAATATGAGAAATTAATTTAAAATTAAGAAATTTCCATATATATAAATCAATATGTATATATATAATTAATTAATTAATTAATTCTAAAAAAAAAAAAGTTGGGTTTTCGTTTTAATAATGCGGGTTATTTGACTGCTTGGGGAAAGGTGAATGGGTAAAGAGGAAGGGCCGCAGCGTCATTGATTGGGACGTGGGGAATAGAATACATACACACACTATACACATATACTGAGGTATTTTTCTTTTTTATTTTTTTAAATAATTTGGGTCAAAATTAAATGGGTTTGGTTTGATTTGCTTTAAATTTTGTTATTTTTATATACCCACTTCTCCTCTTCTCCTTCCTGGAGATTTGTGTTTTAGGCAAGACTTCATTGTGTTACAGAGTTTTCTTCTGTCTCTTTCTTTCGCTCTGCAACTTGAGCGATTTCTCTGAGGTCCATTTCACTGCTTTTCTGCACAAGCCATAGGCATAGATAATAAGTTTTAACTCTTCCTTTATCACGTTTTAAGCAAAGGCCAACTATAGCCATTGATTTGTAATCCTATCCCCTTTTCTTTTCTCTATTCTCTTTGCTTTATTTATTATCTTCGTTTTGCTTATTCTTGTTCTGTTTGAAGGGGCAGAGCGAGAGAGAGAGAGAGACAGAGAGAGAGAGAGAGGGAGAGGAGGGTTTCCTTTTTTTTTTTTTTCCTTTTCTTTTTTTTTTTTTATTATTTTTGTTTTGGTTATTTTTTTTTTTTTTTCCTTTTCTTTTTTCTTTTGGTTTATTGGATTCTCTTTGTGTTTTTGAGGAAGAGGAAAGCAGAGCTCTAGGGAGTGTTGAGGAGGTGGAGATTTATGTCGGCTGGGTTTGACTTGGCTGTGATTGGGGCTCTGTTGCAGCTCTGTTTTTCTTCCTTGCTTCTCTCTTGCTGTATGATTCTCTGCTCTTTCAAGCAGAGCCTCAATCTGGTGTTTTCATCTGTTTCGATGCGTTTGAGACCGAAGAGGTTTGTGGGGCTTTCTTTTTCCCTTCTTTATTTGCAGTTTTGATTTGATTTGTTTTGTGGGTTTCAATCTGATTTTTGTTTTGTGGGTCTTTTGCAGGACTTGTTCTGGAGTGAAGTGCTTTGGAGCTTTTCATATAAAACGATTCTCATTCCTTCTTTTGCTCTTCAGAAGAGGGGGTTTCACCTGATAAACAAAACCCTTGGTTTGATTTTTGATTCATTCTTCTTGCCCTTTTTTCCCTCAAGTTTTGGCCGGTTTTTCTAGAGTTTGAGTACGATTTTTCTAGAGTTGAGTTTTTTTCCCCCAAAAAATGCCAGAGCCTCGAGTTTTACAGCTAACGAATCAAAAAAGTTTTGGAAAAAAATCCAAGTCGAGACCCGAAGAAATGAAAATGACTCGGAAAATCCGCGTCATCTGTAACGATCCAGATGCAACCGATTCGTCTTCGAGCGAAGATGAGAGTGAAATCGAAACTAAATCTCTCAAATTGAAACGAATCGTTCGAGAAATCCACTTACCCTTGTTCCCTTCTCACTCGAAATCAATGGATGTAACTACCAGCACACAGAGCTCTTCACAAGACAGCAACAATGGCGGCAAAAACCCAGAGCTGAAGAAGAAAAGGGTTTTAGGCACTAAAACCCTTTCCACCAGAAGATCCGCTTCCCAATACAGAGGAGTTCGTCAAAGAAAATGGGGCAAATGGGCCGCGGAAATCCGAGACCCTTTCAAAGGAGCTCGCATTTGGCTTGGAACTTACAACACTGCTGAAGAAGCCTCACAAGCCTACGAATCAAAACGCCTCGAGTTCGAAAACGCCATGGCCGCCGCCCCTAAAAGCAACATCATCATCGCTTCCTCATCTTCTTCTTCCGAGGAGAACGAGGAAGAATCCGACAGTGTCGTTTCTCAAACATCTCCAGCCGCCGTTGTTGAAATGGAAACCTCTTCCTCTGTTTTGATCAAAGAGGATGAAGAAGAAGCGATAGACACAAATTTGATTAACGAACTTCAAATGCCCGATTTGGGATTCGTGGATGAGGCTTTAGAAATCAGTTTAGGGTTGCCGGAACTGGACCCCTTTTTCATGGACGACATTGGTCAATTCTTGGACGATTTCTCCGCCATGGACGACATTCAAATTTATGGATTCGATGACGATGTACCCAGTTGCCTTCCAGATTGCGATTTCAATGATTTTGGAAACGATGACATTTCATGTTGGGTGGATGAAGCTCTGAATGTGCCTTGCTCATGAGAAGAAAGTTTTGCAGATTAGGGTTGAAAGACAAAAAAGTGTTTAATGTTTTAATTTAATTATTGTTATTATGATGTTTGATGATGAGGTTTTTTTTGTTTTTGTTTTTGTTGGGGTTCTGGTAAAAGACTTTGATTTTCTCGGGAAAATGTTAAACATTTTCCGGGAAAGTTTTTTTTTTTTTTTTTGATGGATAGAAGAGATTCACATCCTTTGGGTTTTCCTGTGCTTCGAGAGCCGTCCAGGGATATGAATTTCTTTGTTTTTTCTTTTTATAATTTTATTGTTCTTCGAAAACTACAATGATATTATGGATGGAGTCGAAACAATTTTATCTTTTTATTTGTTCTTGTTACAGCTCATTTTGTCCGTCTTATAGAGAAATGTGTGGTCCTTTTGGTTTCAATGGATGTGTTCTCCAATATCATTCATTAAACATTATTTTGTAAATGTGTATAAGTATTTTAATTATATTAAGTGGAGGGTTTAACTTGCACTTGCAGGGATAATTGAATGATTTAGGGTTTAATTAGTCAACTTGTTTTTGTTTAAATTTGATATATATTGAGTTTCATTGCAATTAATTTAGTGGTTGAAGGTTGAATCTCTCTCATTCCTCATGTTTGTTTGGTTGAATAAGAAAAAAGAACAATAAGTAAGTTGTCTCATAATTGTTCAAACTTTAGGGTTTAGGGTTCAAGAGGTGAATAAATGAAAATGAAATTGGAATGAAAATATTATAAAAAAAAAAAACATTAGAGTGAAATATTTAATATTTGGAATTGGAATGAAAATATCTTAATATTTTAAAAGGGAAACTAATTCATGGGAGTTAATTGGGATTATTTTAAGAATTTAGCTGGACGATATGATTCCTTGCTGGATCAGAATCAATAAAATTTGAAAATTCCAAATCAGTTTCAATAATTCCTTTGGATTCTCAGCCTTTGATCACTTTATTCCCTTTTGTTTCTTGCTTTCTTTCTTCACATTTTGTCTTGAGAAAACAAAATCATTTCTTCTTTCCATTTAATAATTATTATTAGGTTAAATTAAAATTTTGTTCAACCACTTTGAAGTTCCATCAACTCCCAATTTTATGTCTATAAATTTAGGAACGTGAAATAGGACTAAATTTGTAATTTAACTTTATTATCTTTATTTTATAAAAATATTATTCAAATTTGGTGCAATAACATGTACTCGTATAAATATAAATAGGTCAATAAGTTTTAAAGTGTCTAATAAATTCATAAACTTTCAATTTTTTATCTAGTAATTTCATGAATTTTAAAGAGGGTTGAATATCCTAAAAATGTATTAGAAAAAAATTTAGAATTCAAGGATTCATTTGACATTTTTAAAGTTCTAGAACATATTTGACCTACATAACAAATTGAAAAGCCAAACTTGTAATTTAAATTTATTGTTATTATAAATTATTATTCACAGTTGGTCAAATCTTTAACACAGCATGTGCTCATATAGAATATAAATGTAAAGGTATCAATACTGATAACAAAGCTAATATAATTTTTGTATCAGAAATAGTTATATATAGTTGACCATTTCTATTAACTCAAGGTTGGAATTATATTTCCAATAACAATCCCTTTTACAGTAACCACTTTTCAGTGGAATGGTGATTAATTTGACCTTTTTTTTTTTCATAATAAAAAATAATAAAAAAAATAAATTCCCATGACATAAGCTAATTTTGCTGTTGAATTTACTTAAAAGGCTCGGTGTTAGAGGAGATAGTTGTATCACTTATATACTATGATGAATCTTCCTCTTATCTAGTCAATGTGATATATTATTTGCATTTCCAACAATCATTCCCTCAAATAAGTTGCCATCTTTCATTTGAGCCTCCATTTGGAGGCCGACAAAAAAAAAAAAAAAAAAAAATCCGACAAAGCATGTTGTTAAAAAAATTCGTGTTGATTCATGAAGATAGTCTATAAGTAAGGATAATGTTTTCAAGGAGATGCAAGAGAATGATGGGGCCATTTGTTATCAAATATGGATTTTGAATCCTAATCCAAATCCTAGATCTAGGCATTACACATTAAAGGGTTAGGAGAATCAAATCACCGACTTTGTGGTTGCCAGCACATACAAAAAATGAAAAGTGAAAGATGGCTACTTGTACAGAAAAAATGAAAAGTGGTCTTCTGCTTATGACAACCATGTGGAAAAGTATGTATTTGCCTTGAGAAAAAAAAAAGTGCACATTGTTGGTATAGAATAGTAACTTTCAATTTGTTTAATTCTTTCTTAATCATATTTTCATATTCGATCAACTCAACTGACCAACTACGACTGTATGTCGAGAATTCCAACTTCTTTGTAATTCATGACTCCTATATTTATCACTACGGTTAAGAAAGTGGTCAAACTAAAATAATGGGTCAAATTAGCCCACATCCTAATAATATATCTTATCTACCTTTAATCTATTGAATTCAAGGAATCCAAACAATTTTTACAAACAACGCTTTGTTTGATTTAAATTATGGGATTCAAACAGTGAATTATTGAAAAAATATCAATTTATACCCTAAATTTATGGGATTATATTAATTTAAATCTTGAATTAATATTTTTATCAATTTAAACCCTAAATAAATTATAAGTGTATTAATTTATATCCTTCATTATGTTTTGTTCGGAAAAACCTTGTTATGGATCATTTTTGAACAAAGAATCATGAGGTTGGCAGGGCGGAGTGTTAAAGTAAAATTGGAACAATGACAATCATGTGAGGGCCACAGAAGTAGAAGAAGCGGGCCAATGGGAGGACCAAATGGCCAAACTTGCCCCCTCGCCCTTAGAGTTTAATGAAATTGATATTTGAAAAAGTCTACATACAATTGAGAATTAATGCATGGATTTATATTTTCAAAGGTAATAGTAATGAACGGTCTACATTGACTAACTTATAAAATTCTAAGAGTTTAATTGGCTAAAATTATAAGTTTCATACGATATTAATTAAACAAAATTTGAAAGAAGGTATAGACTGTTATACTTATAAAAATGTAAAATTTAAATTAATACAATTATTATTGAAGACTTTAATTAAGGTTATAAATTGATAGATGTAGTGATAAGTGGAAGTACATAGTAAAAGAGAAAAGAGAAATGAATGGTTGATGAAGTTTGGTAGTAAGCACATTTTTCTTCTTAATATTATAAATATATATTATATTGAGATGATTTTATAAAGTCCAAGTGTGAGGATTTGGCAATTGAATTTGATTGAGCAAATAAGAGGAAGTGGAAGGGCAGAGTGAATAAGTGGAAATTGATATTAGAAAAAACAAAGAGAGAGAGAGAGAGAGAGAGAGAGGGTGGTGTTTGGTGATGCAGCATTAAATGTGTTAGGAGAATGCCAAGCTTCCCATTTTTGACTTCTTTTATTCAATAATAATTGTGATGGATATTCATGGCTTTCCATGCTCATTTAACCAACCAAACAAATTCATTCTTAAATCCAACAATGCTACTACTCTTACAAACATGTCAATTTCATATTATATGTGTGTATATATTAAAAACTATGCTATGAGTTAGTCTAGTCAATAACAATCACAAGTTTAATTACAAATTTAAAAAAGAAAAAAGAGTTTGCCACCTCATGAAAAATTATGGTTGGATTAAAAAAAAAAAAAAAAAAAACCCATGATTCATTTAAGTATTTTTTTATTACAAAGAACAAAATTTTAAAGGATTTTTTTTTGCAAATGTAGCGAAATGAGCCAAAATGTCTATCATTAATAGACAATGATAGACGCTAAGAGACTACAATCATTATCACTATCCATCAATGATAGACATTGATAGATGTCTATTTTGATAGACCATTGATATTTTGCTATATTTGAAAAATTTTGTAATAGTTTTGTCATTTAATACAATTACCTTTTTTAAAAAATTATTATTATTATTGTTGTTATTTGGTATAAATTTTATTTGGCTTTCGGGATTTGTTCAGTTCTATTTCCCGCACTTTCAATAAATCTTTAAGTTAGTCTTTTGAAGTTAATCTGTAATAAAATTGGTAAAAAAAAATAATAATAGAATTGTAGTAGAAAATCCATTATATGAATATATTTCAAAATTTGTAGTCAAAATACTAATAGACAATAAAAAAAAGTTTTGGAAAAATCAACAATAAACTAGCAAGATTAAATTTAAGATTTATTAAAATTATATAGATTAAAGTTAACAAATATCAAAGTATAGAGATTGAAGAATTGGTATAAAAAATATATAATTAAGTAAAAGAAACATTAAAGATAGAAGTAATATTTATAAACTTGATTTTCTAAAAAAGTAAAATAAAATAGTAGTCAAATAGTTATAATATTTTGAATGTAGTAGTTCACATATATACACAATTTACAGAGCTTGAATTTTAAGGCTCCATATGATAATCTGTTGGTTTTTTAATTATTTTTTATTTTTTTTTAAAAATTAATTTATAAATATTACTTCTACTTATAGATTTCTTCGTTCTGTTATCCATTTTTTTTTTGAAGTATTTTAAAAAACTAAACTCAATTGGATGAAAACTGAAAAAAGTAGTTTTTAGAAACATTTTCTTTTCCTTCTGGAATTTGACCCATGCTTGGAAAGATGAAAACTATAATCAAGAAATTGTGTGGAAAAACAAATATAATTTTTAAAGTCTCACATTGGCTAGATAAGATGATGATTATGAGTATATAAGAGAGGACAATAATCTCTAATGGTTTAAGGCTTTTTGAGGGAAACCAAAAGAAAAGTCATGATGGTTTATGCCAAAGTGAACAATATTATACCATCGTAGAGATATTTGGAGATACGTTATCTCTAAAGTGGTATTAGAGCTATATGCCCTAACATAGCCATGTAGGTAGAGTCCTTAAGTGTTGAACGAAGAAGTGGAGTCTCTGATGATTTATTCAACCTGTGCCCATCCACAGTTGAGCTTTTGGACCAAAAAAATGAGATCAAATATAGTTTGGAGGGATAACCCTTCAATGGTTGAGCTTCGAGACAAAAGCAGTGTGCTTAAGTATAACTAAGAGAGATGACTTAGGGAGGAGAGGATTATTGGGAATACAATCAAAGTCCTACGTTAGCTAGATAGTGGGATGATTGTAGGTATATAAAAGAGAGCAACCATCTCTAATGAGTAAAACCATAAAGCATTCATGAAGGTTTATATTCAAAAATAGACAATTTTATACTATATAAAAAAAATATTTAGAGGTTATCCCCTTTTTATTTGAGAATCGAAGGATTTTTGATTGGCTGAGTTCAAATGAAAGAAAGGTTTTTTTGACCTACTTTATGCTATTAATTTTTCCCTTTTCCTAACATATAACAAATTATTTGAAGCAAATGGAAAATAAAATTTTTAGTGAAACAAGAGAGTTTAAGATAAAAACGATATAAAAATTTGATGAAAAATATGTGGTTTGGGTTGAAGTTTAGATGGTGCCTATTAGGGAGAGACAAAAAGATCAAGTGTTGGTTGAATATAATATATATAATATATATAATATATATATTTCTTCTTTTTGAAAAGGGTGGTGGTTGAATATTAAGAAGATGGTGACACTGTCCAAATTGGATGCATTTGGAATTTTGACAAAAATATTGGATTTATTAGGCCGATCACACCAACGATTGTGGGGTATATTTCTTCACCTAATTTTAGACAATTTTTAAAGTTATTAAAGCCTTTTTTATTATTATTATTATTATTTTTTTTTTATTATTATTATTATTTTTTTTTTGGTTCAGTATACAACACACTACTCTGTAACTAGAAATTTAAACGTTAATTTGTAAAAGTATTTGAGTTCAATCTCAAATCTCAGGAACTTTCAATTTATTCTTCTATTTCTTGTATAAGAATTTAATCCTTGTAGTTTTTTTTTTTAGTATATAGAAAATTTAATCTCTTTAGTTTGTGAAAAATTTCCATTAAAATTTTAATATAATTTAATTGTATTATGATATCATAAATCATCGCTATATTAGGATATTGTCTTTGTATCTTTTATTCACTTGAAAACTTAACAATTTACCTAATTTATTTTCTTAATTTAAAACAATAAAATCAAATAACACAAAATTAACTTAAATAGAAAATACTATTTAGCCGAAGCCAATTTAGTTCAATGATAATTAATATAACTTTTCATCCTATAAATGAGTGTTAAAAAAAAAAAAAATACACTTCAAGATTAACCCAAATAGAAAACATCATTACTATATAGATAGATATATCATTGTCATATCGATTTGAACCACTGAGGTCTTTTAGACTTTTATTCATAATCTTATTATATAATTTTGATTTATGTTGTTTCTTTTTACTTTTATATTTTCTAGAGCATTTTAAATAGGAATATTTTTCTTTTTGTCTTCTTTAATGATGTGTTATTGAATTTTGTTGGGAGGCTATTTTAGCATTGTCAAATAGATTTTGTTGAATGAATTAGAACTTTTTTTTTTCTTTTTCTTCTTTAATAAAGTTTAGTCAAGAGCATTACTTTTTTAAATTCATCCTTTGAAATGCATGTCAACAACGTCGAAGTAAGAATTGATTATTCTATCTTGTGAAATGTTGGCTCTTGGATCATTTTTTTTTTTTTTTTTTAAACAATGAGATCTCAAAACAACCAATATCCAACCAAATGCTAAGTATTAAAGTCAAATCGATGTGGAAGATTTTATTGTTTGTGAATTAAGAGTTCAAATATACAAATGGTTCTTAACTCCAATTCACTACGTCTTTTATACTACTAGATATCACTATGAGAGCATTTTTGGTATCATATTTCACACCTTTTTAAGAATGCTATGGCCAATATGAAGCTAATCACAAATCATATGGATCGAATCCAATATGAATTTTTATTCACTAGATTATAAAAAATACTCCTAAACTTTGTACTTTTTTCAAAGTTATTCTTGAACTTTAAAAAATTCATCAATATCTTTATAAACTCTTAAGAAAAGTTAAAAAAATAACCTTATGGTTAGTTTTTGTTAGAAAGGACATTACATTGTTTTAAAAATACCTTTTAACTTTTTTAAAAGTTGCATTACTCTACTTAACCTCTTTTTAAAAAAAAGTTAACAAATGCACTTGCCATTAGTATATGGATAGAAACTATTTATCATCATCTCCCTCTTCATTTCCTCTCTTTCCTCTACTTCAATCAATGACCTAATACTTTCTCATTCCTCTCTTCTTAAATATTACAACATTAAATAAACAGGAGGAGGTCTCTCATTTCTAAGCATCCCCTAACATAAATATAATAAATTTCAACACCTAAATAATAACTTTTTCTTGAAGTTACTTGACTTGAGAAAAAACTAACTTGAAAGTAATATGTAGATACCATCATTTTATTTTTTCATATATATATTTTCATTTTCCTTATTTGTCCAATTCTTACAACAATTTTCTTATTAGCCAAATAGGATATATAACTTCAAGTTAAGGGATAAAATTTCAAAAAATCACGCAAAGTTTCAAAATCAAAATCTCTCCTCAAAACTCATCAAAATGATGAATCACCAAATACATAAAGAGTCGACAAAAGAATATCATCTTCAATGATGGAAAATCTTCATAATTAACTACAACAAATAGACTAATTTGAACTTAAAAAAGGATCAACAAAATCTTCATCCCTCTAAATTTAATAAAGTGTACATGTTTTATTTTCCTTCATTCCCTCCCATCGATTGCTTTCATAATTATGACTCAAATTCTTAACTTGTCCCTCTTTTCGTGTCTAAATCTAAATGTATTAACTCACATACAATCAGTAATGTATTACTTTTTAAAATATTTAATTCTAGAACTCTCCTAGTGGTTTCATTATATTATATTATTTACTTATTTATTTATTTTCGTGCTAGGGGTTAAACTGGTAATTTTTAAAATTAGGAAATGGAAGAAATGAAGGACAAAAACTAACCCTAAAAGCATAAAAGTATTAATAAAATTTTTGAAAATTTAGAGATATATACTAATAAAATAAAATACAAAGTTAAGAGCATTTCACACGGTGATTTTGTTATCAACTAAAAGCAAAATGATGCATAGTTCTGACTTTTGAACGGAAAAGAAAAGGGATATATTTGGTGATTAAGTGGCAGAGTCAGAGGATAACATCAATATCTTCCTTTGATTTATGACAATTCATAATATCATATCCATCTGAATGATTGATTACAAAATACTGAGACCAACATCAATGGAATGACAGTAATTTTCAAAATGGTTGAATCACTATGTCAAGCAAATATACTGGGCAATTTATTTTAATATTGTAGTAGAACAAAGTAATTAGCAAAATATGGTGGCTTGAAAAATATTTAGGAGAATGTGATAGTTTTGAGGGAAGAGAAGGTTGAGCGTTCAACTTTTGACGAAGGAATAATATTTGTAACAAGGTCGAGAAACAAACTCTTGAGAAGCAACGAGTGTTTCTGCGTTGTCTACCGGTCCCAAGTCAACATTCCCTGTTGCTCATCCATTTGCCTACATGTTAAGATAAGATTCCCTGCTGCTCGTTTCGTCGCATCATCTGCCGTCGAGATTTCTTGCTCCTTGTCGTCGTTGGTTAGAGATGGGTTTGGTCCGTGAGCATGGTCGAAGGTTGAAGCCTCGATCTCTTCCTTTTTAAACCGATGATCTCCTCTTCTCCCATCGCTTTCTTCTCTTCCTTTCTTCCATCGGGTTCTTCTCTTCCGATCTTTCGAATAGTCTTCTCACAAATTTCTCTTCTCTTCCAATCTTTCGAATACCTCTCTTCTCTCCATATTTCTCTTTACTTTTCCATATACAAATCAATTTCTTCCCATAATTTTTTACTACTTTTCTCCTTCTATTCCTTCCTTTAAATCATAATATTTTTTAGTTGGGTCGCTTAAATTGTGAGGTTTGTGCATTTACTCTATTAAATTCCTATTTTTTTTAAAATAATGTAAATTTTGTCTCTATTCTCTCATATTATTCTATTCCTTTTAACCGTGTTTGTTGCTATTTGGGAAACAAAGAACCAAAAAGAGGTACACTTTCTATTTGTCAAATTCCTATTTTTTTGTTAAGAAAAAATAAGTTATAAATCCATATTCTCATATTATTCTTTTTTTTTTTTTTTTAGTTTTTGTTGTTGATTNGCTAGATCTACCATGTTAATATTTTCTTTTGTCTTTTAAATAATATTAATTTTTTTTAGTATAATATTTTTGTAACTTGAGTTTGCTTTGCATTTTATATTTATAGTTTTTTAATACAAAAAGTTTAGTATTCTTATTTGTTTGTTTGTTTTTTTTTTTTTTTTGTATTAGTTTTTTAATTGAAAAAGTGTAGGTATCGTTTAGGATTTTCTTGAAAAAGAAATTTAGTTTCAGAATTTGTTTTTTTAATAATATTTTATTATTTTAGTTTTTTTTTTTTTTTGAAGTTTAGTATTAGAGTAAACTTTTTATTACAAATTTGAATTTTCTTTACATTTTAAATAATATTAGATTTTTTAGTATTAGAGTTTTTAGTTAAATAATTGGTAATGTATATTATTAGTTTTTTTTTTTTAAGAAATTGGTAAACAAATGTTTAGGATTTATGATGTTTACAAATGGTCTTATGATGGAGGTTTTAGCATAAATGTGAAAAGTGAACTTGTTTTCAATCGCAATGTCGCTGCCCAACTTAGTGCATTTATACGTTAATGTGAGTAGGGTATGCTTAGATAGAGACTTGAACACACAACTGTTTAGTCAATTTGAAGACCCGAATCAATATGTTGACCCTGATCCTGAATCAGTTGCATCAGCTTGTGATGATGAAGATATGGTTGCTAATAATCAATAAGGATTTTAAAACAGAAATAGACTGTAACGACCCGACTAATACAATCTAAACGGACCATTACTCAATGCATGCAAATTTTCAAGAAAGACACTGTGCGGTTAGTAAGAAAGAAACAATGCTTTCCATGGAAATTTCTGTTTATTTAAACTCTAAGAAAAACAATGCATAACATATAAAAGAGAATTTTGGTTCGGGGTACCCCTAATAAAAATCAATAAAATTTCATGAACAGGAATCCACATACAAAATAAAAGACAAGTTTCAGAACAAAATTTGACCATTTAACCAAAACTCATTAAAAAAACATGCAGTACTAGCGGAAGCTACTGCGGGTGCCGTGAAGCCATCAAGGATTCCTCTTGTCATTCGCCAGCACGTTCTTTCCCTTACCTAAAAAAAATAAGATGAAAGGATGAGCAATTGTATTACTCAGTAAGTGACCCCACTACCGGAGCCGGGCTAGGCACCCAAGTCCTTTAAGTGCATCAACCATAAGACATGCATATCTAACATACTTTTATAGGAAACTGGTTATACTCGTCCTACAGTTGGTTTTGGATGTCCACAAACCTCTGGAGCCCCCGAAGGAACTCTTACCTCTGGTGATCCCGAAGGAACACAGACCTCTAGTGTACTCGAAGGAGCACAACCTCTGGTGAACCCGAAGGAACACAAACCTCTAGTGAACCTGAAGGAACACATCCTCTAGTGACCTCGAAGGACCACAACCTCTGGTGAACCCGAAGGAACACATCCTCTAGTGACCCCGAAGGACTACAACCTCTAGTGAACATCCAACCGACGTAGGGGAGTTACCACTACCCATCTTACATGCTCAAACAAATTCGCACTCCTTCTATTCCATAAATTCATACATTAACAGTACTGTTCATAAACACTTCATAGTACAAACATATGCATTATCATTCACATAAATCCTTTAGACATGGGAATTTCATACAAGCATGCTATATCACATGAGGCTTAGATATTCTACTACATCATGGCAACTAACATATGGCGAGAAGGCAGTTCAGGCAGTAAGACCACTTACATTGAGACTAGGTGCAAATAGCTAACCAAGCAGCCAATTCTCACAAAATGCTTGAGTTAAAACCCCAAAGTGCAACTAAGCCACAATCTTCTTCCATACTTCAAACAATGAGTCCAACCAAAATGGACCCTTAAACCCGCTTGGACAGCTTGTTTCTGATTCCAAAATCCATGGAAGCCTGAATCTAAAATCCAACCTCAATGAGTAACAACAATTAAAACCAATTCACGAAATTACGAGAAAATCAACAATACTTACCCAAACAGTCCTGACCTGACCAAGTCTTGAAATCCTAGCGTAACTCACGAAAAGGGATAACGCCAGAGAGAGCAGCTGGGCAACAACTTGCAAACCCATTGACATCCAAGATTGGCTTAAGTATATATATACTTCTTTAAATTCTCTTTCCTTTTCCTTTTCCATGACCCTAAATATATATATTTAAATTTCTATTTTCCTTTGTCTTTTCCTTTTCCTTTTCCCAAAACAAAACACAACTTATTTAATATAATATTCCTCAACCCATCAAATCAAATCTTTTCCAACCACCACTTAATAATTTATTTAACCAAAATATCTTCTAACAAATCAATTCCGCGACTTAAATTCAATTCTAACTTATCCTCATATTTTCTTAAATTAATCAAGTTCTTAAATCTCACCCAATTTCTAATTTAAATCCAACTTTTAAATCTCTCCCAAATAAATTCAATTTTCCACTAATTGAATCAAATCCAAATCTTTTTATCACGATTACTTTAAATTGAATTATTTTCTCAACATAATCCAATTAAAGCTTCAAAATTCAAACAACTAACCAAATAATTCAAGAAAATAAATTTTTTTAAAAAAACAAATTACTTGAAAATTTGGGATGTCACATAGACGCTGAATTTGAGGAGTTGGACTTTGATGTTCGTGAACATGGTATACCTTCAAATGCATTCACTGATTTAGATATGAGTGTGCTAAATAACGTTAGAGAACATGACCCAATTGTAGCCCATGTGGTTGTTGACAATACCCAATTGTATAAGGGTATGATTTGTCAAGATAAAAAAATGCTACAACATTTGGTCAAGTGTTTTGTTGCTATTGACACACACCATATGAGGTTGTGGAATCAACATTGAAAATTTGGGCAATTCTGTGTAAGAAGTGGGAAGATGATTGCAAATGACGACTCCGTGCAATAAAGAAAAAATCACATAATTTTTTTGAGATTACTAAGTATGTTGAGCAACATACATGGTTTTACTCATAACTTAGTCAAAGTCATGCAATTAGATTCTTTAATAATTGCACTAGAGTTTTGTGAAGCTGTGAGCGAAAAACCGTCCATTAGTGTGGGACAACTACAGTCTGACATAAAACTAAAATTTGGATACCATGTTCTTTACCATATGGTGTGGGATGGTAAACAAAAGGCGTTGGCTAAAGTGTTTGGTGATTGAGATAAATCATACAAACTGTTGCCCAGGTGGTTGTATATGGTCCTTGTATAGAAGCATTTAATAGATGTTAACCAATTATTCAAATAGGTGGTACTCAATTGTATGGAAAATATTGAGCAAAATTACTAATTGCTACATCAGTCGATTTGAATGGGCATCACATTTGTCGTTATAGATGAGGAGTCTACTGACACATGAGGATAGTTTTTAAAACACCTGAGACTAGATAGGAGTCTGCTGAACCCCTACTACATGACATTGACTTGAAAACTGTAGATTGGTATGAAAAGGTTGCACATTTGGTAGTATGATGACACTATCTTAGAAGGTTTATTGCAATGAGCTTTTCAATTGGGCAATTTGTCAGGGATGCAACTCAAAATTACATCCTTTGGTATAATAATATTACGAGACACTACATTACTCGTTCGAGAGCAGCTTTGGGTCATTTGGTATATAATCAAATATTGTCTAATTATTTTTAATTTAAATTTATTTTAAATATTGTTTAATTTTTTTTAATTAACATAGATTAAGCAACAGTAGCCTTCATGATGTTGCAGATGATCCAAATCAGGTACTTACTATATGCAGTAATAACGTGAGTTGCATGAAGAAGTTACACTACATGTACGATATACCTATTGCACCTCCATCAGTTCCTAGACATATGGGACGTGCTCGAGTAGAAGAAGATGAATTTGAGGTGATTGACCATAATGTGGAAGAATTACCTCCTATGACGCAGACGCAAAGCCAAACTGGGTACGCTCGTCCGATGATGATGCAGCAACCTTTGGTTCAGGATATTATGATTTAGAAGCTGGTCCGTTGTCTTCAAACATGCATACACATGGACGCGGTCGTGGAGAACATAATGAATATCTATACTATGAAAGGCCACCAGAGGTACCAGAGCCACCAGAGCAACCTAGAGTTTAAAGTCGACGACGACAGCTAGCTCGAAATTGACGACGTTTGCCTTGTGGGACACATTGAGTTTTTTTTTTTAATTTTTAGTGAAAGAAAAATATTAAATTATTATATTAATATTGACATTTAAATTTTATATTTTATTATTTTCTCATTATGAACGATAGTTTTAATGACATTTTATGTCTTTTTGTTTTATTTTGTTTTTTTTTCATTTGTTTGGATAATTTTTTTGCAAAATTATTAGTTATTAATAAAATACTTTTTTTATTATTAAAAACTATAATGGTTTTTTTTTTAAATGTTAGTTAAAATATTGTTAATAATAAAATATATTTTTATTATTAAAAAATATAATTGCAAAAAAGTTATGTTAAAAAAAAAAAATTGGGGCATTCAAGATTTGACCACTGTTACATTTATTTTCATTTAAATAATTAAAATTAGAATATTTTTATAAATATTTTCAAAACTACTACCTTTTTCTATTTTCTTTTTTTAAGTTACAATTTACTTCTAATATTCCTAAAATAGAATATCTATTTTGGATTTTAGAACAAACACTTTTGATTGTGTGCAATGTTTTACAAATGATTTGAGTAATATTGAAAAGTTTTATATTTAAAATTTACATTACTTTTTTCCCCTTACAAATTAAGACAACACTCTCAAATTTTAGAAATAAAAAATGTATTATTTTACTCTTAAAAAATTAATACACATGGTTCATCAAAACATAAATTTAATAATATATAATGACATTTATCAAAAGTTGGATCACTCAATTTGTCACGAATGGAGTCAAAATCCCACATTGACAAGATAAAGAGATGATCATAAGCATATAAGTACAGATAACTGTTCTAATGGTATTATTTTTTTTTTATCCTAATAGTTTTTTTTTTTTTTTTTTTTGATGTAAAAGGAAAATTTTGAGATTTTATTCTAAAAGTCAGACAATAGCATACTTCACTTATTAAATTTATAAAAGAAGGTGTAGAAATTTGTGGGGAGTAAATCTTCAAAGTTTTATTTTAACGTAATTCTACCTTTTTAAAATTTAAAATTTAAAATTTTAAAAAGATAAATTCAAGAGTTACAATACAAATATGTTAAGATATTTAAAAAGATATTATTTATACTATTTAGAAAAAGAGAAAAACAAATATAAAACATATGGTAAATGTTTTAAACATTNACATGTCTGAAGCAGAAATGTACTTCAAAAAAATAATAATAATAATAAAAAAAGTATGAAGCAGACAAGTTGCAGTGGAAGACTTGTGCAAACTGAACAAATTTTCAAAAAGAAAAAACCATTATTATTATTATTATTATTATTATAATTATTATTGTTACTTTACTACTTTTCAGTTTTCACAAGCCTCTCCCATTCCTTGCAATACTGCTTTGTTTTCAACTTTTGGAGGAAAAATAAAAGGCATCTTTTGTAAATTTATAACTTAGAAAAAAAAGAAAAACAAGTAATTTATATATAGAAATCTTAGAGAAGGCTTAAAGCTCAATTGATTTTTTTTTTCCTTAAAAGGCTGTGTATATTTCAGTAAAAAAAGGAAAAAAAAAAAAATCTCAGTCAAAGGTCAAGGCACCAAGACCATCAAAACAAGACAAAGAGACAAGAAAAACAAGTACACTCAGCCCTAAAACAAACCTATGAAGAAGATGAAGAAAAGATAGTTCAAAGAACAAACCAATTAGCTGAATTAATATTGACCTCGTAATTAATTATTAATTATTTAATCATTATATATAATTTTTATTATTTTATTTGCATCATTACGTTATTCATTACATTTTGAAAAATTCGAGGTTATTAATAAATTTTAAATATAATATGGATGATCGAGAAGAAAATTATGTCCAGAAATAACATAAAAAAAGAATTTAATTAGTGTCAAGTTTTAGTAAAGTGATTTAGGGTGAAGAGTATCGTCCACAAGATTGGTGTTTAATTCAATTGAGTATTATAGGTGGGTCAATTATTTAGAGGAAATAAAGTTGATGTGAATGAAATAATTGGGGTCTGTTTGGTAATCTATTTTATTTTTTGGTTTTTGATTTTATAAATTTAGTTTTTTCTCTTAATTTCTTAAAATTATTTACGTCTTTTTTAAGTATGACAATTAAATTCTTAACCAACTTCAAAAACCAAAAACAAGTTATGAAAAACCACTTTTTTTAGTTTTCAAATTTTGGTTTGATTTTTTAAAACATTGGTAAAAAATAGATAAAAAAAAAAAAAGAAAATTAAAGGTGGAAGAAGTGTTTATAAGCTTAGTTTTAAAAAACTAACAAAGTGGTTATCAAACGAAACCTACCAGCTAAAATTAATGAAAAACTTCCAGAAGGAAAAAGCTATAGGAAATTGATTTCACCCATTGAATTACCATTATTTAATTAATTATTAAACAACAATCATGAACAAAACTATAAGCTAAGAAGTTAAAGGTAACAATTGACTTTTCCAAGCTTAATTGAATCTCATGCAACGTTACAAACCTAACATCCTTGTCTATTCCAATGTTCTTAGTCGCGCTATTAATTTTTCTTACATTGTTAATTGTGTAACAGATGGATAGTTTGAAATATGTGTATTATGATGTTGATGTGGTATGTATAGGAGCCACAAAGAATTTTGTTGAATGAGTATTGATGAGTGGATATTGTGACAAAATAATATCAACCAAAAAAAAAAGTTGGATTTTTAAAGTTTAGGACTAAAATATTAGACTTTTACAAATTTTTTTTTTACTAAAACAGACATTTAAATATCAAATAGAATTAGAATAAATTTGAGATTTGAGATTTGAATGAAAGTCTAAGATTTGATACTCTAGAAGCAATGAAAAATAAAACATTTAAACTTCCTCGATATTATAAAAAATAAAGCCTTGTACTTCAATAATTTTGTTTCATAAAACTTACTATCATTTTTTTTCTAATTTCCCAAGTACAATTTTTACATTTGTTAAAAGAAGCATTTTAATTTCCAATTAAATTCTAATAACAAAAGTAAGTTTTTAAAATATATATTTTTTAATTTTCAAAATTTAGCTTAATTTTTAAAAATATTAATCTAAAGTAGATATCAAAACATAAAAATTGACATAGAGGAGTAGTATTTATAAATTTAATTTTATTATAAAAAATTAAATAATCAAAATGGGCTTTAATTTTAAATTTTATGTTTTTCTTTCCCAATTTCTTTACATTGATCTTCTGTCTTTTTTAAGAAATTATTTAAATTTATAGTCTACTTTTGAAAACTTACTTTGGTATGAAACGTTTTTAAAAGTCAATGAGAAAGTAAAGATATCTATTATGTATAATAGTATTTATAAATTCAAATTCTAAAAATAATTGATTTAAAAAATAGTAAAATAAGTCAACTTATTTATAAATATAACAAAATGTTACTATTTGTAAATAGACATTAATAGATATTTATTAGTGTAGTGATAAACACGGATAGATACTTATTTATAAATATAACAAAATGTTACTATTTGTAAATAGACATTAATAAATATTTATTAGTGTAGTGATAAACACGGATAGATATTATCTATGACTATTTATCACTAATAGTTAATATTTTGCTATATTTAAAAATATTTATCTTGGTTTGAAAATAATTAACCTTTTAAAAATTAAAACATAAAAATGTAACAACTAAAGTAAATATAATAATAAACGAGAATCGTGTATATAATCTTACGATAAAAGTGGGGAAAACAACAAAGACCAGAAGAAGTCAACAATTTTTTCTTTTTTTTTTTTTTATCGATATTCATATCAGTATGATGTTAATATTTGTTTATTTTCATTAAATTCACATAATAAACTTGATTTCAATGAATAAATTAACGAGAAAATGGTAATTATGTGGACCAATCACGTGAGGCGGCTCTTTCCACATAAATCCAAAGTAAGTAACATTAATATTTATTTTCAAGAGAAAAGAAAAACATTAATATTAAATTAATCGTATGGTTGGAAACATTAAAGATATGCAATTTGTCTAAACTGGGACAAGATATATATATATATATATTTTTATTCCTTCTTCTTTTCTCTAGTTTTTATAATAATGAATTAATAAAGAAAATAAAGGATCTTATCAGGAAAGCTGCACGTGCATTTTCTCGTGAGGTCTAGCCAAGATTTGGCCATTAGAATTGGATTTATTTATTTATGTCAGCTTTGTTTATTTTATTACATTAGTTATTATGAATTTTATAATACTGATAACAAGATGCTCACTTTCCCACGTTGTCACTCTTTGATTTTTTTTTTCCTTTTATTTTTTTAATTTTGACAAAAATATTTCGTGAAATGTACTTTAAAACAAATCGTTTTCACAAATTCTAATATTCTTAAAAGAAAAAAAAAAATACTGCATATAATTTGGTGTTCTTCATTGTTTTTTTTCAAATTGTAAAAACTACTTCTAAAGTATAGTAGTTCCAATTAGACTCCCAAACTTTATATAATTACAAAAACTATTCCTAAAGTTCTTCAAAGTGTTAAAATTAAATCTTCAAATTTACAATAATTGTTTTCTTTTTCATAGTTTTAATTTATTCAAATAAAAGTAAGGGACATAATACAATTAAACCGTGGTCAAATTCTTTGTCTAAAAAATCATTTAAATATTTTCAAAATTTCATCTTAAAAATGCTCACTTTTCTCAGAAGAAANAAAAAAAAAAAAAAAAAAAAAAAAAAAGCCTCCGGTTGATTCCTTGCTTGATAACATATGAATTAATATTAACAAAATATTTGAATTTTATACATAAAAGTACCGATTCTAACATATTTGAACTTAGGTTAAAAAATAGAATTATTTTTTTTTAAGCTAATAGATTAAAGACTCAATTTATTTTCTACAAACATATTTTTATTTTCTACAAACATATTTTAACTGACATAAAATATGTACACCCTATAAGTTTTGAATCTAAATCAGTAACTCATTGACGTTGTTTACTCTATCTAGCCTAGAATTGAAATATAAATCAAACATATTACTATTGATTTTTACTTTATTACTATTATTATGATTAATTGAACCATTTATCTAATATCAAAAAATAAAATCAATTAAAACAAAATCGTCAACTAACTAGTATTATATAATTTTATTAGATCAACTTTCATTATATAAAATATCATTAAATCTTAATAAAAAAAACAACAATTTATATATATATATATATATATATATATATATATATATAATTACCAATCAAAATTAAAAATTTATTAAATAGAAAATTTCAGTATAAATTTTTATTAGTTGTGTTAAATGAGGGAGTTCAAGTTGTAAAATAATTTTAAAAATGTCAAAGATATTGTTAGTAGATGAGAAAAACTATATAAGTTGTAAACTAATAATAAAAGGTTGTGGAGCGAAAACAACCTAATAAAATGAGATTGATAAGAGAGTTTTTGTTGAGAAATAGAGATTATTTCTCCTCAAAGAGTAATTGCAAAAGTGATGATGATCCGGCCAATTAATTTTGTTTTGCTGTTGACTACAAAATTTTGGCCAATCATGGATTACACCATCATTCATTTAAATTAATGATCAATAAATTTAATACCAATTATTAATTGGAGCACTTATAAAAATATGCTTTTTGGTATTTACAAATATAGCAAAAAATATTGAGGCAAATTTCCGTTTTTTTATTATTCCAAATTTTGGTGTATCAATAGTATATTTGATATACTTCATGTCTGGCGTATCAACTATATGATATTCTTTATGTATGGTATATCAATTGACTAATAGACCGAACATAAAGTATATAATTACATAATTGATATATGTTTTTTATGAACATTTATCAATATTGATAAATTAATTTATACTTTAAATGAATTTTGAATATGTGTCTAACTATCACTATTGATGTACTAATAATCTATATATTTGAAAATTGAATTTTGAATGAGTATTAATATACTACAATACTTAAAATGGATCTGAATGAGCGATATACTATTGCTACACTAAAAATGTGCATAAAATGAATTTTTAGTGACTATTGATATACTCTTGGTACATTTATGTTACCGTTTAAATAAGATTTGAATGTGTGTTGATAAACTACTAAGATACTTAGTATTGCATAGTTTTGAGCTCATTATTGATATACACTAGTAACCAACATGAAATTCATTTTGATTTAGTACTAAGTATCCTTCTAAATGGTATATTTCATATTTGAAATATCAACAATATTATGGACTTGTTTTTTGGTCTAAATCAAGTATATCGAGTATTAATATACGAAATACAAAATATTTGTTATATAATTGATATACCAAATTCAATATAACTTAAATATCATTAAAATCATACAAACAGTTTGAAAATAAAACAAATTAACTAATATAATTTTAATATAATTTATATTTGATATATCATTTGACAAAACTAATGCATTTAACATATACCATCACTATTAAAATTTAACTTATCGAATGATAACAACTCTATATTAAAATGAAACAAAAATAAAATAATATTTATAATAATCAAACAAACAAATCGACCATAACACAATTAAAGTTATGACATATCAGTTGTTAAATGCTATTCTTTAAATAAAATATATCGGTTGATTAATATACTAAATATAAAGTATCTCAGATGACTGATATACCAAAATATAAAGGATATACCTACTAATACACAAACTGCATATTTGCAATTTTAAAAATTAGGAATCAGGTTTAAACTTTTTGCCATATAAAAATGAGGAATTAGGTTTAACCTTTTTGTTGTATTTGCAATTCTAGAAAATCATTGCTATCTTTACAAATATCCTTATGTTTTTTTCCTGCCCATTGCAATTTTTCTTACTAATTTACATGTTTCCTCAAATTATATTAAACGACATAAAACTTGGCAAATCAAATGATGTAACTTGTCTAAGCATTGATCCATCAAACAATATCACCTCATCCAGTAAAATTATGCCACATGACGATGGGGTTCGAAACTAGATCAGCCTCATTTTATTAAAATAAACTGGGTCAAATTTAAATAAAGGTCTATAAGAAATTAGATTAAATTAAGTCTAAGCCTAAATATTGGGTCCAATGTCAATCAAACCCAAGCCTGTAGTACGACCTTCCAAAACTTTATAAATATAGAAAACCACCCATCATTTGAAGCATGATTTCATTGAGGATTCAGAAGATAGAGAATCCAAAGAACTTCAACATTCATAATTTAGAAGATTCAAAACCAAAAGATTTCAACACATTGACCATCTCTTCTTCAACAAATTGATCGTCTCTTTACCATCGACAAATTGAAGATTAATCTTCTCAAAGACGTAAAGACTTCGACAAACTGATCGTCTTTTTGCCATTTACAAACTGAAGACCGATTTCCTCAAAGACTTGATGACTTCAACAAACTAATTGTCTCATCACCACTACATGTTGAAGACTCAATCTCTTCAAACTCAAGAGGAAAACAAAAAAAAAAAAAAACCCAACAAGTTGCTCAACAAGCCAAAAGCATATCCAAGTTGATGAACAAGCTAAAAGCCGATTCAAATTGATTGACAAGCCAGAGGGTGATTCAAGCTGATCAACAAGCCATAGGTCGATTCAAGTTGATTAACAAGCCAAAAATCAATCCAAGTTAGTCAACAAGCTGAGGTTAACGATCAACAAGCTAGAAGCCAATCCAAGTCAATTAACAAGCCCAAAGATCGAACAACCAAGAAGATTATCAAGCCCAAAGGCCGATCATTCAATAAAATTAACAAGCTTAAGGATTAAAGTTTATGCATTCGAGGGAAAGAATCAGAAGAAAAAAATTAGAGACTGTAACGTTTATATGACAAATCAATAAAATCAAGTTCATTTCTACAACTTAAATTTTCTTTGTCAAAATCTCGTGTGAACATTCATATTTATGTAAACTGTGTGAAAGAAAAATAAGTTATTCAAATTCTTAGTCCCTTAAAGGAGTTGTATATTTATTTTCTCTAGAAAAAAAATTCCTTAATAAAATATTCCTATATTTCTTAAAAAAAAAAAAAAAGTAATATTACAACAATTCTTCTTTCACAAAACAAAATGATTATTACAATTTTGAGAGAGCAATTTAGAAAACAGTTTAAGATAACTCCAATTGGAGAAATTTGAATGTTAATTATGAGCTAGATACTCTTATGTGTGACAAAGTGGAGTATTCCATTTAAATGAAGTATGATCTCTTAAAAAAAGAAAAAAAAAAAATCCTTAAAAAATAGTCACAATTTTATGTTCTTTACGTATCCGATTTCCTTTGTCACTAGACTTCTCTATAAAAATTGGTCATTCTTAATCAAACACTTAATTTTGGAGTTCAATATGCAAATTAGCTTTTGATATCAAAATACCATTTTCTAGAAATTATTTTTGTTTGACTTTGAAATTCCTTCATCATTAATTGTTTAATTTTCTCATCACTCTAATCAAATCTCTCTATCGTCCTTAGTTTAGTAACACTAGCAATGAACACATGTGATATACGTAACAATACCATAATTTAATTTAAAATCTTAAAATAGTATTTAATTGTCTAAAAAATAAATTTCATGATATAACATATATAAATGTTTTATTTTCTATAACTATAATGTAATAAGCAAATAAAAATAGACATAAATTAAATTATTTATATTACAACCATGAACTTCCTAAACTTCAAATTTCAAATGTACCTAGAATCAGTGTGAAATATACCTAAGCTTTGATGTCATAACAAAAATAAAATATACATATAAAAATAACTTAAATTTTATTCTTTCTTTCTAGGCTTACTTTTGTTTAATCTCTCTTAGTTTTCTGTACTTTTCTCCATTTTCTCAAGTTTTTTTTCCTTGAATAATTTGTATTTGTTATCTCTCAAAAATCTTTCTTCCTCTATCTAACATTTTTCACTCTAAAATTTTCTCTAAAACTTTTGTCCATTCTCTATATTTGAAAATTCTAATAACTTTTTTCTCCAAAATAATTGTTATTTCTTTATAAACTTATTTATTTATTTACTGTTGTGGTAACATTTTTATAACTATTTTAGAAACCTACGAATTCGAAAACCCAATTCTAATATGTTCTACTAATTTTTTTCTTTTTAAAGTTTATTTTAGCTTCAAAGTTTTGTATCTCTCGAACTTGTGTTATTTTCTTTAAATCTGGATTTTATGAAATCATTTTTGAGATTGTAAACAACGCGTGTTTTTCTAATACATGCATTTCGTTCATGAGTGAAAGTTGCATCAATTTGATATTTTAAAATTTATTTTACCTTCAAATTCTAAAATTTTTATTCTTTTCTCTAAACTTGGACCATATAAAATATTTTTTAAGATGCTAAACAAACACATTTTATTATGATTATTATTATACATATATATCACTTCATAAGTGAAAGAATGCACCAATTCAATATGTAACCACCTCCATTTGAACAGTCGCAACTTGTTGATATCAGTTGTATCCATTGGACTCAACAACTATTTACAATCGAGAAATCATGTCCTATCTTGAAGAGCTGTATCCTATCAGCATCAATTGCACCTATTAGACTCAACAGATACCTCACTCAAAGAATTATATTCCATCTTTGCAAAACATGAACTAATTAAATAAAATAAGAGCAAACGAGGAGATAAAGATTTTCTTTGAATACTACTTTTTATAGATACATAATATTATATAGAGAAAGGCTAAAATATAAACAAATCAAATAAAAAATGGATCATTTATATATTGCCAAGTGATTAAAAATATTTGTCTTGGCAAAAGGTGATTGACAATATTTATGTTGATAACGTTCCAATGTACATGTTCGATGAGATTTCTGGAGAAATTTAATTCATCGAATAAACTTGTATTTGTATTGATTTCAGTATAGTGAGTACAACCTCTAATATTGATCCTTTGATTTTCTCTTGAAAAGTAAACTTGTCTTGAGGGCTTTATAGCTTGTTCCCAAGATTGATATGTCTCGAAGGCTTTGTGGCTTATTCTCGATGTTGATTTATCTTAAGAGCTTTTCAGTTTGTTCTCGATGTCGATTTGTCTCAAGGGCATTGCAGCTTGTTCTTGAATGTTGATTTGTCTCAAGGCTTTCTAAATTCTCTCTAGAATTTCTTCTAGAATCTCTGACTTGATCTGCTTTGAATCGTTTCTAGAGTTTATGACTTCAAGAACTTTAGAGAGTCTTTTGATCTTTTGGAAGTTTTTTAAGCTTTAGTCTTTAGATGTTAGGAAACTAAAAGCTGATTCTTAGAACTTCGGTCTTTAGATCTTCAAAAGAGTTACACTCTTCAAAACTTTAGCTTTCTAATCATCAAAGCTCTGTTCTTCAAATCTTTAGAGCTTCAATCTTTAGATTTTCAGAGCTTCCAAGCTCCAATCTTTAAAGCTTTAGAGAGTTGTGTTCTTCAGATCTTCAGAGTTTTGTCCTTTTAATCTTCAAAAAGCTTCAAGAGAATTGTGTTCTTGAAATCTTCAGAACTTCAACCTTTGAAACTTAAAAGGAAACTTTAGATCTCTAAAGCTTCAAAAACCCAATGACCCAAGAACATGTGGGTTGGGTTCAAATCAATGAAAAGTATATGAGAACCGTTGGTTCATGGGTTGACCCAAAATAACTAGAACCCGCTCGAACTTGTTATTAATTATAAAAAGTATATTTCTTTTACTTAGAATACATACATACATATATTAATTTTATTTTAATTTAATTTCATGTTTTTTTTAATTATTATTCTCTAACAATTCTTGAAAATAATTCACATTGGAAATAAAACTTAAATAATTTAAATTGAACTTGAGTTGCTAATTGTAATTTGATATATTAAAGTAATTTAATATGTTTTTTTTTTATAGATATTAATATTTTACTCTTTTTTTAAAAAAAATTAAATTAATAACTCAAATAATACGAGCCAATCCAATCAAAATATTTAATGGTTGGATTAGATTTATTATTTGTTAAGAGTTGTTTAGGTTGAAAAAAACTTACAATTCAAATAATAATTTTCAATAATTTTTCTATTTTTGAAAACATTCATTTAATATGTTGAGTTATTTATAATTTTACAATATCCTCATGCATTTTTTTTTCTTTGAAAAAATATCCTGTTATGCATTTATAGATCCATGGGTTACATATATATATATATGAAAAGTATTTATAATACAAACTTGTGTCGTATGCATATAAGGTACATACACAATTATATACATTTTCACACCTACAAAGACAAACCCCTCAATCGAATGGAGACTCCCTCCCAATAGAAGGTAAAACTCAATAGCTCCAAAACCACCGTTTTCCTATTTCTCAAATTTTGTGTACTCAACTCAAACTTCCATCCAGACTAAAAAAAAAAAATTAGGCTAAATATCAATTTATACCCTTGAACTTTGGGAGTTATATCAATTTAAACCCTAAACTTTAAGGTTGTGTCAATTTAAACTCCAAACTTATAATTATATCAATTAAAACCTTAAACTCTTCTAAGGATATCAATTTAAACCCTAAACTTTCATAAATGTGTCCAAATAAAACATAATGAAAGGTTTAAATTGAAACATTTATGAAAGTTCAAGGTCTAATTTAATATACTAATAGAAGTTTAGGGTTTAAATTGATACAATTATTAATTCAAGATTTAAATTAATATAACTCCTAAAGTTATACAGAGTTTAAATTGATATTTGCCCGAAAGAAATTAAACTAAAATGGTGTTCACCATAGCTTCCATCTCTCAAGTCTGGAAAATCTTGATTTCGAGTGTTATTGTAGCCACTGTGAAGCCACCATGAAGCCAAAGTTCGAGATGTCAATATCCTACGATAAAATTACTCATTATGCACAGTATTTTACGATGAAAAAATAAATTGTAAAAAACCCAGTCCCTTTGCCTCTGCAGTTTCGAGGTGGCTCCTTCGATTCAAAATCATGACAAACCTAACCACAAATGATTCCAACTGACAAATATTGCAAAAAAACAGAGGTGCCAAAACAAGAATGCTCTCATATGGGATGGAAGTTTTGGTATGCAATTATAAAAGGAATTTTTTAACATGGGGTTGCTTATGAAATCTTGGAGCATTTTAAAAAAAAGAAATGGTCATTATGGTGAGGCGCAAAGTATACAAGATCTTTTATTGCGTTCAATATAAAACATTCACTTATGGGCAAAATGATAAAATTAAGAAGAGTTGGAGTTCAGAAAAATGAAATTAGGCTCTAAAAGATGATGTAATTATCCCCGAGTGGGAGCCAATTTCGAAAAACTTGTAAAATAAAATCCAAAGAATCTGGGTCCAATGTTTTGAAGGGCACACATCTTGTTTGCCAAAGATTACAAAAAACTTGAAAGAACACCCTGCCCCTGGAATCAATTGATGATGAGTAGTTGAGTACATATCTATTGCTATTTCAAATGGTAATACCTTACAATATCCTAGTATTTAATAGAAGACTTGTTTGGGATGATTTTTTAAATGCTTAAAAAAAGTAGTTTTAAGTGGATAAAAAGTCAATTCAAACAAACTCTAGAATCAATCTGAAGAAGTAATCACAACAATAGAGTATAGATAGTTAAACAAGTGCAGAAAGCTCATCGACTTCGATATACAGATTGAACAAAATAGATGAAAAAGAGAATCATGCAAGTATAGAGAAAAGATTACAAGAGCACGATCGAAGAAGCGCTTCAGCTATATTCAATTTAGTTGCAGTGTTTCCTCAATCTGTGACTTAATTTAGCAACTTGCTTCCAAAATTGCAAACTTCAATATTGAATGCATCACATACATGGTTGGTATTCTTCAGTCACCAATTTTCCAATAACAAATTTCCTATCAGACTCGCACAACGCTTGCAAAAAAGCATACCCAGGAGATAACAAAGTTTTCAGTTTTGACATGGCCGCAGAGTGAAGACAACAGACAACCACCTCCTATTTCTCAACATTTTGTGCAAAAACTACATTCTAAATAGCATCCTTACTGATACCGAATCTACTGCTCCAGGTCTCTGCCTCTGCTTCGCAGATTGTATTGTTGTGAATAAAAATGCATAGCAAATCATCTTTGTGGCAGGTTTAACATCTTCCTCACAAGTTAACTGGACAGGTCAGGGATTAAGAAATTGGATTCTCTTATCACAAATTTCTCAAATAGGTCTTCTGCTGTAGGGGCATAGTTTCATCGGTTGAGGTATAAAAGTAATTTTAGTCATGAAGTGAGAATCGTCCAAATTGGTAGAAGGCACTTAACCTACTGATCAAATTAGGAATATAGAAACTATGTTTAATATCCAACGAAAATAATAAGAATACTAGAGTAACTTATGGATGTATGGGAAAATGTCTGAATAGGCTTCTTATATCTATTGTTCAACACAACAGGATTCCTCTCAACACTCTTGTGACCAATATAGGCTTCTTATCTCCAACAACTGCACCTCTCAATACATAGCATATTGTCAAGCAACTTTTGCCTAGCAACTCACTTACATGGGTATGTGATGAAAACATCTTACAAAAGAGTACTTGTTATACTCAACGCAATTGGATAACTCATGAAACTGACACATTATAAAGCTTCTCCATAAGCCAAGAAGCTGTATCCCTCCATACAAGCCTATATTTTGGAAAAACTGAATATAGGAATAAGAATCACAATACGTCCCCCAAAAATATATTTTCATCACAATACTTGTCACGATAATCAAACTTCTACACACACCAACATTTATTCTGCTAATTTTGCTGAGTAATGATCTCATAAGAGCTTTTTTTTTTTTTTTCTTTTTTTAATGATTAATTGAAAAACGTCTCAAAGACTGTTTTCCCCCAGCCAATAGTCTATTCTGTATTAAACTTGCATAAAAACAACTCATTGTATAATGCAATGAAAGCAGAACTTTAGTCACATAGAGTAAAATGTACTACAGTTACAAATCTTAACTAGTTGATACTTCACACCATGATCATGGTAATTCTCAAAAGCAGCTTCTCCAAAAAAAGTAAAGATGTTAAACCAGATATTGAACTCCAATGAAGGACATCTAAGAGAAGGCTGAAACTTAACGTCGGGTACGCTTCTCATATGGTGCCCAAGAACTACCATAGCTACTACCATATGCACCACCTGCATATCTCATTTCAGGACTTCTGTTCAAGATCCCAAAACCCTCAGCACCTAAAAATGTATAACAGAAGCTTAAAACCAACTAGCTACCGTCGATGCAAGAAACCAGACGTCCACATGTTGATAATAATTTTGTTAAAAGGAAAAGGAAAGAAAAATTAGAGAAAGAAATAACCTAATCCCCGAGCTCTCTCTATGTTGAGCTTCTCTGCTCGCAGTTTCTCTATTTCACGAGCCATTGAAACAAGGTTCTTCTCCATCGCTTGCTTTTGTTCAATTTGTTCTTCATTGGCTTTCTTTTCATATTCATAAGCCCTCCTATAAAAATTGTGCACGATCAATTCAATCATGGAATAGACTAATTAATGTGGTCTTGAATTTATCTAGACCTGTCCTAGTGCCAAATCCTAACTAGAAAAATAACAAAACATAGACTAGGATCCGACACCAATCAATTAAAATTTCCATTTCAAACCTGGCCTCAATAAGCTCCTTGTGCAATCCATCCATATCAGCTCTCATAGAATTTAGCTGCTGATTTTCAGCTTGCAATCGAGTAACATCCTTGGTGAGGCTTTGGACTTGAGCAGACAAATCCTGCCTTAAAGTATTCAATTTCTGAATCTCAGCTCTTAATTGCATAACCTCAGACTTTAAAGGCTCAGAAGCACGTAGCTCAGCTTCTAGCTTCAAACCTCTTTCAAGCAACTCCCTGGATTGTGATTCTTTCTCAGACAAAATTTTGGGTATAGCCTGGTTCAATCGGTGAATTTCTTCTTTTGCAGCTGATAACTCCCTTTGAAGTATTGTATTATCATCAATCACCATGCGGTTATCAGAAATAATTCTCTGCATTTCCCTACGCTGTAATTCAAGTTCCTCCTCCAAAGCTGCAGGATGAATAGGCAGGGGTGCTGGCGCTCGTTCTATGTAGGATCTAGGGACATCACGGGAAACTCGGTAACCATCAATGTGGCGTGATGACCGATTTCTTCCTGCCATCCGTCCTGCAGAAATGATGTAACAATTACCTAAGGGTGGAAGCACATTTTTCATTTAAACCAAGCTGAACTCAAATGTCAAGTAATGAAGTATTATCTTCTGAGTCCACAATAGGGAACCTAATGTAGTAAAAGCTTCTGGAAGTTCTAAGTTATCCTGGCACTTCTGAAAATCCATGCATGCCAAATTAAGTCCACTAGGCTTAAGAGAAGCTCCTTATCATGCCACAACACAGGGATGTTCAATCACTAAATGGACAATGAATATGTCAACCCTAATCCCCCCTCCACCAAATTTCGCTGTCTTCATAATAAGAATGCTTTTTTCTCCAAAAAAGAATATTCTGCTTCGCACAACAAATATCTCTAACATGAACATCAAGGTCTCAAGCATCTATGTTATTCATAGGAAACAAATTGGAACCTAGGCTCACAATCCAAGATCTTATGGCAATGTTCCACAGCCAGATGAATATCAACCTTAGTATTGAATATATGACTAAAAGAATGATGGGAAATTATCAATGACCATCCTTCTTTCACCTCATGAAGAGAACTGAACAGTCTATTTTTGTATATCAATATCAATGGGAACTAAAATCAACCTAAGAAGAATGTTCGACTTGATAACATCTCAGGTTGGAGACCTAGGATTTGTCAAACTGCATGGAGGAAGGTTTTGGATTTTTAATTAGTAGCAGAAAACAATGATGAACTGCTAAGCAATCATCCTAGAGGCCTTCAAAAGAAGTCTTAAAGATGCATAATGCAGTCAATTTCGACAAATCGCGAGAATTAAATAACAAGAAGGGAAATGATAAGCTGCCAATCACTAAGGTCTATGTATGCAAGAAGAAGGGGAAGATAGGTGGCATGTGAGCTGGAGGGAAGAGAGAGAGAGTTTGTTATTTGTGGCCCCCATCAAAGTGGAGCCAGTGGCTTCCTTGGCCAAAGTTAAGCTACAACATCGCTTATCATTCATCTACTAAGAATATCTACCACTTTTGAAGTGGTTTATGAGTGGCCACCACCCTCTGTCATTCCCTACCAAGCTGATTCATCTGTAGTTGCCAAGGTTGATGTTCAACCCCAAGACCTGCAACGTTGCATACTTTGAAGGCGACATTGCTGCAAACTCAGCAATGGCAGATACAACCAATAAGAAATGGTGGGATGTGAATTTTGACTTCGATGATTGGGTCTATCTTAAACTAAGGTCATATCAACAACTCTTAGTTTTTCAACACAAGCATCCCATGTTAGCCCCATGTTTTTGGCCTTTTTCAAATTACGACTAAATTAGGTCATGTGCCATGGTGAAGCTTCAATCCAGGGTTTCATCAGTGCATTCTCCAAAAGGCGATGGGCAAGAATTTACCTACTTTTCCAATACACTTCTGATCTGTCAATACCCTATCAGCCGCTAGAATTTTTGGGGTAGTGAAAATATCCTTCTATGAGAGGTGAATTGGAAGTGTTGATTAGTAGTGCTCATGCTACTCAAGCAGACACCACCTGGGAGATTGTGTCCACCATTCAAGCCCAATTTCCAGATTTTTACCTTGAGTGCATGGTGGCTCGCTGGGGGCAGATAATGATAAGCCTCCAATCACTAAGGTCTTTGTACGCAAGAAGGGGAAGATAGGTGGCATGTGAGCTGGAGGGAAGAAAAAGAATTTGTTATTTGTGTTTGTGGTCCCTTGTAAACCATTATGCTGAGTGGTTTCGGAGGAGATATACAAGTTTCTTTCATTGTTTTATTACATTATTTTTTATCTTGTGAATTCTAGTTTTCTCTTTGAGAAACAGGAGCAGTAGAAAGCTCTCGAAACTTCCTTTGTATCTTGCTATATACAAATAAATTGATCGGGCAAGGCCTAACAGGAAATTCTTCTCTCCTTATATTGTATATCAAGAAACCTTGTTTGATCTACAAAGGTACTTCAAATTCACTTCAAGGACCACCAAAAATTCCTTCAGCAAATACCAATACTTCTTCTTCGGAACCAACTTTGTAAAAAGATCAATCAAGAAATCAAACTACTGATTAGGTGCAAATTATTTTTGGAACACCATATTTAAGAACAAACTGCATGCCTTTAGAAGCTAATCATGCAGTTCTTCGATTGTCCAAAGTAGTAGCACCCAGGTCTAGAGTTTCCCCACACCACAGCCACAGGCCTCGTTACCAAGTCCAATGCTTCTTTTTCCCATATAGTTTAAATTCATCGAATATTTTCAGCCGCCGCTACTTCCATAGATGTGAAGTCCATACTCTTTCCGGGTCCAGTGCTTAAGCTTCGGAAAGTGTCAATCAGCGGAAAGGTATATTCCCCTCTCGATCGCATGAAAACAAATATGTGAACTCCATCCGAACGCCAAAATATTTAAATAAAACTCACAAAACTCTGATAGCCTTCGAATTCAACAGTGGAAATGATCTAATAGCTTACCTTAACGATACTAACCCGGAGAAGAACCTTTGCCTTACCAATCGAAAACAAGACACCGAAAGGCTAAAAACATATGCGTACATGTATATACACAGCCACAAATAAATAAATATAGAACTATGTTTAGCGCTTTCTCCTTCGATTAATGGCTTTTAAGGAAACAACCGAAGGACGAAGAGATCCCTATCGCTAAGAAAAAACAATCGTTTTGGAAGAAAACGGCGTAAAAATCCATTGCTCCCATGGGGACAGCCTGTAAGCGAGGATTTTCCAATCCATTGGCGATTAAAATTGAAGTAGTAGAGAGAAGAGCAACTTACAAGGAGTAAAAGAAGAGGCGGAGAGTCAGGCGAAATGGTGTAATCTCCGGCGAGGGAAGATTTGGGGATTCACCAGGTGTGGAAAATTAGGAACCCTAGGGCAAGTTGTGGATCATCAACGGATTGTTTCGAAGTTTCCGTTGCCATCGTATTCTCGGGGCTTTTACAGCTAATTGGACTCTTCGGCCCATTTTACCCTTTCCCTTTGCCTTTTGGGATATTTTTCTTCAATTTCTCCGCAAACGATATCTCGGATATGAGATATTTGAAAATAAAATAAAAGTTTAATTATCATTTTGGTTTCTATATTCTAGATTTTGTTCAATTTTAGTCCATATACTTTCAATAAATCTAAAATTTAGTCTCTACTACTAGTTTACGGTAGACTTTCTCGTTACTTTTTATTTTTACTAGCATTTTCACAATAAATTTTGAAAAATATTCACATACTTTGTTCTTTATAGGATAATTATTATGATTATTTAATCAATCTTAATTAAAATTAACTTCAAACGACTAAATTTAAGTTCTTTTTAAAGTACATGGACTAAAATTGGACCTTTGAAAGTACCGATACTAAAATTGAACAAATTTCAAAGTATAGAGACCAAAAGGACATTTTAGCCTAAATAAAATACAAACAAATATTGTTTATTAATTTCTCATATTTTAACAAAAAATTATTTTAAATGACAAAACTGTTGAAAATATTTACAAATAATAGCAAAATATTACCATCTATATGTAATAGACCGCAATAGTATAAATATTCTGGCAGCTCTATTTTAATTCATGGATCAATCATTAATGTTAATTTTGTAAAATTTCCAAGTTTGCCCTTTTCCTCCAAGCCTTTCCCTCATCTTCCCATTGGAAAGATAAAAAATAAGTAAGCAAATAAAAATAACAAGGGTGTGTTTAGAATCAAAGATTTGAGAGTACACCATCATTTTCTCAAGTGTCTTAACACTAATAAGCCAATTTTCAAGTTTGATAATTAATGTTAAATATAAATACCAAATAGAAACAAAAGAAACTACTTTTTTAGTTCTCAAATTTGCACTTTTTTTTTAGAAACATTTCTTAAAATTTAGAAATTAGAAATGAAAATAATTATCAAACAAGTTTATTTCTCAAAAAGTGAGAGATAAGAACGTTATGGCCTATAAATTTTTTTTTTTTTATACGACTTTAGTCTGAAGTCTATCAATAATAAACTTCTATAACTGGTAGCCTATGATATTGTTGATAAACTAAGCATATTATATAATGAAAGGCTTGTATGACTTATGAATTTTTATCAACTAATGTATAATAATTTATTAGTAAATACTGAAGATCAAACTAAAAGTCTAAAATTAATAGAATCTAGTAATAGATACCAATGATAGACTTCTATTAATATGACATAATATAAAAGGCAAATTGCAAAAATCACCCTTGAAGTGTCATGATAGTTACAATTACACCCTTAAACTTTCAATTTTAAAAACTGAGCCCCTAAACTTATACAAATGTTAAAATTGGGTCAAATTGAATCATCAAATTTACATGATTGTATAAGTTGAAACATTTGCATACATTTGTGGGTTCAATTTCTATTATTTATGGGTGCAATTTCTACAATCTTTGTAAGCTTGAGGGTCCAATTTTAACACTTATAAAAGTTTAGAGCCTCAATTCTTACAATTGAAAGTTTAAGGGTGTAATTACAACTACCACCATACTTCAGTGGTAGCTTTTGCAATTTCCCCTAATATAAATCTATCAATGATAACCACTAATATATCTATAAATTAGTCATTCAAAGAATTCTATCATTGATTGAAGAATTTATTAACTATCACTCATGCCTTTTAAATCTTAGAAAAGAATTCACTAAAGCCCTATTTAAACGTAGAAATCTAAATTTGGTAATTTTAGCATTTAAAATTGATGATATCAGTAATACAACTTAGGTAGATATCTGTGATATCCATGTATTAGTGATATTCGTATATCAGTGATATAACTTAGGTATAGAATCAATTAAATGAATAATATTAGTGATATTGACTTAGGTAGATATCAGTGATATCTATGTATCAATAATATCAATTATAATGATACTAGTGATATAACTTAAGTAGGTATCAGCGATATTAACTCAGGTACACATTAAAGTCTATCAGTAATAAAAACATTTTACTAATAAGTTATAAATGCCACACCCCCTCCCGATTACCTCCTTAACCTAGGAGAAATTGTGAGGACAACAGACATCTCTCCTCTTACAGCATCTACTATTAACCTGTACAACCATAAATCATGTCTAAACACCTAATAAGTATATATAAACCATGATAGAACATCAATCTACAACTAGGGTTAAGCTATCAAAATAATACTAATTTACATTCAATATTAAATGTTACATGAGACCTCTAACTCCCACTCCTTAACCCTCTATATGTACAACACAGGTTTAAAATCAAATATATGCTCAAAATCCCAGACATTGATGGCAGGCCCAGACGAGTTACTATATAGGCTAAGCACCCGGACTCGCTCGCTACTTGAAAAACAGAAAATAGGGAAAACCATGAGCTAGGTTGCCCAATGAGTGACATGTTTAGTAAGAACCTTTCCTTACTTTATAAATAAATCAAAACCGTATTCAAGTTATAAAATAAATAAGCACTAGTAAAACGTTTCCATATCCCGACAAATCATGTTCAGATGACACTATCAAACAAAACACATTTCATTTCCGAAAAAATCATGAAAATGCAATACATTTCGAAAACGTTTTTTCTTAGTTGAGGCGGAACGAAGCTCAATGCTACTCAACGTCTAAAACATCCTCAGTTGGGCCAGAGTAATCTCGACACACCCAACGTCAAATATCCTTAGCTATGTGGAGTAATCTCAACACAACAACGTCTACCTTACCTCTATGTGCACATAGATATCATATCCCGAGTTACCTAAATACCTTCTCAAGTTCTTCAGTACCGGGTCCCAAATACGAGATTTAGGCCTCCCACATGCCTTCTCCGAGTCCTTCAGCATTGGGAGCCTTTTCAAAAAGAATATTCAAAAGCGATATGCTTGAAAATAACATAATAAATATTTTCACGAGTTTAAACATCTCAAACTTTCATAAATTCATTAACAATTATCATGCTTCCTTAAATTCATAGATTAATTAATAGCATGCCTTTCGTAAAAACTCGATAACAAATAGCATACTTCAAATAATTTTAATGCAAAATCGCAGTATGCATTTACATGAATGCACATGCTTTCTTCAAACAAATACTCATCGTAGCACAATTAGAACTCGTGAAAACATAGACATATAAACATGTTTCTAAACACAATCATATATCATGAAAACTTTGTTTTAAAGAAAGCTCATTTTAAGTAAAGTTGTCACTCACTACTTGCCTCCAGTCTTTAAAGGATTATATGTCTCCTCTAGCTCCTCATGACCTGAAATAATACATTTCCCTTTGTTAGATTCCCTTAAAATTCTTTTTAGATTAGCAAAAAGATCCTAAACATTAATGCTTATTCACCACAAAGACCAAATTCCATAAGGAGACTCACCACCGAGACCACTTCCATAAGGAAATTCACTAACTAACGAGATTCAAGCAACTAGCAAGATTAAACCAGTGTATTCAAGCAAAATATCAAAATTGTACCAGCGAGACTGTCGACTAGCGAAACTAGCAAGAGCAACGAGACCAGCGAGATTTGTGAGACAAAACCAACCAGCGAGAACAGCGAGAGTTCTCTCGCTCTCGCTCTTCACGCCCCCAGTGTTGTCCAACTCTCCAGCGAGATTCGTCTCCCTCTGCTACTCTCTTCGCTACTGTCTGTACTTCTATCAAAGTTGCATTTTCAGCCCGAATTAGAACTTCTTCCCTTCTACAAACTTGTAGTGAAATGTGTTTTCTTGCTGACCTCAATATTTCAAGGCTTAACTCCTCTTCGTTCATCCGGTAATCCAAATTTACTTTGCCTTGCTCCAAATTACTAGAGAAATCGGTATCAGATACTTCCACCTATAAGTAAACCTGTTTCTCTTCACATTCAGCTCAACTATCCTTCACAAAAGTTGTTAAAAATTAAATTAACTTACTAACCTCAAATTTCCAACTTTAAACTTGATTTCTTCCATTCACTATTTGTCAAACACCAAACTTTGTTCAGACGGCACGACAACAGAACAACCTTCAGTTTCAGCTTCAATTGCACCACAAATTCGACCTGAGTTCCACACCAATTTGCCCTAAACACCTTCTTCTTCCTTCTTCGACATGTAGGTATAGATTTAGGTCAGTTTGAGGTTTTAGAAATGGGATATGATCGACAATCCAGCTATAAACACAAGTACGTTTTGCTGCCGATTTACTCTCCACTACTTCCATTATTATATTTTTATTTATCTATTTTTTCTCTTCTTTCTTTTCCTTTCTTTTCTCTTCTTCTATTTTTCTATTTAAACCTTCATTATTAATATTTATGCAAGAGTTGGAACAACCAAATTCCATAATACTTCATTTCTTCACTTCAGTTTGACCGATGACACTCTTTTAAGTCTTATGTATGTTCTGATGGTTATGTCAAAATAGATTCCATGTTCGGTTTAGGATTCAACTTACCATGGATGCGCTTGGCCTTCCTTCACTTCTCCCTTCGATCTACACAAAGGAAAACGAATAAATCCACAACAATATTACGTAGTTAAGTTTAGTACCTACAAGTGAAAGTAAGGTTTACAATAAATGAAATGCTTCTATCACTGATAGAAGTCTTCCAGCAACGAACTTCTATTATTGATAGACTTTAATGTATTTCATTGGATGTGCTTCTATATAGGATGTATCAACAATAAACTTCTATCATTGATAGACTTCCCTTCTATATCTCTTTTTATTATATAATGTTTATCGATGATATTAGTGATATCGATGATATGACGTAGGCAAATATCTGCGATAGTCATTGATAGATTTCTATCACTTATAACTTTAAATGTTAATCTTTGAAAGTTGATAGATTCCTTCCAAAGTTGATAGCCATTGATAGAAAGTCTATTAGTGATAACCACTAATAACCATTGATAATCAAAGATTTATAATCAATCATCATCATAAATAGAGAAACCAATACTAGATGAAGCATAAGTGGAAAGCACTGTTTAGTGGAGAGCATTATTTGAACCTCAACAACTTAGTTACTAGCCATTGATATGAAGGGATTGAATCTTGGCAGAAGCGTGTGACTGTGTTCTTTGAATTCTTGAAAGAATTAAAAATACAAAAAACTAGAAGAAAAAGGCTAAACAACATACCTTTGTCGATCCACAACTATAGCAAAATATTCTCCTTGAACCGGTAAACTTCTCTTTGAAGTCTTCCTTTTCCACAAGATCTTCCATGACAAGGATTCGACTTGTGGGAACCGCTCTTGAAATAATAGAGGGAATGTGTAGAATGATTTTTCTAAAACTTTTCTTAGGAAAATTGGGAAAATTTATAGAGGGAGAGTTTTAGAGTAATTGTTGAGATTATTCTTAAAGAGAATGTGTTCTGTGAGGGCTCCCAAATACCTTATTTATAGAGCTCTATGGGTTACTCCTAGTCCTACTAGGATAACTCGTCTGCAATGATTTTAAATAAAATATTTAAAAATATCAAATATTAATAAATATCTATCCAAATAATATCTCATATTAAATTGTTTAAAATATTTAAACCATATTTAAATATTTATCAGCTATTTTTTAATTTGAATCTCATCCAAATTAAATAATTAATTATTTGAATCCAATTCAAATTAATTAATTAATTCTCACTCTATCTATTTATATAGATTTCATCCAAATAAATAATTAATTATTTGAATCATATTCAAAAAAAATTAATTCTCCATATTATAAAGTTATAATTTGAATCTTATTCAAATAAACTTTATAATAAATCATGTAGTTAATTGTATCCAATACAACTAATATTTTCCCTCATAAATTTGAATATTTCAATTTTTTTTGTTCCAACATAGTTGATCCTTGTTGGTGAGCTAGCAAGTGGACCTTATAGACCTAAAGATTAGAAGCGTCAATGATTTGAAATTAAATTAATTAAACTCTTTAATTAACTTAATTAACATTCATTAACTGTGTCACTCCACTAAAAACCCACAATTGCACATTTCGCACTGTAGATATACTTTTGTGTTGATGGATATAACTAGTCATCAATAAGTCAACCCTTCACAAATTGCTCGCAATTATAGTTGGCTCAACATTACCATTTTACCCTTGTAATTACTTATTTCTTCTTAAGTTCTGTTGGTCCTCTAATGGACAACCTTGTTTATGGTCCTCCCTCTTGGACCAATGAGAGGGATGTGCCCCTTATTCAAGATCTGGATTCAGCACTTAAGAGAGCAATTTATCTACTTTTCCCAATGATGGGAAGAAGTAAACTCCATCTTGTGTAGTTATGTTATCAACTTCCTATTTGGACAAATTCCAAAATGGTAGGCCTATTGAGTCGGCGATACGGGTCACTCTCACCCATACAAATTCAATTCAATTAATTTATATAACAATTTAATTAACAATTTAGTTGATGAATCTTATTCGATTAATTTATATAACAATTAAATATCAATTAATTAACAATTTAGTTAATGAATCTTATTCGATTAATTAATATAACAATTAAATATCAATTAATTAACAATTTAGTTAATCAATCTGATTCAATTAATTTATATAACAATTAAATATTAATTAATTAACAATTTTGTTAATAAAATCTTATTCAATTAATTAAAAAATCGAATTTCGTATATTTGATTCAATGTATCATATTCTAATACACATATTCTCTCATAACCTATAATTATACTTAGAATTGTTCATATAAGGGCCCGTTGTTTTTGGATATTTAATTTAGTAATGAGTCTGTAAGTTCATGTCTTAAGTTTTGGCAAAAATTGTTAAGGAAGGAGATCAAGAACAGAGCAATTCAGATGAAATCAAAGCAGAGTAGCAGTTTCTATGCCAGAGCGTAGAGCAAAGCGTAGTTATGCTCTACGCTACATTACAACGCAAAAGTTAGAGCATATTGACGCTCTTCCCCAGCACAGCTATGCTTTGCATTATACTACGACTAAAAAGTTAGAGCGTAGCGACGATCTTCCTTAGTGTAGCTACGCTTCGGACAGTTCCAACATTCTCCAGATCGTGTAATATGGGCAATTGTGAAGCAGTTACGGTTATTTATTTATTTTTTATTAAATTAAACTAATTTTTTTAAATGACTAAATTAATGTAATTTAGTTATATTAATTTAATTATTTCTTTTTAGGGTGCCAATCTTGGTCTATTATTGCTATAATATAATTTTTATGTGCATGTGATGTATGTTTAATTATATTAGTTATATGTTGCATATTGTATGTTATATAATTTAAAATTCTACCGTAGGATAAACATAGTCATGCATCATATTTAAATATAATTGTTATATTTAAAGTTTAGATTATTTTCTAAAGTATGTACCTGCATGATGTATATATTATATGCATGATTATAACATAAGTGTGATGTTATATAGTTTAATGTGTGATTAAATCATATATACTATATATGGTATCATTTTTATTAATTTCTATATAAGAGTTATATTATGGTTGTTAATGAAAATAAATGATGCATAAAGCACGACATTACATAGTTTTAATATAATTATTATATTTTTTTTTAAATTTCTTTAGTATAAAAGTTGTATTACATAGATTTTAAAATTTGTAATAAAGAATTGCATGCAAACATAGGATTTTAATTAAAGTTTTTAAAAGGTTTAAAAATTGGAAATTAAAATTTTATGTTAAAATATTTCTAATAAGATTCGAAACAGGGTAATATTTTATTTGTTTTAATAGGATTAAAATAAGATAATAAAAGATTAAATTTATAAATATTGACTATAAGGGACCTTTGTCAAGGAAGGTTCTGTTTAGGATTGAAGTATTTAAGCTAACTATAAAGGAACACCTCTACCTGGGAACCGACCTGGAAGGCAAATTAGTCAACATTTTATAAGCGTGTAATAAATGATTAAAGTTTATTAAATGTTTAATAAATGAGAATCATATGTTGTTATACTATCCAATATAAATGTTATATTGTGAAAACCAAAAATCACTTAAATAAATGACTTGACCTAAATTTACCTAAGTAATAAACCCTAATTTATAAAATACTTAGTGGGAGAAAAATTATATATGATATATTTTTTTTTTCTCTCACTCTCACCTTCATGAGATCCATACTCGGCTTCATGATGCCCTAGGCCCATCCTCCATTTGGAAGGTGTTTGAATGGATCAATATCAAGGTGGATGGAGAAAGTATTTATAGTAAATGGGAGAAGGATATGTGTCAACATTCCTACGGTCTCCTTCATTAGGTTGCAAAGTGAGATTTCATACTCGGTCTCGTGGTGTCCTGGGCGCACCCTCCCTTCGGAAGGTGTTTGTATGAAGTCAATATTAGGGCAAACTCCAGAAATAGATAGGGTCGCCTTAGTTTTTGCACCAATATTGTCCTTCCTTACGACGGGCTTATGGGGCAGGGCTATTGAACCTAAAGTGGAGGGTCACACTTACAAGAATTCATTAAATAAGTTAATGTTTTCTTCATCAAAAGAATGGTAACTAAACACTATAGGAATAAGAGTTATTCTGGTGTATTATTTGGTTGAGAGTGTCTCAATTCAGTGAAGGAATACCTAACTACCATTCGGTAGCTTTTAGTTCTAAATCACCGAGGTGTGATGGAAAAATAAAATGAGTTTAAGGGTTTTTGTTGTTATGCTTGCTAAAATTAGATTGGGTTTTAAGGATTTATGTAGTTTTCTAACTTAGATTAGAATTTGTTTATTTTAGCGAAAACAATAACTAGTGGTGTGATTAACCTCCTTAGTTCTGACAAAACTTACTGGTGAAAATTACACAACCTAGAAAAACACAATTAATATTGTACTGGTGATAGATGACCTGAAATTCGTCTCAATTGGGGAATGTCCTCAAATTCCTACCCCAAATTCCGTGATGCATAGGAGGGATGGATTATGGTCAATGAAAAGGCTCGTGCATACATCTTGACTAGCATGTCTGATATAATAGCCAAGAAGCATGAGAATATGGTCTTTGCTCGAGAGATCATGGAATCACTGCATGGTATGTTTGGACAATCATCCACTTAGATCAAGCATGATGCTTTCAAATTCATCTTTAACTCACTGATGAATGAGGGGACCTCTGTTAGAGAACATGTTCTCAACATGATGGTCCACTTCAACGTGGCTGAAATGAATGGGGCAGTTATTGACGAAGCCAGCCAGGTCAGTTTTGTTTTAGAAACTCTTCCGAAAAGTTTCCTCCAATTCCATAGCAATGTTGTTATGAACAAGATTGCTTGCAACCTATTACCACCCTTCTGAACAAGCTCCAAACATATGAGTCCTTGATGAAAGTCAAAGGACAAAAGGGAGAGGCAAATGTTGCTACTTCCAATAGGAATTTCCATAAAGGTTCGACATCTGGAAAATCTAGAGCTTCTTCTTCCGGTTCTAAAAAATGGAAGAAGAACAAGGGTGGAAAAGGGAACAAAGCTACCCTTTCTACTGTTGCTCAAAATGATAAGAAAGTCAAGCCTGCAAAGGGAGTCTGTTTCCATTGTAACCAGGATGGGCATTGGAAGAGGAACTGCCCAAAGTACTTGGCTGAAAAGAAGAAAGCCAAAGAAGGTAAATCTGATTTACTTGTCTTAGAAACTTGTTTGGTGGAAAATGATGAGTCCGCCTGGATAATAAATTCATGAGCCACTAATCATGTTTTTGCTTCTTTACAGGGAATTATTTACTGGAGGCAGCTGGATGCTGGCGAGATGACTCTAAGGGTCGAAACTGGAGAGGTTGTCTTAGTCGTTGCTGTAGGGATCATTAAATTACTGTTTAAAAATTCTCTTTTATTGTTGAATAATGTGTTTTTAGTTCCTGGTATTAAAAGGAACTTAATTTATGTTTCTTGCTTAGACCGTTAGCAATAAATATGCTCCTCAATACTGAATTATTCAAAACATGCATCTCGCAACATTATTAACTGAATATAACAACTATAAACTAATTAATGAAACCATATTTCATATATATCAAATTTCATTAACATACATGATATAACTCTTATATTAATGTTAATGAAAAACTACATAGTAGGCATGCTTTTAATCATACAATAAAACATATAGTATAACACTTCAATTATAATTATGCAAACTATATAGTATAATCATGCATGTACATACTTTAGGAATTAATCTAAATTTTAAATATAACATTTATATTTAATATGATGCACATGATACATTTTCATTAATTAATATAACTCTTATATTAATACTAATGAACACCATAAACATGCTATCAAATAATATAACACTTATATTAAAATGATGTATGACATGCTTAATTAATATGCAATCATATAATACAACATTTATATTAAGATATGATGCATGAATATGTTTAACCTAAGGTGGGCTTTTAAACTATATAGCATACTTAATGCAAAATATCATTAAACATATATATCATGCATAGTAAAACTATATTATAGCAATAATAGATCAAATATCGGCACCCTAATAAATCATTAAATTAAAATACATTAATTTAAATTAAAAAATACAAAAAACTTCCTTCACAAGTGGAACAAAACTGATCGTTTTTAAGTGTTAATATTTCAATAACCACTAATAAAAACTAGCCCTGATAGAAGATTATGAGTAATAGCTATTATGTTAATCTTTCAAAGTTGATAGTCATTTATGAAAGTCTATCAATGTTAACCAATTATAGTTTTCTGTCACTAGTAGCTTAATCTTTCAAAATTGATGGTTTTCTTTCAAAGTTGATAACTACTTATAAAAACCTATCATTGATAGCTACTGATATCCTTAAGTGTTAATATTTCAAGGTTATTCCAATTGATGAAAGTGTATCAATGATAACCATTGATAACTAATGGCAAATTGAAATTAAATATATAAAATGCTGATATTTCAAGGATGTATTAACATTTCTCAAATTGAAAGCTACAACTGATAACTTTCAATTTGAGAAAACGGGAAGAAGAAGCGCCGACATTGTGGGTTTTTTAGTCTTTTACAATATATGAACCTTTTTGTTGGCTATATATACAATTATTTTATCATTGTGCTCTATATGCTATTATTTTGGGCTTGATTGTCATTTATGCAACCAGCCCTAAATTTTGCTTTTCACCCACTAATTTTCATAAATAAATAATGCAAGAATTCAAAAAATTTACTAATTTAACAAGAAAAAAAAAGTAAAGTTAAATTGGATTGTGCACATACGTGGAATAAATAAAAGGGACACTTGCAAATATAATAATCAATCCCAAAGTATTCACAAATATAGCATAATGTAAAAAAATTTACAAATGTAGTAAAATTTAAATCTAGCTTCAAGATCTATCAAATGATAGACTCTATCATTAATAGGAAGTTTATTAGTGATAGAGTCTATTGCTAATACAAGTCTATCACTAATAGATTTTGTTATATTTGTATTTATTTTAAAATGTTGATATACACTTAACTATTGACCTTGAAAGTGTTATCTATGATAATTCCCTAAATAAAAACACAAACTGCATATGTGTACCATATATGAGCTGTAAAGTTGATTTTAAGTATACCCTCGAACTTTTAAAAATTTCATTTTAACCCTTAAAGTTTGATGTTTGTTGCAAAGCAACCTTTAGATATTTTATCCATTAAATTTATATAAGACAAAAAAAAGTTGTACTTGTATATGTGAAAAAATCTAAATGCATACATGTGATAACTAAAGAAACAATGACACATATGTGTACCAAATTAGTTGTTATCTTCCTCTCCTTATTTTTTTGTTCTTTTGTTAATGATTTTATTTTTTAATCTAACCCCAAATTTATTTTATGTATATATTTAGATTTGTTCACTTAAGCAACCCATAAGCAAACAAGACTTTCCATCCATGAATTTAACTAAAGAAACCTCCAAACACTATTTTAAAAAAAAATTGTTGGATGACAAGGATTAAAATAGATCTTTTCAAAAGTTCAAGGGTATAATGAAAACGAACCTCTTAGTTCAAGAATATTTTTAATAGTTTAACCTAAACAAAATTATTGGGTGACCAAAAGTGTTAACGATAGAAACAAAAACGGGATTATCCTAAATCTTAGAAACCACAATTTCAAATTTTAAAAATTTAAGAACTGAAATACAACCTAAATCAAAAGTCGAAGTTGACAATGTAATTTTTTTGTCTGTATAATTCATTAGGTGTATGTGAAAATACTCTCTCCAATGATTTGTCAAACGAAAACCTGTCATAAGATAAATTGATATCGAAAGTTGGACAAAATCAATACACCTGACTAAGTTTTGAGTTAATTTGATTTTTTTGTTAAAATCTATCTTATACATTCTCTTGTCAGATTTGTTCCTCATACCATACAACGTTATATTTTATCCATAAAAAATAAAATGATGATGTAATATTACAATATTAACAACGCTGTGATATTATTAGTTTAATAAAAAATTTTAAGATTATTTTCAAATATAGCAAAATGAGCCAAACTATTATAAATATAGAAAATTTTTATTGTCTATCAGGGATAGACCACGATAGATGTTTATCACTGATAGACAGTGAAAGTTTTCTATATTTGTAAATCGTTTGATATTTTTTTTATTTATAATAATTTTCTTATTTTTTAATATAAATAATATTACATAATCATTTACATAATCAAACTTTACTTATCAACTACACGTTAGTTTACGTTAATGATATTGTAATTGTTTATGTCTTTCAATTTTAACATATTAGCCATTACATACACATGCACCCAAAAAAAAAAAAAAAAAAAAAAAAAAAAAAAAAAACTCCAAGGGAATCTTTTGAAATAAATTTCAAGGTTCAAAGATAAAAATGAAGTCTATAAGCACCACTTTATTTTTTGTAACCATTTTATTTTTGGTTCTTAGTTCTTTTAAATTAAGTCCATAAGCACCACTTCTACCTCTATATTTTTCTCTATGTTATCAATCTTTTACTAATGTTTTACAAAACTAAGCCAAAATTTGAAAATTACAAAAAGGTCTCGTTTGGTAACCATTTCGTTTTTTGTTTTTGTTTTTAAATTAAGTTTATTTCCTTCCAATTTCTTATAATGATTTGCATCTTTCTTAAGTACAATGGTTGAATTCTTAGCCAAATTCCTAAAACAAAAACTAGTTTTTAAACGCTACTTTTTTTAGTTTTCAAAATTTCGCTTGATTCTTTAAACCATTGGTAAAAAGTAGATAACAAAGAAAGAAATTTAGAGGTGGAAATAGTCTCTATAGGAATAATTTTCAAAAATAAGAAACAAAAAACAAAATGGTTATCAAATGGAGCCAAAACTTGTTTCCGTTTCTAGAATATGGGTAAGAATTCAATCTTTTTACTTAAAAAAATGCAAACTATGTGAAAAAATTGAGAATTCAAGGGCATAGTTGGAATTTACTACAAAATTTAAGAACTTTTAATTTAATTTAAAGAAAGAGTATATAATCTATTTTGGGTCCTTGAAACCACTAGTTGTCGAATTTATCTAGGACATGTTTGAACGTGATTTTGTGAATGTAAAAATTATTATGTTGAAAAGTAGCCCTAGACATAATTTTTATAATTCAAAATAAATTTTGATTGTCTAAAAATTGCATTAAAACTGTAAAATCGAATCCTAAAAATACGTACTTTATAGTAATTTTGAATATGAGAAAAGTAATTTTACATATTTTAAAATCACTCTCAAATATTTATTTAATGTTAAGTCCCAAAATCACTAGTTGTTGTCCAATTTGAACATCAGACTCTAAGAAATAACTTCACACATGTGTCCAAGTTCGCTCATGGAGGAGCAAAAAGTTGGACACTCATGAAGAAGCAAACATAAAATTTGTTTTTAGGAGTCCCCTATTTAGAAACCAAAAAATTAAAATAATAAAATTATTTTAAAAAATAACAATGGTGAAAGTGTATGTAGAGAGTTTGCTTCAACAACTAGCTAGTGACCTTAACATAATTATTTCTAAAAAATATCTTCTTGATAATGAGAAAATATAGTTTGACAAGTTTGAAGAAAATATTTATTGTAGCCCATGAACCTTGTTGATGCCAAATTTTGGTCCAGGGCAAATGTACCTAGTCTTGATGAGGCAACAACAGTAAATTTATAATGTAGGGGAAGATCTTACCTGCAAAATAGAGAAAAACTTGCACACCGGTGGGGTGCTTGCCACACTGGCTCTGATGCTTAAGTTAGCAATGAGTCTTGAATAACCTAAAAGAGTTTTGTGTGAGATTGGACTTACCTCTCCCAACCTACCACCTGTTATTTATAGTGTCCTCTTAACCTAACTCCTCTTCGTCTAGGGTTTTCGAGTCACCTTCCCTTACTTGCTTTCTTACTCGTGAGAAAATTTGCTACAGTTTGTACCTCTATATAAAAAACCATCTTACTTGCATTTGATCTTGTAAGCCCACCTTGACTCGACAATGTTTTAGTCAGATGGTGGAAAGACAAGATCCTAGGTCTCATTCTTTTGAAGAGCATCCTTATTCTTGTTTGTAATGAAAGTCTAACATAGCTCGTTTCATTTCCAATTCTTAGAAGATTTTGCTTTATCGTCAGATAACACATGATTTTTTAGATTTTTGAAAGATTTGTGCTCAAGTTTGATAGGTCCATTGATCCATTCCGAACTGGGTGAATAACTTTAGATTAGCTTAGGCCTAGCCGAGGCTGAGCCTTATGATTCTGGCTCCATCCCATCTTTCCTTCTTCACCCCTTCTCGCCCTTGGCTAGGACCAAGGGTGAGCCTTCATGGACTTCGACCCATGTCACTATCTCTTATCATCCTTTGGTTTGTCATAGGCCTTAGTGTTTGATCGATCTCACAGCTCCATCTCGTTGTATCTACAATTTTGCTATTTGGTCGAGAATTACCCCTATACATTAGCCCCCCTTCTAAGTTCATTTCCAAAATCTCATTATTTGCTGCCTTAAGATTTTCGGTGTGAACTTAGGAGTATAGCTTTTGCCTACTTTCCCTTTTGCTCTGCCTTTAACATTATACGACATACAAATCCAGGTATAGTCGTATCAAACTTGGCTCTTCCAAAATCATTCTTGGATCCCCTACCGTGCCTAAAATATCTACCTGAACCTCCTTTTTGAGCATTCAGCTAGATTCCTAGCATATTGGTATTATGCCCGTCCTATCTTAAGGGGCATGGATACTTGAAATTGGCTATTCCTATCAACCCTAAGCAACCCTTATTTGACAAGCCCAATAGGGAGTGTTGACTAGATCATCAAATATAATCAGTTCCCTAGTTTTCATCATTCTGCACTTAAGCGGAGTTAGCCTGCCTGCCTTCTAACTGCAGGCTTCGACACTTCGTCCTCATTCTTCCAGGCGTGATCTTGCACAGTTAGCTTGTGATCTTTGCTTTCCACTCCTTACATATTCCCGCGATCGTCTCTAACCGGCCATCCTCCGCTCCTCCATGCATAGTTTAATCAAGATTCCTCTTTCTTCGTGCAAATCCTTATTCAACTTCTTTTCTTCATGCCATTACTTCAAATAGCTTGTCTTCTCCACATGTTACCTCCCACTATTCAATCATAACAAGTGTTAAAAAAAAACCATAACAGTCGGCCTCGACTTAACTAAGGGTCCTCTTCTCTCAATATCTCCTTACTCTTCTTCCCAACACAAGCTTTTAACAAATCAATCTTCTTCCGCTTCTCTTTTCAAACCTTTGTCTCCTCTTCTCAAGCTCTTGTCACATCTATCTCTTTGCTTGGCTTCCCAACACAAGCTCTTGTTAAATCAATCTTCCTCCATTTCTCTTCCCCATGGAAATCTTTGTCTCTTCTTCTAAAGCTCTTTACCAAGTTTTTGTCCTTTAAGGTTTCGAGATCCTTATCTCCCTCTCCCTTATGCACTTGCTACTCATTCCAATCTAGGGACTATTGCCCTCCAAATTTTGAGCAATAGGGGTGTGGCTCCCCTATACTCTCGTTTAGAGGAGCCTTTCCCTTTGCAGGATCACGAACAAGCTCATCTTTTTGCCTCCAACCCTGTTAGTCGAGAACCCTGAATATCAATTCAGTATTCTTATCTATCCCACTCACCTTTTGTTTCAGGGCTTCAAATTCTCTTCTCACCCGACCCTCCTATGGTCGAGGTCGAGGAGGAGTTCTCACCTTAAACCGCCACGGGTGGTTGTCTTTAACTGATTCTCCTCCGTGCAAGTCCATGTTCAAATACCGTTGACTCAACCCGACTCTCCCCTATGTTGAAAATAGCAATCAATCATTGTCCCTACAAAAGGCGACAATTATTGATGCTAAATTTCAGTCTAGGGAAAACATACCTAGCATTGACATGGCAACAATGGTAAATTTGTAATTCAAGGGAAGATCCTTCCTGCAAAGCAGAGAAACGTCTGCATAACAGTGTGGTGCTTGCCACACTGGATTTAATGCTTAAGTCAGTAATGAGTCTTGAAAGGCCTAAAGAAGTTTTGTGTGAGATTGGACCTACCTCTCCCAACCTACCACCTATGATTTGCAGTGTCCTCTTTGTTGGGACTAATGTGTCCTAAATCTCTTGGGTATTGTAGTTTTGTAAATCGTAAATATATTATATTCATTGAATAAAATAAGAAATTATTTTATCTATTTTATGCATTAACCCAAATCCAATAAACTAAGATTCCATAGTTATTTTATGTAATCTTAAACATGTATGTGGTTGACATATAAGGTTGGATCATGTTTAAGTAATAACCAAAAGGTATGTATTATAGGAATAAGGTTGGGTGTCTTATTCTAGTAACACTACAGATATGACCCACTTTGTAATTGTTATAAGGAGTTGTAAAGTGCTACAAACGATTTTGATCCTAATTGTTCATATGGAGACATGTGAGTGGAGGTATTATATGCAACGAGTTTGTATAAGATCAGACCACAAAATGTTTAATTTCTCTTTGTAACGCCGTTAATTATAGAAATTAATATTTCATAAGATGACTATGGTTAACTCGATATGAATCCTGAGTGAGTTATGAACTCCTGTCAATGAAGGCAATCCTTTGATTCATTGCAAGTTGGTTATTTGTTAGCATGGGTTTAGCTTACGATGTTTTTGGAAGCCCTCGTCCAAATGGGTATTTTACAAAGAGCCGTAGATCCTGAAGCTCCACAAATGTGTATGACTGGTTAAGGTGACCTGCCTTCATTGTGTGGCAACCGCAAGTTAAGGTACTCTGGATTTGTTATAGCACCACCATTTCACAATATACATTGTCCGGGAAAGCTAGTCTTGGGATTGCTGTTATATCCTACTAAAGCAAACATTATGAAAGTTGAGGCTTTACTTTAATGGGTCTGTTAAAGTTTTCTTGCTAGGACCTTTATTAATATCCCTAGCTCGAAGGGTTACTCAAATCTTTCGTGGATTTGTATGGGTGAGAGTGATCAAATCGCCGACTCAATAAGCCTACCATTTTGGAGATTTGTCTAATTAGGGAGCTGGGAACATATCTTCACAAGATGGAATTCACTTCTTCCCCTATTTAGGGTAAGTAGATAAATTACTTCCTTAGGGGTTGATTTCGAGTCTTGAACAATGAGGCATCACCTTTTCACTGGCTTGAGAGGGGTTAGTTTATAGTGGGACTATAAACAGTTTGTTCATTAGAGGGATTGGTGGTACTTAAGGAGTTAGATATAACTACAGGAGTAAAACAGTAATTGAACCCAACTATAGTTATGAGTAATTTGTGAAGGGTCGATGTTGCGAGCCAAGAGATACAATGCATGCATTAACAAATCAATTAAGTTTTCCTAATTCAACTCAAGTACAAGTATAAATTAGGTTTCTCGATGAGTCCAAGGTCGAACATAGGGACTTGTGCAAATTATAAACTCTCTCTAATTGTGCTAGCTATTTTTACATAAAAATTACTCAGGGTTATGTTGTGTTTAAGTAATAAAGCAGTAAAATTTCTAAACTAATAAGTGGTGGAAATAGGGGGATGATGCGTTACAGCAGAAATCAACAAAGGAATATATATGGATGATAAAAACAAGGTTAGGGGGCTGTTATTGTCTATCTTTAGAAATGCAGAATCGACTATTCCACATTCTAAACTTATAACCTGCACCTCTCGGTGGACAAATTGCATGCTTATATCTCTATGACACATGGATAAAGCATTATTAAACCTTAAGGTTACTTTTATGTCTAGAAACCCTACTTAGTTTGCTTAACGATTTACACAATCACTTACTTTTTTAAACAGTTGATTATTGCTACTTATCTCAATGAGCTAAATGGAAATAAACAATATGTTTGAATACATTAAGAAAGATGGTATAATCTAGTCATTGTTTCTTAAATAGATAATAACTTTGCCCCCAACCCTTAAGAGATTTAGCTATTCATGATCATTAACAAGAAAGCAGAACTAGATGTAGAAATGGGAGGCATGAAAGATATCTAGGTTGATGAAATGGATCAAGTGTTACAAAGAGTACAATTTCTTGATACAAGATGAAAACACAAGAAAGTAAAGATAGAGATAGAAAGTAGGGGAAAAAGGTTGGTGGTTAATCAATCTCTTGACTCTGCCAATGGTGGTTGCGTGATGTTGCTGCTATGGTTAGGTGATTGAGAAAAAGACTACTCTCTCGAGTATTCTGTCTCCAGTTGCCTTCTGAAGAGAGTTCTGCTGTCACGAAAGAAATTCTCCCGAAAAATTCAACAACTTTCCCAGTGTATGAATATGCTCTTTTATAGAGACTGCATTGTAACATTGCCAGATTCGCGTCATTATCTGCTGATATGATGGCTTGCGTCATTCTCGCTTGATTGCGCGATTCTCGGCTAAATTGGTAACCACTCATTGTGTCGTAGATCAAGCAACTCAATCTCCAGCTGTCTGAAATCGAAGCTTGCGTCTGATACATTGCTGCTTTGCGTCTATCATTCGGACGATGTCAATGTTGAATCATCCGTACCTGCACTATATCATTCGTTTTAGAGATAATTTACTTCAAAATATTTATCTTTATCAAATCAAAGGTGTAAAACAAAAAGAAGGTTTTATTAATGAATTTAATCCAAGATTGCAGCATAATTAGCCTTTTCTTCTCCATTATTCAAAGAAAAAGGCTAATAACTTGTATTTCTACAAGTTATAAGTCGACTTATTGTTGATTAGTAAATTCCGTGGGCACATAAATATATCTATAGTGTGAAGAGTGTAACTGTAAGTCTACTGATAGTTAATGAATATTTATTAATCTAATTAAAGAGTTTAATTGATTAATCTCATATCATTGGGTCTTCTAAATATAGGTCCATAAGGTTCCCTTGCTAACTTATAAAGGATTAATATTAGAATCAAACATTTTGGTTTTAATTTGAAATGTTCAAATTAATAAGGGAATTAATTGTCTGTAATGCAATTTGCATAATGTATATAGATCCATTATAATATAAAGTTTATTTTGAATGAGATTCAAAATTTATATTTTATATTATTAAGAGAGATGAATATTTAAATGATATTTAAATATTAATTATATGAATGAGATTCATATAAAAACTATAGGTTAAAATTAATATGAATGAGATTCATATTAAAACTATAGGTTATGTGAGAGAAGGTTATTTGAATATGTTTCAAATTTAAATATGAGATTATTAATTAATTGATTAATTGTTGTTTTTAATTATATTTATTAAATATGATTTAATAAAATATAAATAAATTAATATTAATTATTGTTATTTATATTAAATTATATTGAATAACTCCCACATAGTGCAAAGTTATTTTGCTATTTTCTCTCACACTTTTACATAAAGAAAAGAGGAGGGAAGTTAGAGGTTATAGAAGAATTTTGTAATAAACAATCTGAAGACTTCACTCTCCCTCTCCAATTTCTTTCTTCTTCCTCCTTAACAATTCCCTTACCAAAATCATAGAGAGCCCACACATAGGGTTGGCAAAAAAACTCATGAGGTTGGGGATTCCCCAATTTGACTAGGGATGGGAGTCAAATTGAGGACATTTTCTGGGTACCCGTCAGGAGACCCGCCCCGACCCCGACCTTGAATCCCCAACACCAAACGGTTTATATATATATAAATGATGAATTATTGTTGACTCTCTCGCTGGTTCACTCTCGCCCTCTCTCGCTGGCTCCCTCTCGCTAGCTCCCTCTCGCTAATTGAGTTTTATCATTAATACTCTTTCACACTCTGTCTCACTTTCTCTCGCTGGCTCGCTCTCGCTAATTGAGTTTTATCATTAATACTCTTTCACACTTTGTCTCGCTCTCACTCTCGCTCTGTCTCGCTCTCTCTCACCCAAATGCAATCAAACCCAAAGGCAAACAATTTGTTTAAATATAGGAATAATATTCTCTTAAATTATTTGTTAGTTATATTTTAAATATAGGAATAATACTCACAACTGAGGACGGGATGATGTCAAGACAAGAGAACTGGATAAATTGGTGAAGAGAGAAGGACGAACAAACTTATGATTGTTGTTGTATAAAACACTTGAATTTATTTTACTTCAAACTTTATTTAATCTGAGTTATAAACTTATTTTCATGGATTTCTCATTTCTTAGCTTGTAAATTTTGTTTATTTTTTATGTAGTAGTCCCTCAACTTATTGGAAGTAATTTGGTTCCTCTCTCGAACAACCTCTCGCTCTCGCTCTCGCTTGCTCTTGCCCTCTCTCCTGGAATGGGTCCTCGCAGGGACTCGTTTCCCCAACAAAAAATCCCCGCCTCCGTCCCTGCCTACAAATGGGGGGGATGGGGCTAAATTCCCCCCACTGGGGCGAGGACGGGGAACCCCCACCGCCTTGCCCCGACCCCGTTACTAACCCTACCCACACATTTCTCTTTGATTCTACCTTAAGAATAGCAAAGTTACCATTGTGGTGGTGTTCCAAAGGAGAAGAGTTCTTGTTGTGTTTTGTTGGAGATTCTCACTAGTTCTTGCCTTGGAAAAGAAGAAATTTCACTTTGAAGACGGTCTTCAAATGTAGGATAATTTCTTCTTCTTAACTCTTCTTAAAAGGCATGTTAATATAGTTGTTTATCCTGTATTTTTTGTTCTCCGTATTTTGGTATTCTAAAACAAATTTAATGGCACAAGACGATCATTCGCTTCTGCTGGAAATTCGATTCCTTCACTCTTAACCTAACTCTTCTTTGTCTAGGGTTTTCGAGTCGTCTTCCCTTCCTTGGGCTTTCCTCATGGGCTTTCCTAATGACCCATTTCGAATTGGGTGAATAACTCTTCTCAAGCCTAGGCCTGGCTGAGGCCAAGCCCTATGATTTGGGATCTAACTCATCTTTCCTTCTTCATCCCTCTTTGGCCTCGATTAGGGCTGAGACCGAGCCTTGTGACATGGGCTTCAACCCATGTCACTATCTCTTATCCTCCTCCGGTTTGTTATAGGCCATAGTGTTTGATCAATCTCATAGCCCCATTTCCTTCTTTTTACAATTTTTCCCTTTGCTCCAAAATTACCTATAACAAACCTCATGTTTTAAAAAGTAAATATATAAACTTGGATTATACTATGACTTAATCCTTTTTAAAAGAGTATGTGACAACTTAAAAGAAATTTTAGGGTGTTTTAAGCCCCAACTTCATGTGATTGTGGTGGATTATTATAGTGTGTTCCTTGTTGAGGCACCAATTAATAATTCCAACTGGTATAACATATAATTAACTACAATATTACTATTTCAAATTCCTCTTTATTACTGTGTTCACTATTTCTTACTCATCATCTCTTTCCCTCTTTGTTATAATGTTTACTATTTCCTACCCAGGCTAAAGTAGTATGCACCCCAAACATAAATTATTATAGCCCAAACTAAAATACTTTTCATCCCAAACACAAACAATTATAACCTAGGAGGTGTTTGGTTCACCAACTTTAAATGTTGGTGGAATTTAGTTGGTTATTTTTACAACTCACCCTAACTCAACCCAACTCTTCCTCTCTCCCATGTTTCCAATGACTCTACCCCTAGGCCACCATTGACAACTACCACTGTCACACTTTGACGACTAGCTACAATGACCACCCTCACACGACCAACTCTAACGAGCAACTTTGGGCTTTGGCAACCACCTCCGACAATAACTTCAGCAAAAACTGCCTTCGACGATCAACTTCGGTGATAACCACCTTTGACGACCAACATTAACGTTCACTTCAAGCAATCAACTTCGACGAAGACCATCTCTGATGAGCAACTTCGATGATGGCCACCTCTAGCAACCAACTCCGATGATCAACCTCAGGTGACCATAACTCCAACCACTAACTTTGTCATTCATCTCCGATGACTAACTCTAACGACCAACTCAACCAATCATATACTAAAAGAAAAAAAGCCCTACTACCGAAAGTGTTTTTAAATTCAAAATTGAGGTCATTAGTTTATAGTGTATAATAGTCGTCTTTTATAGTAATTTGACATTGAAAGATTGTTTGAAGATGATTGGGTCTTCCTTATAGACATACTTGTGAAAAACATCCAGAAAATCGATTGTTTCTTAATAGTCCCACCACAGTCTAGGCAGCGGTATTGTTTGCGTCTACTTGGTAGGACAGACTAAGTTGACTATTTTAATGAACAATATTTTTTTGTATGGATGAAATCGACCCATTATTGGCCATATTTATATTTTTTTATGAACATGGAAATACATTATTGATGGCAACCCTATTTTTTGCGCATGTTCAACTTATACGTTCCACGATTATTAAGGTATATTTTAGGGTTGTTCATTATATAAATAATAGTATTTTGTCCATATCAAGTGTAATAGCTATATATAGAAAATTATAAAATATATTTTTATTTATTGAGTTTACATCTCAAGTGAGTGTTAAAAATTTGGAAAACATGTGTGTAGTTGAATGGTGGGACAAAATGTTTAGAAAAAAAAAATAAAAAAATGTATACTTTTTTAGGTTACAAAAAGTTGCATCATATACCAATAATTCAACCCAACTCAAGTTTACACCCCAAACACAAACAATTTATACCAACTCAACTGTCAACTCTGCACCCTTAAACACGTACAAGTATTACCAACTCATCTCAACCCAACTTTGTGCGCCAAACACAACCCTAAAAACTATTATAACCCACATACTATAATAACAATTGATTATAATTACCTACTCAGTGCCTCAAACACCCCATTTAAGTTTTAACAGGAAGTGTCACTACTATGAGTGTAGAAATTGGAAAACAAATCTATCGGGTTTTGACAAAATATTAGAAGAGTAATTGTCCCACATCAGAAACGTTCAAGAAAGTAATGAGCTCCAAGCACAGAAATACTTCAAGCTTGAGGATGCTAACTTTAACTAAATTCCTTTTTGTATTCTCTAGTTTGAGGGTGTGAAAAGAGTGTGAGTGGTATGAAACACTTTGAGATGATGCTCTTGCAATTGGTATCTAGGAGAGGATTATTTTGTGTAATTATAACAATTTTTCATATGATGGGAGGGTGGACAAGTGTGGAAGATGACCTCTATCAATGGAAGTGGATATTGCTAAGGGTGTTCAAATAACTCAAACCCGACCAACCTGGAGTACCCAACTCAAATTGTAAGGGTTGGTTTGGGTTAGACTTTTTTGAGTTGGGTTGATTGGTATTTTTTGGACTGAATTTCGAGTTGATTCTCAAGCTAATAAGTTTTTTTTGTTGGGTTGACCCGACCCAACCTCAAAATGCATGTAGTAAATATAAACATACATACATACACACATGTATACATATACGTTACTAATTAGGGTTTTACATTTGCACACACTTACGCAACCTCCCAAGTTTCAAACAACTGCTCCCTTCAGTCTTCGACTTTTTGCTTTAGCAAAACAAACAACCCCTTATTTGTGTTTCCTATAATTCAGCTTTTAGTTGTGTTGTTCCTTCACTTAAGAAACAAACAAATGGTCACTCCCTTCAATCTTCAACTCTTCTATTTCTGCTTCGCATTTATCCTTTTAGTTTCAAAATCCACAATCCAAATAAGATCCAAGATCTTTTAGCACTTTCAATTTCTATTTCAGCCTTTAGTTTTTGTTTTGTCTTTCGTTTCGCTTTTCCTTCCATTTACAATTGTTTACCAAATCTCTTTCATTCACCACCAACCAAAAATTGCACCCCACAGCAACCAACAATTACACTACCACACCAATCGAAAATCATTACCTGCCAATTTTTTTTTTTTTTTTTTTTTTTTAATAATCAATTTTAGTTATTGAGTATGTGACTGAAAATCACCACCAAACGACGACTCGACGACCTAACCCTACCCAACTTGAAGATATTTGAGTTGGGTTGACCTTGAGTATAGGATTAGTTGAGTTGGAATTTTTAGGTTGGTCCAAAATAATCCTCCAACCTTATACGTGTACACCCCTAAACATTACAAATGAACACTAACAATGAAGGAATGCACAAACACATCCATAAAAAACAAAAATTGGACTACATCACCACCCATGCCAATTATCCACCCATCAACTGAATGCATCTTTGCCTTCATCAACTCTAAATTCTAACCAAATGTTTCTAGTGGAGTTCAAATTCTACTTTAAATTCAAATAAAATCAAATCTTGATATAATCTTGTCTCACTCTAAATTATGATTTAAGTAGAAACCAAATCAAATTATGATAAATTTACTGTTGGTTAAGAAAATTAAAAAATTGACCATATATTTTAATTAATTTGGCACGTGTAACATGTTTTTGACCTTCATACATAAGTATGCTTATGCATAATTATATGTCATTAAAATTTACACCAAATGAACTTAAAAGAAATTAAAAATTGACTAATTAAATAATGTCAATGTTGGGAAAACCCAATGTGATAAAGAACTTAAAAACACTAGCAAACTAATTATAATTCAATTGTATCCAAATAATTATATTGTAAACATACAAAGAACGTATACAATAACGATTGGAATTTGTGCCATAAAACCTCGTAGTTAATTAGTTATTTAATAATGATTAAATATTCAATATTAAATTATCCATTACAGTAAAAATCCAAGGTTATTAGATGTAATCTTGAACAGTATGTGGTTGACATACACGTGGATCATGTTCAAGTAATAACCTAAAGAGTCTATAGTATATGGATAAGGTTGGGTGTCGTATCAGCTTTATCTTAGTCACACTATGTATACAATCCACTTTGTAATTGTTAGTTCAAGTACAAGACGAAGAAGAAGACAAAGCATGAGTGGCCAAGACATGGGCCACCTTATTACAACCTCTAAGGGCATAACCCTAAGTCCACAATTCTCAACCTACACATCAAAGCATAAGCCTCAGCAAAAATAACACCACAAGGGGAAAGAGAGAAGGACAATGAATGGAACTGTTTTACAACACCCTCAGCATCAGATTTGATCCAAATTTCTTCACATCCCAATTCGACCAGTTGCAAACCAATCAGAAAAACCATCATCTTTCTGGCTTCAGCTTCAAAACACCTATGCCTGAAGGACGTCTGAGCAGCATGGATCTAGTCGTGAGCATCCTGAGTCACAACACCCAAGCCAACCCCCATTTTATTAGCATGACAACCAACATCTACGTTCAATTTTAAGACATCTAACACCAGCAGCACCAACGAGATCTTCTTACAGTAGGGTTTGCCGGTCCAACACCAGCCCCCTGGTCGTATCATTCGCAACAGACCCCAGAGCCAAACATACACTACAACCACCAATATCAGAACAATAATTTAGAATCCAATCGCTTTCATGCTCGATTGGAGCAATAGGGCAAAATTTTTTTTTGCTTATTTTGGTCTTCCCAAATAGCTCAACAAGCAACCCCAAGCAGCAAAAACTCCTGCTTGTTCAACCTTCTAGCCGTACCGATTGACACATCCTGAAAGTAAAGTAGACTACTCATCAAACCAAAAATCAGGTAGTATTTCTTGCCAAATTTTTGAAGCACGCTTGGACTTGAATAACACATGAGATTCAGATTCATAATCATATCCATAGCACACATACCACCTAAAAGAAGTAATTTTTTTCTATTTGCAGATTAACATTAGTGGGGAGGATGTAATGGAAAGATTTCCATAAAACTATTTTAATTTTAGAAGGAAGAGCTCAACTCCACATCTTTTTCCACCAAGTCAAAGCTGGACCCTCACCAGAGGAAGAAGGGAGACATTGGAACCTAACAAACACCTTATATGCACTCTTTGTTGAGAACTGCCCATTTTTTGTAAAGCGCCAAGCCCAACAGTCAGGCTTGATAGTTTTGCAGATCGGGATTGAAAGAATTTTTTCAACATCAATCTCCCATAATATTTGTCTCATCTTAACCACATCCCAACCACCCTTCTTCAACATTAACTTACACACCTTTAACCCAACAGTTCCCTCGATCGGTGGGGTTAAGGCCTTAAAAGAAGCCTCCCAAGGGCTCTAAGGATGATGGAACACAAGTGTGTCTTCCCCCATACCAATGTACCTTCTAATCTCAAGCTTCAATAGCTCCCTCCCCAACAAACACTCTACCAAACATAGGACCTCTATCCCACCCTAGCCTCTAAGAATTCCATATTCTGAAAATGTCTTCCTTTGAACAACTGAGCAACAAAGGAGCTTCGATGGTGAAGGAACTTCCAAGCTTGTTTGGCAAGTATGGCTTGGTTAAATCCCTCCAAATCCCTAAAGCCCGTAACCCCTTCAGCCTTAGGGAAACACATAAACTTCCAATTCATCCAATGAATTTTCTTTTTAACAAACAAAGATCCCCACCAAAATTGGGCCATGTATATAGACAGATTATGCCACAAGGACTTTGGGAGCTTTATACAGGACATGACATATGTTGGGAGTGCTTGCGCCTTCGCTTTATTCAGAATCCCCTTACCACCAGTAGAAAATAACTTCCTTTTCCACGAAGCCACCACCTTTTGAACTTCCTCCTTCATGGCTCTAAAATCCCAACATTTACTCGGTGGCGAGAAAGGAGGCCCAAGTACACTCCCAAATCTGACCCACTTTCACCTGCAACAAACTCCCCACATTGTTCTTACAAGAAGAAGATGTATTAAGACTAACTATAACAGCAGACTCGTTAAAATTCACACTTTGGCCAGAAGCTTGTTAAAAAATCATGAGAATTCCCTTCACACGGGTGCAAGCAACAGTTGAAGCTTGACAAAACAAAAGGCTATCATCAATGAAAAATAAATGGGAAATACTTGAACAATTTCTTGCAATTTTGCAACCAATAAGATTTCTACACATCCTTTAAGCACTAAATAGAAAAGACAAACTTTCAGCACATAAAATAAACAGGTACAGGGACAAGGGATCTCCTTGCCTCAGCCCACGATGTGGGTGAAAGACAAACGAGGGATTTCCATTAACGAACACATAGAAGCTCACTATAGTCACACAATCCACTAGGCGCTCCACCCACATCGGATGGAAACCCATCTTCAACATTATGACTTCCAGAAATCTCCCTTCCACCCGATCATTTGGTTTACTCATGTCTAGTTTAGCAGCAGCTAAACCAACATTCCCCTTTTCTTTTATTCATAATGTACTGCAAACATTCCTAGCTAATAAGGATATTATCATAAATCAGTCTTCTAGGAACAAAAGCACTCTGAGGTTCAGAGATGACTTGGGGCACAACAAGCTTCAATTTATTTGCAAGAACTTTAGCCACAATTCTACACACCACGTTACACAAACTAATTGGACGAAAATTAGACATCTCGATCAAATTATTTTTCTTGGGAATGAGAACAATGGAAGTGTTATTAAAACACTTAACAAAAGCTTTACCATTTAGTATCTCTAGACAGGTACCAACCAACTTCCTTTTAACCTAATTCCAAAACTTTTGGTAGAATAAAGCAGGAAATTCATCCAGACCCAGAGCTTTTGTTGAACCCATATGAAACAGCACATCCTTCACCCCCTCCTCAGAGTAATCCTGCAAAAGAAAAGAATTTATCTCCTCAGAGATACAATGATAAATAACACCTAATGCAAGTTGGATCAAATCATTTGATGGGTTGCTGGATTGGAACAGCTCATTGAAGTACTGAACAAAGACTTCCTCCATCTCCTTGTTTTAAGAAACCCACTGCCCAAAGCTATAATTTATCCTCTTAATAAAATTCTTTTGTTTTCGCATTGAAGCCTTTCGGTGAAACCACTTGGTATTCTTGTCTCCCCATTTCAACCAGCTTTCTCTGGACCTCTGCCTTCAAAACATTTCTTCGGCGTTAAACTTACACTCCAACTGTTTTTCTAGATCATGAACCAACTTGATATTAGGACCACATGGATCTTCCATTGCTTGTTGGATTTGGTCTCTAAGATGAACCACATCCTTTGAGTAATTTTGCGGCTTTGATAGCCCTCATTCCTGAAGGGAGCGGGAGCAATTCTAAATGGTCATCTATAGATTAGGACCAATATCATCATGACCATTAACTTTTAAATCTTGTAAATTTTAGCTCATTGAAATAATATTTCCACACTCCTCAACAATAAGCCACACTTCTTCAAATCGGAAGGGTCTTTTCCAGGGTTTACCTCGACCACCATTAGATCTCATATAGAGGTCAAGACAAATAGGACGATGGTCAGATGAGTATCAATCAAGATGTCTGACCCTCGCCATCGAAAAATACCTTGTGAACCCATCATTTCCCAGAAATCTATCCAGTCTTTTTAGAATCAGACTACTCTTTGCGCATTTGTTCGATCATGTAAACATAGATCTCACATAGCCCAAATCTCTCAAACCAACACTGAACACAACATCCCTCAATCTTTCCATACCAGGCTTATTTCTGGTGAAACCACCCTTCTATCACTGCCCCACAACGCTTCATTCAGATCACCCCCCAATCAACCAATTAGAATCATCATTATTATGTAATCGTCTGATTAGCTCACAAGTAATAACCTTATTCTGACTTGTTAGACTACCATACAAGCTAGAAAATCCCCACTGCTTAGTGCCCCAGCACATAGAGCAATTAATATGATTTTTTGAAAACGATCTAATTTCCACTACCACCTCCGCACGCCATAATAAACTCAAGCCACCACTCCAACCACAAGAATCCCTAGAAAAATAGTTCTCAAAACTGCAGCCAACTTTTAACAATTTCCATTCTCTGAACGGCGCACTTTGTTTTCGATAAGAAGATGACCAGGGTTTTTTTTATTGACCACCAAATCTATGAGGTCATTAAACGCTCTCGAGTTCTCCATTCTTTGAGCGTTCAAACATAAAATTTTCATTGTGTTCGGCGGGGCTGATCTTAAGCCTCAACCGATACAATGCTAATCAAATCATTCTCCTCAGTACGTTGCTTCTTTCGAACTAATGCATCAACCTGACATTCCATCCACACTTCCTCAGCCAATTTCTCCTTTCCTTTAGTTAATTCCACTAAGGAAACTTCCATATTTGATCCATCCCAGACTTTATTGGCTTTCCAGTACCCCTTTTTCCTGCGTTGTAAGGGCCTCAATTTAGTTTGTTCTTCTATATTTACCAGCCTTACATTCTCCCTAACCATGTCAAACTCTTGCTCCATCTTATTGTGTTCTTCCTTCTCCACCTCCATACTCACATTTTCCCTTACATCCCGACCAATTTGTCTCCAACCAACTGAAGGGATCAAATCCCGTATGGTTTCAATTTTGTTTTGGAAATCATGAACATAGAAGAGAAGAACAAACATACATTATGCAATTCTACATGGTTAAGTATCAAAATTGATTTTGCAAAGAAAAAGATAAACTCACATTTGAGGAACTTTTCTTCAAGAATCCACAACATTCCTCTTCATCACCAAACAGATCATCCACGTACAATACACGTACAATACAAAGACGCCTCCATAGGGTCTTCCCTGCTGTTCTTTTGGCAAGGACCGGTTTGTGGGAACGGACTTTTGAAAGAGAGAAAACTTTGTTTTAGAAGGAGAAGTTTTTCCACATAGACAACTCTTTTGTTTGTTGAGTTTTTTCTAGAGAGATTGATTTGGAGTTAGAGAGATTGAGGCAAAGAGGGCAGAAGAATAATATTTTGCAATAACCAACTCCCTGGAAAGAAAAAAAAAAAAAAAAAAAACTCCCTCTCTTCCCTATTCAACGTGGAGTAGCAGATAAAATCACCCACTTCTTTTATTTAATTAACTTAAAATAATTTTAATTTAATTTAATTAATTATTAATTAAAATGAAACAAAATCCATTTCATTAATCAAACAATTAATTAATCAAATTAATTAATCGATTTTAAATTAAATATATCATATTTAATTAAATGTACATTTAAATGATATTCAAATGCACATCTCTCTCGTAGTTTATAGATTTCATATGAATCATTTTTGTATTCTCGAAAAAAAAAAATATGAATAATATTCACATTAAATTTTAACTTATAATATTCGTATTAATTTATTAACCTATAGTTTTAATATGAATCTTACTCATATTAAATTGTTAATCTATAGAATCTTATTCGTATTAATTTAATATTTGACTCATATTCAAATATGTTAGATCTCCTTTTATCATATGGTTTAATTTTGAATCTTATTCAAAATTAACTTTATATTATAATGTATCTAACTACATTATATTAACTGTGTAATATACAATTAACATTATTCCCTTAAATAATTTGAACAGTTCAAATTCTTTCAAAATTGATGATTCTTGTTTCCGTGTAGTGAGCTAGCAGGAAGACCTAATGAACCTACAGATTAGAAGCTCCTATGATTCAAGGTTAATTAATTAAACTCTTTAATTAAATTCACCAACATTCATTAACTATGGGTTACTCCACTAAAGACCCATATTGCACTCGCACTATAGAACATGTTGCATCCATGGATCTAACCATTATACGTAAGTCGTTCCTTTACGAGTTGTTCGTAATTACAATTAGGTCAAATTACCATTTTACCCCATGTAATTACCTTTTACTCCTTAAGTACCAATGGTCCCTCTAATAAACAATCTGCTTATCATTCTACCATAAACCAAGTCCCTTTCGAACTAGTGAGAGGGAGGGCATCCTTTGTTCAAGATTTGAAAGCAGCACTTACAGGAACTGTTCACCTACTTACCCTAAAGGCGGAAAGAAGTGAATTCCATTTTGTGTAGTTATGTTTCTAGCTCTCCACTCGGTTTCATCCCCAAAATTTTAGGCTTATTGAGTCAATGACTGGAGCCACTTTCACCCATAAAAATTAAAGGACAAGCCCTCATAGGCAGGAGTTGTAAGTCACTCAAGATTGAGTACAAGTTATATATTACTATTCTATGAAATATTAATCTCTTCAGTCAACGATGTTACGAAGAGATTAAGTATTTAGTGGTTCAGTCTTATACAATCTCATTGTATAGGATACCCCCACTCACAATATTTGTAACATTTACAAAGTGGGCTATTTCCATAATGTTACTAGGATAAGGCACCCAACCTTAATTCATATACTAATACTTTAGACCCTTTAGGTTATTACTTGAGCATTGTCCACCCCTATGACCACTACATACTATTCAAGTCTCATGAAATAACCTTGAATTTTCCCATATTAATGGATAACACATTATTGCATATTTAAAATAATCAACTATTATATCAAATAACTAATTAAGTACAAGACTTTAGGACATAAATTCCAACACTAATGATGTCACACCCTAACCCAAGTTACCTTTTTAACCTAGGAAGAGATGTGAAATTCTGGATCCTTTTACAATATCTATTCCTAATTCCATCATATTTCTTTTTTAAACATGCATAGTCTAAACCATCAATTTACAGGAGTTTGTTTACAGGCAATATAACCATAACCTATACAATTCCCTAACTATACAAGATTAAAGCATTATATCTCGGCAAACTTCGACTTTGCATAGCAATGGGAACTCAGCTACAACCTAAAATGAAAACATAAAGAAAGGATGAGCTTCACGAAGCTCAATGAATGGTCAACGTATAACTAAGGCTCTCACGACCCTTTATAAGATAACATAACAAATGTATGAGAAATCATCAACATGTACAACTATAACTGAAACATATACTCAAACCTCGCATTTCAACTTAAACTTGGTACCAAACTGATCTATTAGCACACTCTAACACAACAACTGCATTTATGCTCTATGTGCACATAGCCTTACCTCCGAGGAATCAGAAGCTAGACCCCTTAGTCCTCTGACCATCCCACAAGAGATACGTCTCATAGGATTAGAAACTAGGTTTCTAGCACCCTTTGACCATCCCATGAGCTTAAAATCCAGCATAGGCTCAGAACTAGATCCTCAGATCCTTTGACCCTCCCATGTAGTCCTAAAATTCTTAACACACATTTATAACTCAAAATTCTATCATAAACTCATATATATAAAGATAATAACCAAAATCTCACAATCATACGGATAGTAGATTAATAGTAACACCATACTACCTAAGAGAACTTATTAATAACCACTTACAAGAAAAGAAGTTGCAGTATTTTAGAGCCTTCTTTCCCTGCTTGGAACACAAGTTAGTTTGGTCTGGACTTTTCGACTCTTCCCTAGCTTCTGGAACAAAGAAAACAACAAGGGGGAATCCTTCGGACCCTTGGAAACCCTTTTGAAACACCTGGAAACACCTTCTTAGACACAGAGAAGACCCTTGTGGACGCAGAGCAACTCCTCTAGATGCAAGACTGCACAATGTTGGACGCAGGGTTTCCTCTGTTGGACGCCTGACTGCTCACCTTGGACGCTTGGTAGTGTAGTTGAACGCCTAGTTCTTTTCGAAAGCACCCTCAGACTCTCTCAAACAAGCTTTAAAAGATGATTTTTGAGTGAATGAACAAGTGACTTCTCGGACCTATTTATAGGAGTTAAATGACAAGCTTTATCATCCAACTTCACTCCATAAGTTGACACTTGATCGAGTACTTGTCACCTAGCATGTAGATTTCGACATGCATTAAAACACACTTGCTCCACAAGTTCCCTTGCATGTTGTCCTAGCCATGCACTATGACACCTCCTACTTATGATGTGTTAGACTCAAGGTAAGCCACTTAGCATACTTTTTTCTTCCCTACTATGTGTCCAAGTCATGCCCGGGAGTAGGTCCATGTGTCCATCACTAGTCTCCTAGGGTTGGTTCTCTCTTGCTCCCTTCTACCTCATCCAACTTTCTCATACTTAGCTGATTTTCCTTTTCAAACATCAAACATGCATCCAACTTGACTTATTCCTAGGGTCAAGCCAAGCCTCCCTACACACTTCCATGGACTTCATGTTAACTCTTCCTATGCGTCCCTAGTGTCCTTTTCAAGCCTATGTTCCAAACTTCCTTTCTTACACATACTTACCTTGCTTCCAACTTCAATCCCCCAATAATTAACCATTTTTCCTCTAATATTTAGGCTATGCGTCCAACACACCCATTTCATCTTGTACTTAACCAAAATTCTCACCTTAATAGTCCTCCATGTGTTTCTCCCTTTGCTAAGAAGCTTGACCTATGAGTTTTTCCCTTTACTCAAGACAAGTTGGTCCTTCCCTAACCCAAACTCCTACATCATGTGTCCATCATCTTCCTCCCACTCCTAGGTTTTGCTTTTCAACCAATAAGGTTATCCAATGCTTAGCTAAGTTTTCCTCGGAGTGTGAACCATGCGTCCAACACCAATGTCTAATGAGACTTTTCTCTCCTACTTGAACCATGCATTCAACTCTCCTCCTATGGCTTACGTGTTCCTTTCAACACTTCAACACTTAGTCAAAATCTTCTAAAAATCCTTCACCATGTGTTGAACACCTCCGCCATGCATCCAACATGGTGTCTTTTCCAAAGGGATGTGTTTTATCCCAAAATTAACTTCCAACTATGCTACCAACTCAACCTTTGACAACACTTAGTAAAATTCTCCTTTCCTACCAAGCATTATGTGTCCAGACTATGTTTTTTCCAAGCATAGTTGTGACACTTAGAGAATTTCGCAACTTGCCTCTTTGTGGTCCAATACTTGGAAAAATTACCTACCGTGGTTTTCTCCCAAACACATCTATGACTTATTCCCTTCTCAAAACTCAAGTTTGCTCAAACACTTTCTTTCCTACCAAGACTTCAACGCATAGTCCCCCTAATAGGACCAAATTTTGGCTAACTCCACCAGCCCTGATTTTTTGCCTCTAAAATTTTCTAACTCCTTAGGCTTGTATTCAACTTTTCCCTTATTTTTCCTAGTTTCTTCTTTTTATTGCATCTAAATTACTAGGTCAAGATTTTGGGTTTCAAAAACGATGTCACACTATGTTCCTTACTTCCCTACATTTCCTTTTCCTCCCCTCTAGATATCTCCCCCTCCTCACACCCTTCTAAACCCTATTTAATTTGCACATCACTTCCATCCGAATGGTAATCACCACCTCCTTTCCCACACCTACCACTCCTTCCTCGTATTCGCCTGCCCCCTTTTCCGGAAGCATCCCACTTCCCTCAACACCTCTACCACTCTTTCCACTCGATCCCCCCACACCCGATTCCCTTAGTTCACCCGACCCCTTTCTCATCAACATGGTTCTCATCCAATCCTCGTACAGCAAACCACCCAGCCCCCCATCACCTTGATTATGAGCCTCACTCACGCAATGTGTAGCCAATAACACCATAATTATAACAAAAATCAGGGAGTTTCTTGTATTTAAAATCAAACCATACCTCTTTAGAATCACTCACCCTTAATTTTATGCCTCTCTGTAATGGTTGTGTCAGGTCCAATCTAACCTTTATACGCATATATGGTCCAGTCCAAACACTCTCTTTTTATCCATCAATTTCAATCAGTTCTCCGATTACATTGCTAACTAGAGCTGCTATCTTTTGAGTCAATAGTCGAAGGTTAAATTATGGACTTGGATCCACAATGTCTCATGAGAAAACAAGAGAGATTTTAATATTTTCATTATCTGTGATTTGTGTCTTAACAAGTAACCCATTGTAAAACGTCCATGGGCCATTATTAAGCATTCTCAATTTATCCTGTAGGGACTTGAATTGAATTACAAAATAGTTATCTCCAACTCCCTCAATATAGGCATTAATGTATATAGATATATTATTTTATAGTTAATTTGAATGAGATTTGAATTAAAATTATATAATACGAGATAATTAATGTATTTGAAAATGATAGCAACCAAATTGCCATTTTTCATGATGTTGGCCTAATTGTTGAATTTTTGTCCTTTCTTGTGTTTGCACATTGAAGTGGTATTCCACTCTTTCCACAAACCCAACAATTTCCTCAAGTGCACTTAATATGAACCATGATTCATAATTTTCTTCTTGAAATGTGGCTTCTTGAGTTTATGTCTCAAAGCTTCAGCAATATGATTCTTGACTTCAACTTCTAGAGGAGTTTTATCTCATTTTCTGTTATCCTCTTCCATGTGGAGTTGTACTGCAAAGTTTTCCATGGATAACTCATTTCACTTGTGTTTGAGATATTCATTTGAAGCCTTTCCAAGAAGGAGGCAACTTCTCAGTCATAGCAACAATATTGAATTGTGTTAAAATATAAAGCAACACTAACTAATCTAGAGAGTTCTTGAAGTATCAACAAAAGGATATAAATGTGTAAATTAGGATTTTCTAGAATTATGTTGAAATATGTAAATTATAAATACCACAAAATAAAGATCTAGAACAATCCTAGATTTTCTCTAGGTTTAAGGAATTCTTCCTTTAGAATTCTTCCTTTAGATATGAATAAACTAAGAAATATCTAGAAAACATAGAATTCAATAACAACTTAGATAAATCATTTGCTTGAGCTCCAAGTATCTCATGCCTAGTGGCCCCATATGTGAGCTAAGCAAGTAAAAGCTAGAGAGTTAGTGAAGAAAAGTGAGCGAGTGTTTGAGAGTGAAAGTATAATCTCTAAGTGTCCATCGTTAATAAAGGTTTCTTTCTTTCCAAAAGATTGTCTCTCTTTTGTGCCAATTTCTTCAACAAGTGGTATCAGAGCCAGGCTAGCATAGCTCATTGTTATGAAGCTTATGAAGATTAAGTACAGTCTAAGTGAAGCCTTGTTGGCTGGGACATAGTTACTCGTGGAGTATATTCATCACTACAAGATGATAGGAGACCTTCAAGTAGTTGGAGGAATCAAGAAGCTCAACACTCAAAACTACTAAACATGGTCCACAAGCATGAAGTCGTATCTCCAAGGCCAGGACTTGGGGGATGTTGTGGGAGGCACCGAAGTTAATCCATCTGAGAATGTTCCTGCTTTGAAGAAATGGAACATCAAGGTAGGTAAGGCCATGTTTTCAATTAAAACTACAGTTGATAAAGAAATGTTGGAGCATATCAGTATAGCGAAGACGCCGAAGGTAGCATGCGACACATTTACCTCACTTTTCTCAAAGAAAAATGATGCAATATTGCAGTTTCTAGAGAATGAGCTCCTGTTAGTTGCTCAAATGGAATGACTATTAACCAATACTTCACCAAGGTAGAAACTTTATGTTGTCAAATCTCTGAATTAGATCCTACTTCTACTATTTCAGAATCAAGGATGAGGAGAATTATTATTCATGGACTTAAACCTGAATATAGAAACTTTATTGTTGCTATTCAAGGTTGAGCAGTCCAATCTTCTTTGATTGACCTAGAAAATATGCTTACTAGTCAAGAAGCATTGGCTAAGCAAATGTTAGAGGTCACAATAAAGAGCAATAGTGAAGAAGTGCTCTTTAGTGGAGAAAGAAAAGGTTAATCAAAATATCATAAGAAAGTAGGATCAAAAGGAGATGAAGTGACTCAAAAAACGCTCTCAAGTAGGGGGAGCTAGTAAAATTAATCGAAATCACGAGCATAAAAAAAGAGGTGAATGTTATAACTGCGGAAAGCAATGTAATCACCTCCCAGACTGAGAGCATTAGTGAAGAAGAATGGGATGCAGATGCTTGTTTTGCAACAATAGATTCCAACCCTCAGTCAACATTTAATGCGATGGAGAACAAAGAGTTGGCTCTCCATGCAGAAGAGGTAAATTATGAAAATGAGTTGATTGTTGATTCAAAGTTGCTTGAACCATATGACAGAAGATAAGAGGAAGTTGCAAAACACCTCAAAGTATAAAGGAAATCGAATTGTTGTAAATGCAAACAACTCGAAGTTGCCAATAGCCCACGTTGGCAAAACTATGATAATGGCCTCATTCTAATTCCAATCAAGTGGAGCTAGGAATGTATATTATATGCCTGGAATGAAGAAGAATTTGGTGTCAGTATCTCAATGAACATCAGCAGGTAACTTCGTCGTGTTTGGACCTGATGATGTTAAGGTGTACCATAATCTCAAAGTCAATGGTCTGACATTGATGGAAGGGAGAAGGATGGACTCCATCTACACATGTCAGCAGAGGCCGCCTATGTGAATAACACACAGAAGAATGAAACAATAGATTTGTGGCATGCAAGACTCGGTCATTACGCTATAGTAAATTGAAGACAATGATAAACAAGTATAAAGTTTAAAGAATTCAAAGAACACGTTGAAGGTGAATTAGGAAAGAGAATTCAATGCCTACATATATAAAATGAGGAGAATACTAATGACTTCTCTCAGTACTTGCAAAAGTATAAGATACGTCATCAATTGACGTGTCTAAACACTCCACAACAAAATGGAGTGGCAGAAAGGAAAAGCATCGTGTAGAAGTATGTCGTAGCATGTCATGTAATGTGTCAGGAAGATTTTGGGCTGAGTGCATGAGAACAGCAACCCATGTGGTTAACAAATTTCCCTAACAGAGGCTTGGGTTCAAGTTGCCTTATGAAAGGTTGTTGAACATCAAGCCAACAATTGAACACTTTCGAGTCTTTGGTTGTGTGTGTTATGTGTTTATACTAGATCACCTGAGAAAGAAGTTTGACAAGAAACCAATCAGATGCATCTTTGTTGGATATGATAACCAAAGAAAAGGGTGGAGGTGTGTTGATCCTAACAATGGACGATGCTATACATCAAGGAATCTGATATTTGATGAAGCATCATCATGGTGGGCACCCGAATTGAAACAGGCACTCGCAGATGAGAAGTCTTTCAAAGAAGGATCAAAAGAAGAGATAAGTCAAGTGCAACAAACTCCAATAGAAGGAGAAGAAGAAAACAATGAAGACGATGAAGATAGTCAAGGTCACAAAGTTCTTGGCAAAGTGGAGTTCATAATCAAGAGCCACAACTACGAAGATCAACTAGACTAAGAAAACCAAATTTCAGGCACGTGAATGCAGCATTAGCAACATTTGAAGAGCCAAAAACATATGCAGAAGTGTTTGTTCATGGTTATTTCTTATTTGAATTAAGTTGTTTCTTAGCTTGTTGCACAAAATAGATTTTAACATTTCTGTACAAGGATGCGTCGAGAATTACTCTAAATGTGCTCATGCTTAAGTAAGTTTTCCTATAAAGACCCAAGTATAAGTATTTATAGGTATCCTGGTGAGTCCAGGGTCGAACGCAGGGATTTGTGATAACTAGGCACTAAGATTATAAGCGTGACTATGCGGTGAACTATACATGTAATATATGCAATTGTTTGTTGTGTAAAACTATACATTAAGAATGAAAAGAATTTCCTACTACTAATAATGAGGTGGATGCGGTGATGGTTAGTCATATGTCATTTAGTGTCAGATAGCATGCGTTGAGAATGAATGGAACCATGCGATAGGAGTTAATGCAAGAGTCAGTTGTTACCTAAACCTTCTTAGTACAATTTAATACCTACAAACTGCAATTGTGAATCCATCTCTCGATGTTTCGACGCCACATTAATCTTATTTCTAAGACGCATGGTAAGTTTGCGTTGGCAAAAGATGAACTACATCTCTGCAACTCATCTAGTCTTAATAAATGCTAAAGACTAACTATCCACTCTCTCAAGCTCAACAGCTATGCTTACTACTTGTGTTTGTCAGACAGAGTCATGCAAGCTAAAGATATGCATTAATCAAGATGTAATATGCTCAGAATTGCTCAAGAAAACTAACTCTTAACATCAACTCATTCATTCAAACATGGTGTAAGGTGTTCAGTATAAAGATAGATGAAAGAGAATAGTCAATCAAACTCATATTAAGCGAATAAGTCATTCTCTCGAATGTCATTAACAAAATATAAGCAAGAAGGAGAAAAATGGAAATAAAACAGAAATGAAGGGCGTCAAGCCGCCACTGGCAACGTCTTGCTTCATGGAGGCTTGAGATGGTTGCTATCTGATACATAAATTCCATAAGGTGAATGTTCTCACTCACTGGGAGATGACTCTGAAAATGCTCAGAATCCTTCTATCAGAAGAACTCGAAATGGAGGCTGGTTATGGTGAGGGAGAAATAGTGCAGAGCTTTCGCCTCTTGAACTCGTCTCCCCCTCCTCTTTAAGAAGCTTTTGGGCTATTTATAGGCGTCAAAAGGTTGATATCATGATGACCTGACACCTTTGCATTAAATTTCACCCATGCTGCATAGACTTTTCAGATTTGTCAGCCTATTTGTTCTACCATGATCTTGATAGGTTGCTACTCTTTTTAATGACATGACAGCAGCTTAAGCATGCTTGAGTTTCTTCTTCGACGCATGGTCTTCAACGCATGACCTCACCACATAAGCTCGACGCTTGTTCTCGCAGCAGCTTCATCTCTTCGTACTTGGTTGTTCCCACTTCTTTTCTTCTTAACCCTGCGTTGGGAACAGAAGCTTATCATTTTTCAGGCATTTTTCTTTTGCAAGTAGTGCCAACTCATGTTGATACATTTTTCATCATTTAACTACCAAAATCATGCGTTTAACTCCAAAGTTACTCTAACTAAATCAAATAATGACTATAATAACTTGTATTTCTACAAGTTATCAGCGTCACAGAACATCCAATGGAGAAAGGCCATGGAAGAAGAACTAGATGCACTAAGAAGAAATCGAATGTGGGACTTGGTGCCGAAGCCTAAAGATGTTAAACCCATATCTTGTAAATGGGTTTACAAAATTAAAACTCGAGCAGATGGGTCGATAGAAAGATACAAACCTCTATTGGTGGCTCGAGGGTTCTCTCAACAATATGGCTTAGACTATGATGAGACGTTTAGTCTTGTAGCAAAGCTTACCACTGTTTGAGTCTTATTAGCATTTGCTGCTAGCAAGGGTTAGAAGCTATGGAAGATGGATGTTAAGAATGCTTTCTTAAATGGACAGTTGGATCGAAATATATATATGGAACAACCAAGAGGATTTGAGGACGAAGATCATCAAGACTATGTCTGCAAGTTGAAAAGGGCTCTATATGATTTAAAGCAAGCAGTAAGAGCTTGGTACGGGAAAATTGCATAATTTCGAGTTGAAAGTGGCTTTACAGTAGCTCCAGCCGATTCCAGCTTATTTTTCAAAGCTTAAGGCTCAAAAGTAACAATCATATTAGTCTATGTGGATGATTTAATCATAACAAGAGACCACATAAAAGAAGTTTGACAAATAAAGTAAAATTTACTAGTCCGATTTGAAATGAAAGAACTCGGAGAACTAAATCATTTCCTTCGGCTAGAGGTGAAGTACTTAAAGAAGGGATTGTTTTTTGGACAACAAAAGTATGTAAAAGTTCTTTTGCAGAAATTTGGCATGAGTGACTACAAGCCAATATCTACATAGATGGAGGTTAATAAAAAGTTCTGCATGCATGAAGGAAAATATCTTGCAGACTCAACGATGTATCCTAAGTTGGTAGGTAGTTTGATCTACCTTACCGTAACAAAACTTGATATCTCATATTCCGTCGAAGTTGTGACGTTACAAGTCGAATCCAAAGAAGCCTCATCTTGAAGTAGTTTGAAGAATTTTAAGATATCTAAAATGAACAAGTGAATATGGTCTTTTCTATAACAAAGGGGACGACTAAAGATAGAAGGCTTCTGTGATGCTGATTATGCAGGAGATCATGATACACGACGATGAACTACTGGCTATTTGTTCCAACTTGGTGGGGGAGCAGTTTCTTGGTGTAGCGAGAGACAACCAACAGTTGTATTATCTACCACAAAAGTAGAGTGTAGAATAGCAGCCATGGAAGCACAAGAGATTATGTGGATAAAGCAACTATTGCAGGATTTACACCAAGAAGTTAGTCATGTAGTGACTTTATACTATGACAACCAATCTGTAGTTCGCTTAGCTGAAAATCCAGTATTCCATGCAAGGACCAAGCATGTGGAGGTACATTATCACTTCATTAGAGAAAAGGTACTTCAAGAAGAAATCGAGATGAAGCCAATACAAACGGAAGATCAAATTGCAAATATATTCACGAAAGTGCTACCTGCAACCAAGCATGCAAAGTTTCGACGACAACTCGGGATGATTGAGAGACCTAGAATAGTTAGTGTTGAGGGGGAGTGTTAAAATATAAAGCAACACTAACTAATCTAGAGAGTTCTTGAAGTATCAACAAAAAGATATAAATGTGTAAATTAGGATTTTCTAGAATTATATTGAAATATGTAAACTGTAAATAAATACCATAAAATAAAGATCTAGAATAATCCTAGGTTTTCTCTAGGTTTAAAGAATTCTAGAGAATTCCTTTAGATAAGAATAAACTAAGAAATATCTAGAAAACTTAGAATTCAAGAACAACCTAGATAAATCATTTGCTTGAGCTCCAAGTATCTCATACCTATAAATAGGAGGTTGACCTCATATGTGAGCTAAGCAAGCAAAAGTTAGAGAGTTACTGAAGAAAGGTGAGTGAGTTTTAGAGAATCAAAGTGTAATTTCTAAAGGGGTGTTTGTCGCATAGAGTTGAGTAAGTAATAATTATAGGGGGAGTTAGATTGTCTGTATTTGGGGTGCAAAGTTGGGTTGAGTTGAATTGAGATGTCTGTGTTCGTTGTGCTGAGTTGAGTTGAGTTGAAAAGTCTATGTTTGGGGTGCTAAGTTGAGTTGAGTTGAGTTTGGGTATTTGGTGTAGTTTTCTTAAACAAATGTATGTTATATATATAAGTTTTTTTTCGGTTTTTTTTCTTGTTGGTATTTTTTTTTTTCTGTTTGCCTTTTTTTTTTTTTTGCTTCTTTTTTTTCTGTTTGGTTAGTTTTTTTTTTGTTTTTCTTTTTGGTATTTTTATCTGTTTGCTTTTTAATTTTTTAATTTTTTTTTGCTATTTTTTCTATTTGCTAATGGCTTTTGTTTCTTGTTTTTCTTTTTGGTATTTTTTATCTGTTTGCTTTTTATTTTTTTTATTTTTGCTATTTTTTATGTTTGCTCTTTTTTTTTCTTTTCTTTTACTTGGTATTTTTTTATATTTTTTTGTTGGTTTTATTATTATTTTTTCGTTTTTCCATTTCCCATTTTTTCCTTTTTCCTTTTTACTTTTTTCCTTTTCCCTTCTTTTTTTCCTTCTTCATATCCAACTATATCCTATTTCCCTTCTTTTTAGTACTTTATCTCTCTCGCTATCTCTCTCCCTCTCTCGCTCTCTCTTTGTCTTCTCGCTCTCTCTAGCTCTATCTCTTTCATTCTCTCTATCCCTCTCGCTCTCTCTCTATCTCTCTCGCTCTACCTCTCTCGCTCTCTCTATCTCTCTCACTCTCTTTAGTTGTCCCTCTCGCTCTCTCTAGCTCTCTCTCTCGCTCTCTCTAGCTCTTTCTCTCTCTCTCTCTTTATCTCTCTCACTCTCTCTAGCTCTCTCTCTCGCTCTGTATCTCTCTCTAGCTCTCTCTCTCACTCTAGCTCTCGCTCTCTCTCTATCTCTGTCACTCTCTCTCTCACTTTCGATTACAACCCTCAATTGCATAATCATTTGGTTCATATCTCCAAATACATACCATACCTATTTAACGTGAACAATTTATGAATCTTATTACGCAATTTCTTATCTTTTTTATAACATATAAGGTGTTTTTTTAAGGAAAAGAAATCACTATTTGTCCCCAAACTTTAGTAATTGTGAATGAGTAAATAAAGCATTCCTTTGATACTTATAATATCCGTGTCATAATACATACACGAAAAGTTACATGTCCTTACGAATGCAAAAATTATCATTCTTGTCGGCATGACATTCCATTGTCCATTTGCTGTTATCCAAAAGAACTAGAAACAAAATACATGTGTACTGGTTCAAATATCAGTGGTTAGTCTACATGTTTCTCCATAGTAGACGAAGACAATACCTCTTCTGTCGTGTTCTAGTACTACAAGGAATCAATTTGTCTTCTGAATGTTTGTTATAAGGAGGTCAATAAGGGTGACCTGGTCATCCTCATTCAAGCTGTCAATGTTGTATATGACGTTTACTACTTCCTTCTGACACCCCAACTCCAACTCATACTTCTCCTTCTGCCACGATGCAAGTCTACCCATGTGTATGTTCTGCATTTCAATAGTTGATCTCATAATGTCGATCATTTTAGCTTGGAATGATGGCCTCTTCCTCTTGCTGCCTCGAGATGGATCGGTAGGTCGCTCTACCTATAGATTGCTCTCCTGACTCTTCATCCATTCCATCTTGATTTAATGGTGATTCTGTCTGGCAAACCTCAGGTGTGTGACAATTCTGCAATCTAAGTCAAATATGATCTTCAAACTCTCTGAATGCATTCGCCACCATCACGTGTGGGTCCTTACTTGATTGTCCTACTGCTCTGTCTTTCCCAAATACAGTGGAAAGGTCATCGTAATGGGGGAGTGGCTTGTTCCACATCCCATTCGCACTAGGATGACTGCATTGATACATACACATTATTAATATTTATATAATAACATGTACCAGTACAATTTTTTCTAGGATCTTACCCGTTCCCAAAGATCGAAAATCTCCCTCTCGACTTGGACACATTTGAACTCCTCGTTCCAGTCGAACCCTGACTGACTTAATATATCTGATACTGCATTGTATTGTTTCTTCAGACTCCTCACCTTGCACTCAATGGTGTTCTCATTCAGTGCGCACCCGAGCACTTTCTCATGAAGAATTCGCTCTAAGTGTTGTAGGTATCCTGGTCGAAACGTTCAATTGTCGGACCTTCCACTGATCTCCACCAAATACAATAGGACTTCCACTAACTTAACGTCCTCCACCTTTGACCATATGTGTTTAGACCTCCTATCATTATCTGCCATTATGCTGCATGCATACAGAAAAGATGTTATAAATTAAACATATGCACAAATGAAGGATAAACTGTTGAAATTTTATGTTCTAATTTAAATTGTTCACACAGAGTCTTAATACAACACATTTTCACAGCATACTTCGAATATTCCATAATTAAATTGCATTTAGTAGTAAAATAAACAGAAGGCATCAACATCGAATAATCAGGCTCTCTGCCATTGAGTAAACATTTCAAGTCATCCCTGAACTTGGTCCATTCGTTCGAGGATTCAAAAAATTCAATATGATCTCCATCAACTCCAATTGATGCTGAATTCTTTTCATCGGGCACGTAAACATTCCACCGATTCCCATCTCCCTTGTGATCAAGTTGTAAATAAGACAACATGCAGTTATTGTTCGACATTGGATTTATATTGGGTAGAATGATTTTCCCCTAAAAATAGCCCACTACCCCTGTAGCAACCCAAACACTCACTCAATAACATTCCTTGAAGCATGTTTCATGTTAAAAAATTCTCTTACAGTTGTTGGTGCGTTTCTTGCTCCACGCCAATCGGAGATGGTATCATTCCCCTCTATACGGCGCCAAGAATCCTTCAGCGTTGAGGTATCCAGCATCACATAGGTAATAGTATCTTGTACACTTTCGAAATGTCATGCACATGTGTTGTGACATGTACGCATGTTTAAATAACATATACAGTTATTAGTACAACAAAATTTCACCAAAAAATGTGTTAAAACGATGTATATAGAAAGGATTTGCATTTTTTTCATATTTTCAAAATGTGGTGAACCGATTATATGAATATTGATGTATAATTTTTTTTTTTTAAAAAAAATTCTTATGTCACCAATTAGAAACTATATTTTACAAAATTAAACATTGGTTATCAATTAATACCACCGTGACAAGTACAATTACATAATTTCAAAAAGAACATTAATTTCTGATTTTGATTGTGAAACAATAGTAAGACGTACTAAAATTAATCTTGAAACCAGCTTGATAATAACACACAAAAATGTAGAATATGTTCTTATTGAAGTTGGAAATAAAATAATTGAAATGAAGATATTATTAGATGAAAAAAAATTTACATAACAATACTATTTCATCCACAGTTGATCAAAAATTTAAGAAGTATCAGATTAAAAAATATAATGTGGCCAATAGTTAACAAAAAACAAACTGAGGACTAGTATTCCCAAATGAAAATATGACTAACAATTAACAAATAACATATTTCTATAAAAAAATAATAAAAAAAAAAAAGTAAAAGAATGAGTCCCCAACGTCAGTCCAAAACATAATGTTCACCAGACATAAGCAACTAATTTTATTAAAAAAAAAAAAAGTAGATACTTCGAATGTTAGAATAATGAACCTCAAACTACTTATGAATGATTTGCGTAATTAGTTTGGGCCTACAAGACACACAAAATAATGGTAGTTAGATATCAATAAAATAAAATAAATTGAAATAACAAGTAACAAACACCCTTTTTTCAAGGTTCAAAATTAATGGACGTCATGTAGGGCAAAACGTATGGAGGGAGGTCGGAGGTGTTATCTAAAAAGAATATGAAAAACGTTAATAAAACATCTTACCATATATAGAAGTAAAGAAGGAAGCGTACCTTATGTAGAACAACCCTTTTTTGTTAAGGACCCTTGTATTATTTTAAAATAAAATTAGAAGTTAGAAGTGGAAGGCAGAAAACAAAAATAAACGGTCGGGATTTAGAAAGTTACAGCAATAGAATTGGAAACAAGGACTCACCAACACACTATCAAATAAGACACTGGAGAAGTATGAAAAATATGGGGGGGGGGGGGGGGAAGTTGTGTATAAATAGAGGAGGGAAAGAGAGGTGGTTGTTGGAGAGAGTTGGGTTCATTTAAGTACACCTAACCTCATTAATTAAAAAATAAAATTTAAAAAGAATGTCAACTTGAGTTTAGTTAAAGTAAGTAGACTATAGTTGGGTGGTTCAACCAGAGTAAATGCAAATATGATAGCATAGTGAATTTTAGTATACAATAGTGAGGACCTCAAAGAGAACATAACATAAGATAGATTGGTCATTGGAAGAAATCCAACTAAAACAATGAACCAAATCATCATATCATATTTTTGTAAAACTAAAAAAATAAGCTGAAAACAATTTTAAATGAACCGGAAAAAAATATTAATGTAATATAACACAAAAAATCTATTAAATTAACTACCAAATTTGAAATGAAAATAAGATTAGGATGTATAAAAAAAACAATTTACAAATTCCAAATCAAATCATATATTACAAAATTGAAATTAAACTCGGACATTAGTATAAGAAAGCCTGAAACAATCATCATTGGTACCTCGAAAAAAAAAAGAGATAGAAAACAAACCTATTCGGATCGATTAACCCCTCCCCTCGCCAGACTCCAATAACATGGTCAACCCCTACCATGAATTTAGTTGCAAACAAAAATTGATGGGAAAGAGGAGATATGAAAAAAAAAAAAAAAAACTAGTAGATCCAACATGCAAAGAAGAGATCAAGAAGAGATATAACCCACGGAGCATAGATCCGAGAGAAAAAAAAAAAAAAGAAACGCATGGTAATCCAACATGCAAAGAAGAGATCAAGAAGAGATATAACCCACGGAGCATAGATCCGAGAGAAAAAAAAAAAAAAGAAACGCATGGTAATCCAACATGCAAAGAAGAGATCAAGAAGAGATATAACCCACGGAGCATAGATCCGAGAGAAAAAAAAAAAAAAGAAACGCATGGTAATCCAACATGCAAAGAAGAGATCAAGAAGAAGTTTAAACCCCAGAGCATAAATTTGGAAAAAAAAAAAAGAATTGTATGCTAATCGAATATGTAAAGAAGAGATCAAAAAGAGATTTCAACCACAGAGCATAGATCTGGAAAAAAAAATTGTATAGCAATCGAACATGCAAAGAAGAGATCAATAAGGAGTTTAAACCACAAATCATAAATTTGACAAAACAAATAAGAATATTATGGTAATCGAACATGCAAACAAGAGATCAAGAAGATATTTAAACCACAAAGCATAGATCTAGAAAAAAAAATCATATGGTATTCGAAGATGCAAAGAAGAGATCAAGAAGAGATTTAACCCACAAAGCATGGATCTGAGAAAAAAAAAAGAAACGTATGGTAATCCAATATGCAAAGAAGATATCAAGCAGAGGTTTAACCCTAGAGCATAGATCTGAAAAAAGAAAGAAAAAAGAATCATATGATAATCAAACGTGGAAAGAATAGATCAATAAAAGATTTAACCCCCAAAGCATAGATCCGCGAAAGAAAAAAGAAACGTATGGTAATCCAACATGCAAAGAAGAGAATAAGAAGAGGTTTAAACCCAAGAGCATAGATCTGAAAAAAAAAAAAAAGAATCATATGATAATTGAACATGTAAAGAAGAGATCAAGAAGAGATTTAAACCCTAAAGCAGAGATTTGGGAAAAAAAAAATCGCATGGTAACCCAACATGCAGAGAACAGCTCAAGATGAGATTTAAACCACATAGCATGGATCTGGAAAAAAAAAATTAAGAAACATATGGTAATCCAACATGTAAAGAATAGATAAGGAAAAGTTTAAACATCAGAGCATAAATCAGAAAAAAAAAAAAAAAAAAAAAAAAAAATAAGGAAAAACAAAAAAAAAAAAAAAAAAAAAAATGGAAAACAAAAAAGAAAAAAAAAAAAAAAAAAAAGGATAAAAACCCAACAAAAAGATCTAAAAAAAAAAAAAAAAAAAAGAATCGTATGGTAATCGAACATGCAAAGAAAAGATCAAGAAGAGATTTAACCTATGGAGCATAGATTTGAGGAAAAAAAAAACGTATGGTAATCCAACATGCAAAGAAGAGAATAAGAAGAGGTTTAAACCCAAGAGCATAGATCTGAAAAAAAAAAAAAAGAATCATATGATAATTGAACATGTAAAGAAGAGATCAAGAAGAGATTTAAACCCTAAAGCAGAGATTTGGGAAAAAAAAAATCGCATGGTAACCCAACATGCAGAGAACAGCTCAAGATGAGATTTAAACCACATAGCATGGATCTGGAAAAAAAAAATTAAGAAACATATGGTAATCCAACATGTAAAGAATAGATAAGGAAAAGTTTAAACATCAGAGCATAAATCAGAAAAAAAAAAAAAAAAAAAAAAAAAAATAAGGAAAAACAAAAAAAAAAAAAAAAAAAAAAATGGAAAACAAAAAAGAAAAAAAAAAAAAAAAAAAAGGATAAAAACCCAACAAAAAGATCTAAAAAAAAAAAAAAAAAAAAGAATCGTATGGTAATCGAACATGCAAAGAAAAGATCAAGAAGAGATTTAACCTATGGAGCATAGATTTGAGGAAAAAAAAAACGTATGGTAATCCAACATGCAAAGAAGAGAATAAGAAGAGGTTTAAACCCAAGAGCATAGATCTGAAAAAAAAAAAAAAGAATCATATGATAATTGAACATGTAAAGAAGAGATCAAGAAGAGATTTAAACCCTAAAGCAGAGATTTGGGAAAAAAAAAATCGCATGGTAACCCAACATGCAGAGAACAGCTCAAGATGAGATTTAAACCACATAGCATGGATCTGGAAAAAAAAAATTAAGAAACATATGGTAATCCAACATGTAAAGAATAGATAAGGAAAAGTTTAAACATCAGAGCATAAATCAGAAAAAAAAAAAAAAAAAAAAAAAAAAATAAGGAAAAACAAAAAAAAAAAAAAAAAAAAAAATGTATGGAAAATGAACATGCAGAAAAGAGAAAAAAAAAATATTTAAACCACAGAGCATAGATCTGAAAAAAAAAAAAAATCGTATGGCAATCGAACATGCAAAGAAGAGATCAAGAAGAAATTTAAACCACAGAGCATAAATCTGACAAAAAAAATAAGAATCGTATGGTAACCGAACATGCAAAGAAGAGATCAAGAAGATATTTAAACCACAGATCATAGATTTTTTAAAAAAACAAAACAGAACCGTATGGTAATTGAACATGCAAAGAAGAAATCAAGAAGATATTTAAACCATAAAACATAGATCTGTAAAAGAAAGTAAGAATCGTATGGTAATCCAACATGCAAAGAAGATATTTAAACCATAGAGCATAAATCTGGAAGAAAAAAAAATAAACCACAGAGCATAGATTTGAAATAAGAGGGAAGATGATGGAAGAACCCAAACAACGTAGAAGATGAATGAAGAGCGTCAGAAGTAGAGAGTAGAAAAAATGGCAAAATAGAGAAGAAGGGAGAAACGAAAAGGTAGAAGAGAGAAGGGAGAAGGAGAAACGAAAGCGGAACTTGGAAGAGATAAGAGAGAAATGAGAAACGAAAAGGCAGAACTCAAAAAGGAGAAACGAAAAGCAGAAGAGGAATTAACTCACCATAATTATCGGTGGGTTTTGAGTGGGTTAAAACAATGGGTTATTAATCCCACCGTTTTTCATTATAGGTTTAACAAACATGAGTATTTATTACCCACCCAACCCATACTCATTTATGAAACACCCCTAAGTGTCCATTCTTTAAAAAGGTTTCTTTCTTTTGAAAAGATTGTCTCTCTTTTGTGCCAATTTCTTCAACAAATTGCTCACTAATGTCCAATCCATCACTTTGCAAATCACTAATGATAATTTGCAATTCTTCCATCTGATTGACTACCAACTTGGTATCAATCATCTTGTAATCTAAGAATTTATTTCACAATGAATTTCTTAGTACCGAGATCTTCTAGCTTTTACTTCTTGCTTAAATGCCTCCTACAACAGTCTTGATGTATTGTAGACATGTAGGCATTACAATAAACATTATACGAAGTGTCTTCAAGACCATTAAGTATATATAGTTGCGACATAGGAAGTCTAAATGCATCCATGCTTGCTTCGCGACTTGAGCTCTTGGTGGGGTAACTAGGCATTCCTCCATCAAAATGTGAGCAAGATTCAACTTAGTAAGATAGAAGATAATATTTTTGTTGCCATCTTCTTAAATTTTCTCCTTTGATTTTTTTAGCATGAGGTTTGACAATGGTTGAACCCATCATGGGAAAAGTAGTAACAATGATGGAGGTCTGTGCAACCATCAATTCAAATATTATTTTCTTCAGATTTTTGGGGGAAACACGTTGTGAGAACTAAATAACTCTAGAAAAATTGATTACAACTCAACTTGGTACAAACAATTAAAGTGTAAACATACAAACTCATAAAAAAATTTTCAAGATCTTGTGAAAATATCAATAAATAATCGAGACACACTTCTGATAAGCATTGTCTTGAAGACAATTGTTCACTCTACACGAGCTGCCAAGCAGACTACAACGATTGCCTCAACAGGACAAAAGGACTAATTCAGGTAAAACATCATCCTCGAACTACTCGAATCTGATGGAACCCTTGGATACTTGCTCTCAATTCAACTCAAGATCAAAAGAAAGAAAGAAAGAAGAGGAACTCTTGAAATTGGAATAATATACTCCTAATGAAGAAACAAGTTGTTGTTTATAAGCTAGCAACTTGGTAACTCTCCGAAATACAAAATAAAATTAAATAAAAATAATAATGGAAACATGTGTCAAATATAACTTATTGAGTTATTACTTGACAAATTTTTTTCTTTTTGAAAAAAAAAACTCATCAAATGGTTAATAACAATTTTAACTTTCATATATTAAATTTGTAGTTGAAAAAACATCTAATTGGATAGTTTCAATCTAATTTGAAAGTTTCACAAATGAATTTAACCTACATATTAAATCCAACCAATTTTTCACTTCTTTCACAACATTATAAATATCCCATTTGAAAGCTTCACAAATGCTTTCTCTAAAGAACTCAAGACTTTGGAGATTGAAATCTTTTTTAAGATTTGAAAATATATATATATATATATATATATATATATATATATATATATATTATTACAGACAATGGTCCTCCAAATATCTTCATAATTGAATGACATTGTCTATTTTGGGCATAAAACACTTAGAACTTTGGTTTTGATTTCACCCAAAAGATCTATACTATTGAAGATAATTGTAATCACACTTATGTATCCATAATGTTTCTCCTTGTCTAAGTAATATATGATCACGAAACTTTGTTTATATACCCAACCGATACTGAAAACATCTAGAAGATGTGTGAAGTTTACAAGACGACTGTTAAAAGCACTAATGGACTCTTGAACAAGATAAGAAGAGATCTCAATGAGCGACCCAAGAAGATTGATCAACAAGACTAGTGTAGGTCATTCAAGAAGGTCAACAAGTTAAAAAGTCTAAATTTACATACATAAGAGAGAATTAATAAATAGATATTAGAGATTGTTTAAACCTAAAAGTTGAAAAATAAAAAGTTATATTTAGTCCATGATTTATTTTTGTTCTAGAAATCTTATGTAAACACAGTAACATTTTAAATATTAGTTCTTCTATCATAATCAACTATAGAAAATAAAGTCTTATTCATAATCAATTATATATCTTAAGTTAAGCACTCATTGCATTGAGCCAAAAGAAGTTTTGCATTGCATGTAATGCTTTTGCTTAGTCTTTCATTTCATCTAGAACAATGATGCACACATCAATTCATCAAGACGTGGCATAAATATGTAAGACATCAAAAAGTTTGGTTTTTAAACATCTACACAACTCTAATCAAGAGTGTTTATCCTTATTATCTCAAATTCTTAAAGAGATAAAACTCCTAATATTTTATATGGAGACGACTCATCTATAAATACATCACAATATTTCATACTTCTCAGGAAGGGCTCTCACCAATTAATCATTTAAAGTTTATATTCCTTTTACAGATAACAGTTTGTTGGTTCCGTTTTCTAAATTTATGTTTGTTTATACCTAATTTATCAATTATGGGTTTTAATTTGATAAATAAATACTTCAATTCTAGTCAAAATTTTGAGAGCACCTAATAAGAGAATGGATTAAAAAAAAAAGACAGAATCTACAGGTGGCGATAGGGTTTATAAAACATAATTTTTTCCCAAAAAAACAAAAAAGTAAGAAAAAACAGATGGTTATTCCCAAATGGGATCTAAATTTTTATTTTTTTGGGTTTTGAAAACTATGTTTCATTTTGTACCATTAAAAAAACAAATATTTAAAAACAATTTTTTTTTTCTAGATTTTTAACCTTATGTTGGATTTTGCAAAACAAAGAAATTGAAAATAATACTTCTAAGCAAGTATTAAGTATTCACCGATTTATCTATCTTTCTAAGCAAGTATTAAGTATTCACCGATTTATCTATCTTTCCTTTAATGTTTCTATATTTTTGTAAGTTTGACATCGACGTGAGGGGTAAATCAACATTTTCATTATATCTTAAAAGAATCCAACACAAAAATCTAAGCAACAAAAAATGCCACTAAGATATATATAATATAAATAGCAAATGTTTTAATTTGTTTAAAAACTTTAAAAAGTTTAATTTATTAATTTAATTTTTTAAACTTTTTTTGTTTTATAACTTTGAATAAGTGTCCATCAACATGATCTTATTTTATTGATACTTCAAATTAATATTTTTCTAAAATTGAGATATCGATATTTTCCATCATGACACTATAAACCTTATTTTTAAAATTAATTTTTAAAATAAAAAATCAAAATTGAACCAAAGAATAATCTACAATAACTTATATATTTTTTAGTTTTCAAAACTTAACATAAATTTAAAAAATATATAGTTAGAAAGTTGATAATGTAAAACAAATGAACTCGTGAATAGATGAAAACATGTTTATAACTGCATTTTCAAAACTCAAAAGCTAATTAAAAACAAATAGTTATTAAACATATTATATTTATTTTGCATATAAGAATATGCTAAGTTAAGTAATTATTTGGACCCGAATTGGATAGAAACAAGATTCAAGACTATAAAAACCGAGGGAAGGGTCAAAACGAGAGCCTTAGGCTAGATGAACCACGAGCCAAAAAAGTCCATGGGTCTACTTCGACTTGAGGTAGGAATGAGGTCACGACAGGTTTTCTCAGCTGAAGAGTCCACGATTTGCACACCCATGGCTCGTTACGGAGTGGGGGAGAAAAACTAGGGAATTGAAAGTCAAATTTGAAGAGAAAGATGAGAAATCCTAGGTCATATAGCCTATCTGTATGCCATTATAATTTCAGAAAGAATCTGTCAACTCTAATTCTCGGAACACTTGTATCTTAATGTCTCTCACTAACTTATGCGTTGGAGGTGGCGTGACAAATACAATAGTCTAAACCTTTTTCAAGGTCAATCTTCTTCTCTAATCAAGAAAATTCAAATTTTCATGCCAACAAGTTAAAATTTTCTTTTGTTATACAATAGACTAAATAAAACTTTATTTAAAAATGCAAAACTTAAATATTTGAATGAGGTACTTAATATAATATATATAAATTGGAGTAAACAGGAATCAAATTTTGGATTGTTATACTCTATCGATATCTATAAAAGTATCAATAAGGGTATTAATAAGTAGAAAATGAAAGACTAAGGAAACAGATTAATTAAGATATATAACATAAGAAAACTAATTCTTATAAGCTTTCCAATAAGCTTATACAAATTAAGCTATGATCAATTTTATTTATGATTGCGCAGAAGAGTAGTATTGGTGTAATAATGATAATAATAATGTACATGAAGTTTCATGATTTTGATTGGTTTAGTATTCACTTAATTAATACTAATAATTGGAAGAGTTGGTTGTGCAAAAGGAGTTCTCTTCACAAACCTCCCTTTCATTCTCGGCCTCTTCTCTGCATTCAATTTCCTAACTTCATACCTTATTTTCTTCGAAAACAACCTCGTCCGCCGCTTCTCCCTGTACCGTGAGACACGTGCCTCCCTCCCGCTGTCCTCCATCGCCACCGTGCTCACCCCATATTCCCCACACGTGTGCCCGTAGCTCACTCCACAAACCGCCTGCAAAACATCATTTTTAACATTAATAACATTTATTAATTTATTGCCACCTATTTAATATATGTGTATATATATATTATATATATTTTATCTTCTGTGGTTCAAAATGATGTTTTTTCTTTCTTTCCAAATTTTGGGTAGGTTTTTTTATATTTCTATAAACCACATCTGAATTTTAAACCAAATTTTAGAAAGATAAAATTAAGTCTTCAAAAATTACTTATTTTAAATTTTTAAAAATTAGTTTGACTTTTGAAAATGATTTTAGAAACTACGAAAGAATTAAGCTTTAGGAAATTGGAGAAGAGTAGTGCTTATAATAACTAAAAAATTTAATTTTCACAATACAGAAAGAAAAATAAAATAGTTATGGTCTTTTTATCTTTAATTTTTTAAAAAAATTTTCTTAAACTATGTTGGTTATGTGTTTACTCTTTCACCTGTATATATAGAGAGGGGATAGTTGCAAATATAGCAAACACTAACAAGAATTTATTGATGGTTATAAATTTTGTTATATTTAAAATTTTCTAAAAGTGTTGCTATATAATGACTATTAACCTTAAAAAAAATATTACCATTGCAATTACCTCTCCTAATATACTATATATTAAATTTCACAATTTAACTAATATTGAAAACAAAAAGAAATTATTATTATCAAATCAAATCGGAGTATGTTTAGTTTTTAATAGTTTAGCTAATAAATAAGTTTTCCCTTTTTGTCATTTGATTTCTAGCTATTATTTCATGTTTTTAAAATTTGAGTAAGAATTCATATTTTATTATGGGAAAAGAACGTAAAATTAATAGAGAAGAATAAACGTAAAATTAATAGAGAAGAAATTTGAGAAGAATAAAGTAAAGATATGAGAAAGAAAGGGAAAAAAAAAAAAAAAAAAATTACCATAGAATTAGGCCAATTAGGTTGGTGAGGGTCAAAATCAGGGCGTTCTCCGTTAGTCCATGGAGACTTAAGATTACCCCAAGCGGCAATGACTGCCTCACAATCCAATCGCAAACTCAATACTTTTCTATTCTTCTTGTTGCTTTGGGATTCATCCTGTTCTTCTCTTTCATTCTTCACTTCCACTACCACAGCTGGCATCTTCATCTCTTGATCATCCTCATACTCCTCAAAATTCAACTGAAACGCCTCTCCCATCATCATCAAATCCACATCACCCTCAAATTGCTGCCCAACTCTACAATAGTCCTCCTCCACCTTAACCAATCCCAACCCTTCCATATCAAAGCACTCACTCTCCAAATTCCTCCCCAACAAACTCTCCACATCCGCAGCAAAATCCGAAAGATCCACATCCAACTCATTCCCCTGCTCCAAATTCGGTACTCTATATAACGACACCTGATCTTCTTCTTCCTGGGAGCGGGAGGTGGCGTCGTCCGACTCCGGCACCACAGAGAGGAGGTCCTCTGATTTGGGGCGGGGCCGAGGAGTGCGGGGCTTACGGGTGAACCCGGAAACCCAAGACGGAGAATAATTAGGTTTGGAATTATTGGTGGCGGAGTTGAGGCGGAGGCGTTGGTGGCGACGGGCAAGGGGGTTGGCGGAATGGACAGCGGAGTCGCAGGATTGGCAGAGGAAAGCATCGTCTGCGGCGCAGTACCAGCGGGCTCGCTTACGGACGCAGCTGTCGCAGGCTCTTGCGGTCTTTCCGCCCACTGCGTTGGCTATGCTTTTTCTTGACATCATTTGGTTTCAAATTTTATCATTCCACTTTGTTTGTTGTGGGTGGTGTGATATGATGATATTATGAGAAAAGAAAAGGGAAAAAGGGAGAAGTGGTCGTCAGAGCAGTGAGTTTGCGAAAAATTGTTGGCGTCGCTGCTTTAACTTTGGGGAAAGTTTCTAGTCCTACGTGTCAGAGTCATGGCCCACAATCTTCCTATATATATTTTCAAAAATTGTGAATAAAAGTTGGATAAAAACGATAACAACGCTTTATCATTATCTACCTACTCATTACTCATTCCTTCTTACAACTTACTCCCTTACCCACCTCATTTTAGTGGATTTTTTCACACATAAAAAAAAAAAAAAAAAACTTTTTTATTGCAACAATTTCACATATTATATTTAATTGCATATTACATGAAAATGCTTATTATTATTGAGTCAGTTTCAATAAAATTTCATTTCAAATCACTAATTTAAAGATTAAATTGGACATTTATAATATAAGGACTAAAATTAAATAAAGTCGGAAGTATAAGAAATCGAAATGGTATTCTTACTTAGATAAAATAAAAAATATTTACCTTCTAACGTATCTTAAGTTACATTTATCTTTTCTTGTTACGATTGAAAATAAATAACATATAAAAACTTACATATATATTTAGAAAAATAAGAATAAAAAGTTTGATGGGGTGGTAAATTGTGATTTGAGATGTGGATAAACCTAAAGAAAAAGTATAGTTTAAAATGCACGCAAAGAATATTTTTTTAACTCTAAAAGATCTTTGACATCTTTCCTCTTATTTTCTGTTAGATATGTTCTTACTCTCCTCATTATTTCCACTATGGCATTGTGAAACTAATAATTTAAATGACAATAGTCTATTTCAACCTTATAAAACATGGGGTGAAATTGGAGGTAACAAAATTCGTTTGATATACTAAGAAGATTTGGAAGAAAAGGCTTCAATTTGGTGCAGTCTCAAACGAACCAAAGGAAAACTTGTACTCAACCCTAGCCAACTAGGCCTAGGAGTCACCACAAGCCAAAAGCTCAACCTTGCCCAAGCACATCCCTAGCAGTTCTTCAACTATATGGAAACATTCACTAGCCTAATTCAACTTCCTTTCAATTAAATCAATGAGAAAAAATGAAAAACCTTAAAAAAAAAAAACAACAGATTAAATAGAACGTTATAACTCAAATGAAATTGGAAGTAGGTCCTACTTGAATTCTTTTGTTCTCCAAAACCCTAATTTGTCACACCTCATTCTATCTAATTTTCTAGCTTATGTACCTATCGAACCTTTTGTGGTATGTATTGGGAATGACTTTGGCCTTTAACCCATAGCAAAAAGCAAAAGGTATTTTGAGGGAAATGTAATAGTTTATTCCACATTCAAAAATTTTGATTTGCCAAAAGGGTGGTAGAAGTAGAAACTTTTTCCATGCGTGTTTAGTCGGACAAGTTCGTTATTTTCAAAATTAATTTATAAAAATGTTTTATTGTTTAGTGTATCCAAAATTAAGTCTCGAAATCAATTCTTCTTCTTCATCCTCTATGATCTGTTTCTGAGCTATTTTTCATATGATTCTAATATGTTTTCCCACGAGTGTACGTAAGAGATCGGTGTAGTGTTAACCTTGGAGAGTAACTAACATCTTATGATTTAGCACCAAGGTCACATTGTTTTTGCTTTCAAGATAGTGGGTTCCTCCTGGACACAACGATCTGAATTTGGTGCTATCAATTTGAAAGCAAAAAATATACTCATTCTTTGTCAAACGAAGAATGGTAAGATGCTTCATTTTATCTCATTTTCTAACTGAAGTATCGGAGCCTCCTGAATGTGCAATTTTCTTCATTTTGTAGATCCATAATCTCAAATTTGTCGTTGAGTTCATGGGATTCACCTTGCAACAATTATTACAATTCAAGAATGGGTTGTGGGATTGTTGTATTTGATAATTAGTTAGAGACGAAATAAAAACATAAATGAAAAAAAGAAATATCTCTATGTCTAATTGAATAAAGTGGAAAAGAAAGAACAAAAGTCCAGGATGGTTCGGGAAGAGTATATTGTTTTGTTGTGTTTCGCTTTAAGGCTGTGACCCACATTTTGCTCGTTTTACAGTCCATTAGAATAGCAATCTATCTTTCAAGCTTTGCACTTTGAAGGTTATCCCATGCAAGAGAAAGAAAGCTTATTTATTTATTTATTTTTTTTTTTTTGGGGGGGGGCAGAGTCAAGTCTTATCTATTTTCCAATTGGCTGATGCCCTAAATATAATCCTAATCTCCGGATTCTCATTGGCCACCTCTCTAATCCCAGGGATTTCATGGTGGGGTATACACTATGAAAATGAACCAATTTCAAGTTGAAGGAGACTTTCTTTTGTGGGGTTTTCTTGCTTTGTTTCTCTCTTTTCTCACTTGAAAAGTTCAGTTCTTGTTTCAACCTCCTTAAATGGGTCCATTCTGGTCCCTCTTTAAAATTATTCTCTCTATCTTGCAAAGTTAATTAAAATCCTACACATAAACCCAAAAAAAAAACCCCATCATATCAATCTCTTTCATTTGTTTCATTTTTCACTCCCACAGTCACTCAAAACAATTGAGTAGTTTTTACGTATTTACAAATGTAGGCAAGATTTTAAGGGAGAATGTTTTTCTTAGTACAATAAAAAAAAAAAAAAAAAAAAAAAAAANCTTTTTTTTTTTTTTTTTTGGTAAGATAGCGTAGATTTTTAAACTAGCCAATAACATATAAGTTGTGTATTATTGCAAAAATATGGAACTCTTCCTCAAAATATAACTATACTACCTTTTTCCAATTATGGATTTTCCTACTAAATTTCACACTCATTTTGATTTGTAATAATCTCTCACTCTATCTCATACTTATCTGGTCTATTTCATACTTTTCTTTTTCATACTAAGCTATAACACGCTGTTAGATGAAATTTATACTTTTATCTCTACTATATATGGGGTAAATGGAGAGAATTTTTACATTCCCACTTTGCCTCTCATTTTTAACATATGACTATTATACCCCTGGGTTTAATGGATAGTAGTTAACAAATATATTTAAATGTATGATAACAACCTTTTAATACCTTTACACCTTTTCTATAAAGCATGCTTTCAGTAGAACACAACTTTTCACCAAAAAAACCTATTCTTTTGCATGTATTTAATTAGTGTAAAGAAGTAGATTAGAGATTTGACCATCTCTTCTTCAAAACAAAGATAATCATCATTTTTTTTTTTTTTTTGCTTTTTGTTTTGTTTTGTTTTTTTTTTTTTTTTTGCTTTTTGTTTTGTTTTGTTTTTTTAGATCTTCCCTTCTAATTACGCTTTCAATCATTACAAGAAATCGACCTAATTTTGTCAACGCTAACAAACGTCGGCGTAGGTCGAAAAGAGCATCGGCGTATCCTATATCGATGCAATGTAGACGTCGGCAGATCCAACACTGACACTAAAAAAGATAGGCCTCGGCTTTTATTGGAACTGTCGACGGCAGTCGTGAAGTCGAACCTATGCCGACATTAGCAAAATGCGTTGGCAGTTCTTGGATGCCGACAGTATGCAACCATCGTCGGCGTGTCCCCACAATGCCACGACATGCACATGGCGTCGGTAGTTCTTATATGCCAACGATTATGATGTGTCATCACCATATCCTTGAAATGCCGATGCCACCTTAATGTAGTGTCGGCATAAGCCAATTTTTTTTTTTTTTTTTCAAAATACCTACTTCATACCAATTGATTTGTACTTAAAAAGAAACAAACTATACAAAGTCATAAGCAACATCCATACAATATTATATAAAATTAGTAATACATCAATCCATATGGTTCATTAGATCCATAAATCCATAATGTTACAAATGTTGGGATTTGTGCCCTAGAAGCCTCGTAATTGATTAGTTAATTAATTTAATTATTAATTATGCAATATTGATTTATCCATTAGCGAAAAAATTCAAGGTTATTCCATAAAACCTTGAACATGTATATAGTTGACATACAAGTGGATCATGTTCAAGAAATAACCTAGAGGTCTATAGTATATGGATATGTTTGGGTGTCTTATCTTGGTGACACTATGGATATGGCTCACTTTGTAATAGTTACAAATGGTTTAAACCAAAACGTTCATGTACAGACATGTGAGTGGGGGTATCATATACAAAGAGTTTGTATAAGACCGGACCGTGAAATATTTAATCTCTCTTTGTAAATCCGTTAATTGATGAGATTAATATTTCATAGGATGATCATGTGCGACTCGATCTTAATCCTAAGTGACTTATGAACTTTTGTTTGTGAGGTCTGTCCTTTGATTTGTATGGGTGAGAGTGGCTCGAGTTGCCGACTCAATAAGCCTACCATTTTGGGGATTTAACTAAATAAGGAACTGAGAACATAACTTCACAAGATAGAATTCGCTCATTCCTAGATAGGGTAAGTAGATGAGTAGTTCCCTTAAGTGTTGATTTCGGGTCTAAAACAAAGGGTCTTACCCTCTCACTAGCTCGAGAGGGGTTTAGTTTATGGTTGGATCATAAACAAATTGTTCATTAGAGAAATCAATGGTACTTAAGGATAAGAGGTAATTATAGGGGTAGAACGGACATTTGACCTAGTTGTAATTATGAACAATTCGTGAAGGATCAACTTGCTTATACTGATTATATCCATTGACACAACTTGTCCTACAGTGCATAAGAGTTCAACTACGGGTATATAGTGGTTTGTCATGTAGTTAATGAATGAAGATTAATTTAAGTAAAGAGTTTAATTAATTAATCTTGGATCATTGGAGTTTAGAATCTGTAGGTCCATAAGGTCCCCTTGCTAGCTCATCACGAACCAACAAGAATCAACTATGTTGAAAGAAAAATTTGAAATCTTCAATTTATAAATAATTACATGATTTATTATAAAGTTTATTTGAATAAGATTCAAAATTATAACTTTATAATATGGAGAATTAATTTATTTGAATATGATTCAAATAATTAATTATTTATTTGGATGAAATCCATATAAATAAATAGATGGAGAATTAATTAATTTAAATTGGATTCAAATAATTAATTATTTAATTTGGATGAGATCCAAATTAAAGATTTTGCAGAAATAAATATTTAAATGAGATTTAAATATTTTAAACCATTTAATATGAGATATTATTTGGACAGATATTTATTAATATTAGATATTATTAAATATTCAATTTAAAATTTCTACAGAGGGGTTATCCTAATAGGTTTAGTAATAACCCACAGAGTTCTATAAATAGGGCCCTTGGGAGCTCTCATAGAACACACACCCTCTACAAGAATAATGTCACACCCCTTCCTAGATTACCCTCTTTAACTTGGAAGAAGATGTGAGGACAGTAAACTCCACCCCTCTTGTGACGCTCACCGCCCACCTGTACCTGACTAACCTACTAAAAACATGATTTAACATATCCACCCATAGTGTGCACCCCTAAATCATAAAACATTTAAAACCATCAGACTGATAATAATATCAACATAATGATACATATTTACTCCAACAGAAACTCTAACACCGTTACAACCAAACTTAAACCATATACACAGTGTCTGCTCTCACTTCTCAACAATTAACGCACTATGTCTACATGCCACATATACATACTTATTTACACATACTATAACAGTGATGGAAAGTGTCCTTGATAACTTGGAATTCTAGCAGGATGAAGCTCATGTAGGTTAAGCACCAAGAACTCTTTCGCTACCTGGATGGAATAGAAAACATGAAAAAGGTGAGCTGAATGCCCAGTGAGTGACATAGCATTGAAAACATAACTTTAACGATAAAACATGCTTAGCATTAGAGGAAAACATAGTTATATCATAAAAACCATGCTTAAGCAATGTAGAATGCATAAGCAAAGCTATTTGATTAAATACCATTTACAAACTCTTAAACGTTCCTTAGCATTCAAAAATACCCTTAGTTGAGGCGGAGCAAGCTCAACACACTCAACGTCGAAAACAAACCTTAGTTAGGGCGGAGTAAACTCGACACATGCAACGTCGAAGAGCCTTAGCTGATGTAGAGTAATCTTAACACAACAACGTCGTACCTCACTATATGCACATAGGAGCCATCTGCGCTGCCCACGTACCATCTACATGTCCTTCAGTACTAGGTCCCTAGGATACTTAAATGTCTTCTCAACGTCCTTCAGCATTGAGTTCCTTCATATGACAGGGTTGCCCATATGCCTTCTCAACGTCCTTCAGCATTGGGTCCCTTAGAAAACATTTTAGGAAACAAGCATGCTTTGCATAAAAAGTTCATCATAAAACATTTCATGGAAAATCAAATCATTCCTCAATGAATAGCATCATTTAAACATGCTTTCTAAAAACTTGTGGAAAATAGATATCGATCATGCTTTTCATGCCATTAAACCAAATAATACAGTAATCATACTTTACATTTAGCAAATCATCATCAAATTATATTTTATAAGAATCACAGCTAAACATTATAAATAGAATCCTTTTTTAAGAAAGATGAGTGTCACTCACAATCCGGGCCTGTTCCTTAGGGTTTATAGGCTTTTTCAATCTCAATGTGACCTGAAATATCATTTACGAGCCATTAGATCGTCTCCTTGAAGTTCTTACACACATTATTTAACTAAATATTTCCTCCACATTGTTTATATCAAGCTTAGTTTCCACCTTTTTCATCATTTTCACCCCTTTAGGGACTATTTTGCAAAATTCTCAAAATTTCCAAAAATATCCAAAAATCAGCTTAAAATTCATATTTACCCATTTTAAGACCAATTATTCAAGAAAATATCAATTAAAGTCCAAAATTACCCAAAATTACCCAAGATGGCCGTGGGCACCCTTGGTGGGTAACAGGTGGGTAAGGGGGTGGTGGCAAGGGCTTGGTGGCAGGGGCGTGGGCATGGATGTCACACCCCCTCCCAGATTGCCTTACATAACCTGAAAGGAGATATGAGGATAATCTGGGAGGGGGTGTGACAAGTTGGTATCAGAGCGAAAGAGTCTTGGGGATAGGATCATGCATTGTAGTGTAGGAACATGTAATTTTTAGCCAATAGTAATACTGTGTTGTCATATACGAAACATGCCATCTCAAAGCAGGCGAGCGAGGCAATCAGTAATCGGAGCTCCTCAAGCTACTAGGGACCATGGAGATATGTCTGAGGGTGAATCTAGTCATCCTCAACTTCGGGTCAATGTCGAGGAACAAATATTTACTAGAATTGCTGAAAGATTGGCTGCAAGTATTGGATCAGTGGAATCAGATCCAGAAAAGAAATACAGCATAGAAAGATTGAAGGCTTTAGGTGCCACTACTTTTGAAGGCATTGTTGATCCTACAGAGGCAGAGGCATGGTTGAATCTACTTGAGAAATGCTATCGTGTGATGAGATGCCCTGATAACAGAAAAGTGAAATTGGCAATGTTTTTGCTCCAAAAAGGGGCAGAAGATTGGTGGAGAATTGTAGAGAGCAGGAAAGAGGATATAGGAGAATTAGGTTGGAATGAGTTTAAGAAGGCATTCCAAGAGAAATATTGTCCAAGATCATTTCGAGATGCCAAACGGAATGAGTTTCTGAGGTTAGTACAGGGATCAATGTCAGTGGCAAAATACGAAAAGAAATATACTGAATTGTCCAAATATGCCACGACTATTGTTGCTGATGAGGTTGACAGGTGTAAGAGATTTGAAGAAGGTTTATGGGAGGAAATACGTACCCCTGTGATGCTAGTGCTGAATGGGCAGACTTCTCCAAATTAGTAGAGTCAGCTATGTGAGTTGAAAGAAGTTTGATGGAGAAGAGGACGGAACGTGGGGCAATCCACACCTCTAGTACTATTCAGGGACAGTCAGGTAGGAGATTTGTACCAGGTGTATTTAGTGGAGGAAATTTCAAGGCCAGATCGAGTGGACAGGATACTTCCAAGGGAGGTACTAGAGGGGGTACACGGAAGCAAGAACCAGGAGTTTTACTGGTCTAGTTCAGTCAGTGGAAGGTTCTCGAAGTGGACAACCTGGAGAGTCCACAACTAGTTCCACGAGGAAACCATTATGTCCCACCTGCGGGAAGTATCATTAGGGACAGTGTAAGGGCAATGTATGTTATCATTGTGGACAAGCGGGCCACTATAAACGAGAATGTCCTCAGTTGATGCAAGAATTTAAAGCTGAATAGAGAACTGGTTCTTTTACAGCTAGTCAACCACAAAGACCTGTAGGAATTGCTGATGAGGAAACTAGTGGATCAAGACAGAAGGGAGCTACAGGGCGACCAAGACAACAAGGAAAAGTCTTTGCTATGACTCAGCAAGAGGCTGATGATGCTCCTAATGTGGTTACTGGTACACTTTCTATATGTTATACTTCTGCTCATGTTTTAATAGACCCTGGTGCTACCCGTTCTTTTATTGCTAAAATGTTTGCAGTGAATATAAATAATACATTAGAATCTTTGCCTGAGGAACTGTTTGTTTATACTCCTGTTGGTGATGTGATTATGGCTAGTAAAGTGTATAAAGATTGTGTGATTGAAATTGATGGTGTGACCATGATAGCCAACTTAATACCCTTAGATATTCAGGAGTTTGATGTGATATTGGGAATGGATTTCTTATCCAAATATCGAGCCACTGTGGATTGTTTCCAGAAGGAAGTCGTGTTTAGAGGATTCGAAGGAAATGAAGTTATTTTCAGGGGGGACAGGAAATTTTTTCCTACCTGTGCACTATCTGCAGTTAAAGCTAGGAAGTTGTTAGGCAAGGGTTGTTCAGCATACCTTGCTTACGTGGTTGATACACAGGCCAGTAAGTTAAGACCAGAGGATATTCCTGTGGTGAATGAATTCCTTGATGTGTTCCCTGAGGAGCTGCTAGGGTTACCACCTGATAGAGAGGTAGAGTTTATTATTGATCTAGTTCCTGGAACAACGCCCATTTCGCAGGCACTATACCGTATGGCACCATTAGAACTGAAGGAGTTGAAGGTACAGTTACAGGAGCTAATAGATAAGGGGTACATTAGACCGAGTGTGTCTCTGTGGGGTGCACCGGTGTTATTCGTGAAGAAAAAGGACGGTACTATGAGACTGTGCATTGACTGTTGCCAGTTAAATAAGGTAACTATACGCAACAAATATCCCTTGCCTCGTATTGATGACTTGTTGGATCAGCTTAGAGGGGCATCAGTGTTCTCAAAGATAGATCTAAGATCGGGATATCATCAATTGAAGGTCAGAGAAACAGATGTACCAAAGACGGCTTTTAGAATGAGGTATGGACACTATGAATTCCTTGTGATGCCTTTTGGTCTGACAAATGCCCCAGCGATGTTTATGGACTTGATGAATAAGATTTTCCATCCTTACTTGGATCAGTTTGTAATTGTATTTATTGATGATATTCTAGTGTATTCTAGAAGCAAGGAAGAACATGTAGAACATCTTAGAACCGTATTGCAGACTTTGGGAGAAAAGAGATTGTATGCAAAATTCAACAAATGCGAGTTTTGGCTGGAACAGGTAATGTTTTTGGATCATATTGTTACTGCTGTAGGAGTTGGAGTAGATCCTCAAAAGACCGAGGCAATTACCAGATGGGAACAACCAAGGACAGTAACGGAGGTTCGTAGTTTTCTGGGACTCGCAGGTTATTATTGGCGCTTTGTACAGGGTTTTTCCAAGATAGCATTACCATTGATTTGTTTGACTAAGAAGGAGACTAAATTTGAATGGAATAAAGAATGTGAACAAAGTTTCCAAGAGTTAAAGAAGAGACTAGTAATAGCACCTATTTTATCACTTCCAGAGACAGGGAAGGAGTTCGAGGTGTATTGTGATGCCTCTAGTCAGGGGTTAGGTTGCGTACTGATGCAAGAAGGTAAAGTTATAGCTTATGCCTCTAGGCAGTTGAGGCCATATGAAGTTAATTACCCTACCCATGACTTAGAACTAGCAGCGGTGGTGTTGGCACTAAAGATGTGGCGCCATATCTATACAGATCACAAAAGTTTGAAATACATCTTTGATCAAAGAGAACTCAACATGAGACAAAGGAGATGGTTGAAGCTAATCAAGGATTATGATTGTACTATAAATTATCATCTAGGGAAAGCAAATGTTGTAGCTGACGCGTTGAGTAGGAAGTCGAGATAAGCCAAGACTTCACTGAATATTATTAGTGCGAAATTGACAAAGGAGTTAAAGAGTTCAAATGCATCCTTATCGGTAGATAAGTTAGGAGGTTTGTTTGCACACTTCCAAGTGAGACCCACTTTGATGGGTGAGATTGTTAGTAAACAAATGGAAGACTCTACTCAAAAAGATAGTGGAAGAGGTGAATCTCAAGCAAAGAACAGATTTTGATATAAGAAACGATGGAGCTTTAATGAAACAAGGAAGATTGTGTGTCCCTAATGACTTGACATTGAAAAATGCTATTCTAGAGGAAGCTCATAGTTCTGCATATGCGATGCATCCAGGTAGTACAAAGATGTACAGGACTTTGAAAGAATATTATTGGTGGCCAGGAATGAAATGGGAAATTGCAGAATGTGTGGCAAGATGTTTGATTTGTCAGCAGGTTAAGCCAGAAAGACAAAGACCTAGAGGACTTTTAAAACCACTTTCCGTACCTGAGTGGAAGTGGGAGCATATCACTATGGATTTCTTATTTGGTCTTCCTAAAACTCCAAACGGTTATGATGGAATATGGGTTATAGTTGATAGATTTACTAAAACTGCACGATTCTTGCCAGTTCAAGTGACTTTTACTTTAGGTAAACTGGCCAAACTGTATGTTGACAGGATAGTAAGTCAATATGGAGCTCCCGTATCTATTATCTCTGATAGAGATCTGAGGTTTACATCTAAGTTTTGGCCAAGTTTACAACAAGCATTGGGAACTAAACTTAAGTTTAGTACGGCTTTTCATCCTCAAACTAATGGACAATCAGAAAGAACGATTCAAACTCTAGAGGATATGTTACGTGCTTGTGTACTACAATTTAAAGGAAGCTGGGATACTCATCTGTCTTTGATGGAGTTTGCATATAATGATAGTTATCAATCTAGTATTGGAATGGCATCTTATGAGGCATTGTACGGCAGACGTTGCAGAACTCTTATATGTTGGGGTGAAGTAGGAGAAAGGAAGTTAATGGGACCAGAGTTAGTCCAAACTACGATAGAAAATGTAAAATTCATAAGAGAAAGGTTGAAGACTGCACAGGATCGGCAGAAAAGTTGCGCTGATAAAAGGTGTTGAGATTTAGAATTTGAAGTTGGTGATAAAGTCTTCTTGAAGTTATTTCCCTAGAAAGGAATTTTGAGGTCTGGAAAGAAGGGAAAACTGAGTCCGAGATACATTGGACCTTATGAAATTTTGGAACGCATAAGACCTTCAGCTTATCGATTAGCATTACCTATGGCGTTGTCCAAAATACATGACGTATTTCATGTTTCTCTACTAAGGAAGTACATTCCAGATCCTACACATATTTTGGATGCTCAACCTATTCAAGTAAATGAAGATTTATCTTATGAAGAGGAACCTGTGCAAATTCTTGATCGAGAGGAACAAATATTGAGATAAAAAACAATACCGCTTGTTAAAGTTTTGTGGAGGAATCATCAAGTAGAAGAAGCGACATGGGAAAGTGAAGATCAAATGAAGGATAAATATCCCCACCTTTTCTTACACTGAACTTACTTGAATTTCGAGGACGAAATTCTTAAAAAGGGGGTAGTAAATTGTGAGCACTAGCCTATAATACTAACTGTTGGGAGAAGGCAAGTGTAATGGTGACTATGTGTTACTAGAGGAAAAGTAGCCGAGAGTGGAAAAGCTAAGCATTGGCCAAGACTATGCGTCGATGAAAACAGAGAAGAGTATTTTCTTTTGAGTGGCCATGCGTTGAAGGTGAAATCACGAAGAGTTATGAGGTGAAGCAGTCACTTGCGTTGGAAGAGAAGTTGATCAATGGTGGTGAAAGAAATGTTTTGACCTGCTATGCGTTGGTAAGGTTACCATGCGTTAAAGTCCTCATACGTTGAAAACGGGTATAGTTGATTGAGTTGTATGCGTTGAAGGTAGGAGGCGTTGAGGACACCATGCGTTGAGGGTGGCCGTATGCTGAGGGTGTTGATGGTAGGCTGCGTTGAATGCCTCACCTTGAATTGAGAAAGGAAACCCTGCGCGCCACCCTGCATAAGAGAGTTAAGTGGGCAATATATATAGGTGAGTAAATTGAATATTTTATCATTTTTAGACATTTTCGAGAGCTTAAGTCAGTTCCATTTTTTAGCCGAACTATAAGGAAAGAAGAAGAAGGTGTTCTTGTGGATTTTGGATAGAAGCCTACTCGTTTTGGTATTTAAATCTAAGCTGGAATAGAATGTTATTTGTGGACGCACAACTGGACAGTATCGGATATTTGGAGTGAAACGAATTGAGGAGATCGAGTCTAAGGTTGAAATTTTAAGGTTAGTAAGTTAACTCAATTCTGAATAACTTTTATGAAAGATGTTTGAGTTGAAATGGAATAGAGACAAGTAAACTTTTAGCTGGAAGTTACTGATAAGGAATTTATGTACAATCTATAGTGTTGCCGAGAAATCTTGCAATATCTGACGAACAAGGACAAGTTAAGCCACAAAAATTTGAGGTAAGTTAGAAAACATATTTCTCTACAAGTTTGTAGAAGGAAAGAAGTTCTAAATTTGGCTGGAAATATGACTTTTAATCAACAGAAGTGAGAACAAAAGAAAATGAGGAAAACTTTGCTGTCGGGTGTCGCTAGGAAGCTGATATCCCGGAGTATTGGAGAGTGAGTAGCGAGACAAATCTCACTGAGGGTACAGAAGAGCTTTTTGTCTCACAAATCTCGCTGACTCTCGCTAGGTATCGCCTTTCAGGTAAATCACGCTAGTCTCGCTTATCATGGTGTCGCTAGTATCGTGTCTTGTTGGTAGTTTCGCTAGTAATCTCGCTGGAATGAGGGAGTTTCGTTAGTAGTCTTGCTTATTAAGTTTACTTTGGAAAAAGGGGAGGCTCAGTGATAAATCATGATTTGAGTTTAATTATGCAAACTAAATGATCAAGTAAAAGAAACGTAATGTAAAGAAAAATGTCTATTTCAGGCCAAGAGGAGATAGGGAAGGCGTATAATCCACTCAAGGCATAGAAAGAGCTGTGAGTGACACCTTTCTTGTTTCATGATTTCGCCGTACAAATTAGATTGGTTTGCTAATTTATTTATGATTTTGTGATCAATCAATTTACAAAGCATAGTTTGTGTTTTATTAAATGGTATTGAAAAGTATGTTTATGAAATGTTATTGATTTATGAATTGTCCTGTTTTCTCATGCAAGATTTGTATATGAACTGTTTTGTATAAGGTATTGCTTTCCTTAAAGGAAAAATGTTTTAGAGGAGACTCAGTGCTGATGGACATGGAGAAGGCACGTGAGTTTCCCCGGGACCCAATACTGAAGGACATGGAGGAGGTACTTGGGCAACCCGCCATGTTCCTATATGCACATAGAGGTTATATGCTGGTGCGTTGAGTTCTGCTTCGCATCAATCCTTATTTGTTTTCGACATTGGGGTGTTGAGTTTTGCTCCGCCTCAACTAAGGAGAAGTATTGTAACCATACTATTTTATGTACGAATTGCTGAAAAACCATGTATGATTTGATAAGAGCATTTAAACGTGATTTAATCAATGAAAATGAGATGATTCTATGATTTACTCATGCTGTCAGAATTTGTTTAAATCCTGATGATTTTCGAACTAAAATTAGTTTGTTAAAAATCAGTCACTCACTGGGTTGTTAGCTTATGTTTTCAAGTTTTCTTTCCCCTTCAGGTAGCAAGGACGTTCCTAGTGCTTTGCCTACTCCAACTCGCCCTGCTTAAGCTTCGAGTTTTCCAGAAAATCTGTCCTGTTTTAAAGAGTTGTATGTATGTAAAACCTTATATAGGTGGCATGTAGACCTAGTTGTATATTTACGGGGAGTTGAAATATGGTTTGTATAAGTGCCTTATGGATGAGTTGTAAATTTGAATTATCGACATGTATATAATTTCCTATATGTTATGGTTTTGGATGTATGAAGAAGCAATATGTATGTTGTGAACTCACAAGATCAGTTTGGAGTAATGGATGGTATGCGTCACAAGAGGGGTGATGTATGTTGTCCTCACATCTCCTTTCAGGTTATGTAAGGCAATCTGGGAGGGGGTGTGACAATAGGCGTGTAGGGTTCTGGGCGGGGGTGGCGCTGGCATGTGGGGCGTGTGCCGCATAGGGTGTGCGAGTGGGGGGGGGGGGGGGGGGGGGGGC